>CM059204.1:27974109-28059109 GCA_030347435.1 Clarias fuscus
TTTTATCACTTTCTACATTATGAAACAATGCATATGAAATATGCAAAAATCTCCTTTGAACAGTGGATAGAAATGTATCTGCTACTTATGATCTGTAAACCTTCATAACAGCTCTAATTCGAGCTGCTGTTAATCGGTGATGTTTGAGGCTGGGAACTCTAAATGAACTTCTCCTCTGCATAAAATTTTGGTTTTGCTTTTCTAGGAAGGTCTTAATGAGAACAAGTTTAATCATGGTGCTAAATGGGTTTTGCAAATGCATTTGACAATACTGTTCTTGCAAGAACTATTCCAGAGAGGCTGACCACCATGTCTTCAGATAACAACTGACTGTCATTGTTGTTACTTAATTACCTGATGTGCTATTTCATAGTTGTGAAATCTCCAGTATTGTTCGAGAATGGACAGCGCCGTGACTTAGTGGTTAGGATAGGATAGCACTGTCGCCTCGCACCTCCGGGGTCTAGGGTTCGATTCCTGCCCTGTGGTCTGCGTGCATGGAGTTTGTATGTTCTCCCCGTGCTTGGTGGGTTTCCTCCAGGTTCTCCGGTTTTCTCCCATAGTCCAAAGACATGCAAATTAGGCTAATTGCCTTTACCAAATTGCCTGTACTTTGTGAATGAGCGTGTGTGTGCCCTGCAATGGATTGGTATCTTGTCCAGGGTGTACACTACCTTGTGCCCCAAGTCTCCTGGGATAGGTTCCAGGCCCCCGCGACCCTGAATACAGCATAAAGCGGCATAGACGATGAGTGAGTGAGAATGTTCTAGAATATAAAAAATAAATCACAAAACTTTTGACTGGTACTGTAATATTAATATTACTTGTAGATATTATTACTACTTGTAGATGAGTATTTACAGTTAAGAGTGTATATATCCACACATTCTGTATTTGGATCTTCTCATTTATTCTCATATATTTTTTCGAGTCGCATACAAAAATGTTGTCCAAGTACTCAACCGAATAATGATCATTCTATGATATTTTTATAGGAAATGAGCACATTTTCACATCCACATACCGCAAGGTATTTTGGAGGTAACCCTGTACAGCTCTCAGTTTGCTGCTGTCTTGACAAGAGCAAAAAGACAGCAAGGACAAAATGGCCTTATTGTGTTATAAATTATAACACATTGTGGTTTACATGCAAGTTTCATGAATGTCTAATCAAAAATCTAAAGCGCTAGAAGTAGAAAATGCTGTATGGCGCCTCTGTGTAGCTGCTGGCTGTTTGAACCCAAACATCTCACACCTCTCTGTGTGTTGTAGGGGATTCTTCCCAGTGGCAGTGGGCTTCATTAGAAGAATACCCATTCTTGGGTCTCTGCTTAATCTCCCTGGGATCAGTGGGGTGAGTACTGCATGTGACACATTCATACAGTAATACTGCATTGGGGTTTAGGAAAGAAACCTAAATTTAAAAAATAAATTAAAATAGAAAAATTAATTAAAATAGTTAAAATGGAGCTTGCGGTCCGATTTGTCACCTGTAAGCTCTGTTTCATATTACACTGTCCTGCTACTCATAGACGTTTGGATGCAAGACACGGTCGTCAACAATAACAACAACAACAACAAATCAATTACGTATAAATATCTAAGGAATAAAGTATAATAAACAATATTATTTTAAGCTACAATGTCTCTAAAGTGTGTAGCCTTCTTGACATACAGTAAATATCAGCTCATGTGGTTGTACTGCACTACAGCTGCTGTCAGCTCATTCTCTTACAGAAGCTACTTCATGAAACGCGATGCCTGTCGGTTTCTTCTCGCATTAATTACCAGAGCAGGAAGTAGTAAATGATCGCTCTCTGAGGCCTGTGTTATTTCACAATTACATATGCTGAAAACATCAATAGTCCCAGATCAATGACACTGACTCATTCCTGTTATACCCGTGATAGGGGTCCGGTTTCTTAGTGCTAATTTGTTCTGTGGTTGGCTAAAAAGTCACCCATGCAGAAATCTCCTCATGTGAAATCCTCAGGAGATCGAGATTGACGTACATACCGGTGTGGCGCATGAAGCAGGCCAGTAAAACAATTAATATATAATTAATAGTGATTATCATAACAATATTCTGATTAGCTTTTAATGATCATGTTGAATGACCGATGCATAAAAATGTGTTAAATGGTTCTCACTAATAGTTTCTTACCTAATCAGTTAATTTATGATTTGATTAAAATCATATAATCATATTCACACTATATGGACAGAAGTATTTGGCCAAACCTGCATTGGCATTGTATCCAAATACAAAGGTTCTCTCCCCCCCCTTGCAGCTATAACAGCTTCCAGTCTTCTTGGAAAAATACTCAGATTTGCTTGTATTATAAACATGGAATAAAAAAAACATAACAAACCGGTTAGAGAATTTTTTTAAATTTTTTTATAATATCTTTAACAAAATCTCACAAAAAGGAGGCCTGGCACTTCATGCAGTAGCTGGTTAGTATGGGATGTGACAACCCACTGACAGCGAGGCTCAAACGCTGGTCATCAGGTACAGAAGTCAACAACCTAGAGCCTTCGCCACCTGAGCCACCACTGCCACATCTTATATATGTAATGAATTCTTGTAAAAATAGTTCCCTTGGAAGGTAGCTAAAGTGTGTAACTGTGTTTTTCATCCCAACGTCCATCTAGAAGCTTTTTATAATGCTTTCAGCACACCTGGTGATGTTTCCTCAGCCATCTTATTATCCATGTTCAACTTGCCATTACCACACAAAGCCACTGCGATTATGGGAAGCCATTAGGATCAAATTTGGTCATATGATTAATTTGCATTAAAAAAAAAAGTACCACATTAAAATCTATAGATTAATCACATGCGTTAATATTGACAGTGCTAAAGCTAAATATAAATAATAAGTATAAGTAATGCATAAAGCTAAATCATGATTCGTATGTTTGTTTTCTTCTAGTTGGTGGACAAAGTTGGTGAAAGCAACGCCATGGTATAACAAGAGTCCAATTACATTTTTTTCTATGTGTTGTCACCACTTATTTAAACTCCTCACTGCTATTTGTAACTTTTGGCAAACCTGTGAATGTCTGAAATGAGAATTTCTCATGTTGGAGATAAGGCAGTGCTTTTACGAGGCACAGGGATTCACCTTATAAAAGCAACGTGACCAATAGAGAGCTGTTATTTCCTGGAACTGATCCACAGCCCAAATTGGGCTCGTCTACTTTCTCTGCTTCTTACCTCCATCAGAGAGGTAACATAGACTTCAACCAACAGAGGGCGCATTTTAATGGAGCGCCTTTGGAACAACCAGAACTTGAAGTTAGCTTTTTCATACCTAGCTCTCCCTATACTGCTGTTACAGAATTGAAAGATCACCATGTACAGTATGAAAGTGTTACTGGAAATCTGCTCGTTCAGGTGCCAACTGCTTTTTTTAGAGTGTGCTGTATTGAAGCTGATGCAAGAACGGCATGCTGGATGAGCCACAAATCTCATCTGGTCACTGGCTCAGTGAGGAATCGGTAGCCTTTGTGAAACACACACAGTACTACATGTAAATACCTATTTTAAATAATGTATGAAATTGATGTACATTTTTTTACACAGAGACGACAACAATTTAATAAATCTCTCAATGTCTGTAAATAGTGTCTGAGTCTTTATTTCCCAACTTAAACATCAAGAAGGAATGTGCATATTCAATGTACATACATTCAACATGTCGCTTGCACATATCAGATGAGCTGCATCTACGTAGACCTGCATCTGCGCATCGGCTCATACTATTAGTGTTGTAAGCAGGACGGAAAACACAAACCTTCTAAAAGCTGTTGTATTAGTCGAGGTGTTTGTTTGAACAATTAGTGAACAAGCTCGCTTTCTTGTGTGCGTGGCTCTTAGAGGTTTTTCAGGTCTTTCTGAATGTTCCACAGTGTGTCTGCACTTTTCTTCAGCTGAGACACCTCGTCCTGAGTCAGGTTCATGTTGATCACACTGCTCACTCCTTTGCGGTTCAACACACACGGGAGGCTCAAGAACACCTGATTATTGATCCCGTACATCCCCTGTGAGACAAAATCAGTGCAGAAAGTTACAAAATTTAAAATAAAAAAATAAATAAAATCATGAGATCCATTCTTTTGCAATTCATTCTTTTTATAATTTTAAGGCTAAACTTGACTTGCAGTATTACATTTCCAGAGATCGACTCAGAGAAGCGCATTGCACAAGACCATTTTGACTGTAGCTCACCATTATAAAGAAATCAGGAATGATAGTAAATTGTGTGATCGTGCCTCCCTACATTAAATGTCCATTGCAGCTAATGTATTGCTCTAGAACTCATTCACTTACTCATTCTCTACTCCACTTATCCTGTACAGGATGAGGGGATTCGATCACACGGCACCCTGGACAGGGTTGCTCTATAACGGATGACCTCACATTCAGTGGGCAGTGGTGGCTTAAATGGTTAAGGTGCTGGGTTAGTGACTGGAAGGGTCAGGGGTTCAAGCCCCAGCACTGTCAAGCTGAAGCCTTGAGTGAGGCCCTTAACCTTACATCCTCCAGATATCCTCTGTATCCTGGCTGACCCTGTGCTCTAACCCCAGCTTCCTAACTGGGATGTATCAGTCGTGGCGAAAAGTTTTGAGAATTACATAAATATTGGAAATTGGAAAAGTTGCTGCTTAAGTTTTTATAATAGCAATTTGCATATACTCCAGAATGTTATGAAGAGTGATCAGATGAATTGCATAGTTCTTCTTTGCCATGAAAATTAACTTAATCCCGAAAAAAACTTTCCACTGCATTTCATTGCTGTCATTAAAGGACCTGCTGAGATCATTTCAGTAATCGTCTTGTTAACTCAGGTGAGAATGTTGATGAGCATAAGGCTGGAGATCATTATGTCAGGCTGATTGGGTTAGAATGGCAGACTTGACATGTTAAAAGGAGGGTGATGCTTGAAATCATTGTTCTTTCATTGTTAACCATCGTGACCTGCAAAGAAACGCGTGCAGCCATCATTGCGTTGCATAAAAATGGCTTCACACGCAAGGATATTGTGGCTACCAAGATTGCACCTAAATCAACAATTTATAGGATCATCAAGAACTTCAAAGAAAGAAGTTCAATTCTTGTTAAGAAGGCTTCAGGGCATCCAAGAAAGTCCAGCAAGCGCCAGGATCGTCTCCTAAAGAGGATTCAGCTGCGGGATCGGAGTGCCACCACTGAGCAGCAGACCTGCTCAGGAATGGCAGCAGGCAGGTGTGAGCGCATCTCCATGCACAGTGAGGCGAAGACTTTTGGAAGATGGCCTGCTGTCAAGAAGGGCAGCAAAGAAGCCACTTCTCTCCAGAAAAAAACATCAGGGACAGATTGAGCTTCTGCAAAAAGTATGGTGAATGGACTGCTGAGGACTGGGGCAAAGTCATATTCTCGGATGAAGCCTCTTTCCGATTGTTTGGGGCATCTGGAAAAAGGCTTGTCTGGAGAAGCAAAGGTGAGCGCTACCATTAGTCCTGTTATGCCAACAGTAAAGCATCCTGGGACCATTCATGTGTGGGGTTGCTTCTCATCCAAGGGAGTGGGCTCACTCACAATTTTGGCCAAAAACACAGCCATGAATAAAGAATGGTACCAAAACATCCTCCAACAGCAACTTCTTCCAACAATCCAACAACAGTTTGGTGAAGAACAATGCATTTTCCAGCATGATGGAGCACCGTGCCATAAGGCAAAAGTGATAACTAAGTGGCTCGGGGACCAAAACGTTGAAATTTTGGGTCCATGGCCTGGAAACTCCCCAGATCTTAATCCCATTGAGAACTTGTGGTCAATCCTCAAGAGGCGGGTGGACAAACAAAAACCCACTAATTCTGACAAACTCCAAGAAGTGATTATGAAAGAATGGGTTGCTATCAGTCAGGATTTGGCCCAGAAGTTGATTGAGAATAGCCCAGTCGAATTGCAGAGATCCTGAAAAAGAAGGGCCAACACTGCATATACTGACTCTTTGCATAAATGTCATGTAATTGTCGATAAAAGCCTTTGAAACGTATGAAGTGCTTGTAATTATATTTCAGTACATCACAGAAACAACTGAAACAAAGATCTAAAAGCAGTTTCGCAGCAAACTTTGTGAAAACAAATGTTTGTGTCACTCTCAAAACTTTTGGCCACGACTTAACCCTACATCCAGATATCCTCTGTATCCTGGCTGACCCTGTGCTCTAACCCCAGCTTCCTAACTGGAATGTATGAATAATGGTTTCACTGTGCTGTACGTGTGACAACTAATTCAATCTTAATATTTCCTAAAACATAAATATAGATGTCTGATTCTAGCACATATTGCTCAAAGGGACAAGTTTCAAAGGAAAGTGCCAAGTAACACAAAGTAATTGAGTTGTAGTCTGATTTTCAACCCCACCTCACGTCCAATTCAACATGACAGCCAGTGGGTGAAAACTGGTTATGGAGATGCCTTATTTAACAGCAGAACCTGAAAGTCTGGCCAGTGGTGAGAGAGAGCTCCTCTCTGTCATAAGAGGTGGAAAGGAAGCACCTTTAAAAAAAAAAAAATGCTACAGGGTCTAAAATGTCCTTGAGTGACTTTCAGTCCTAATCCATATGTATTGAGACCTTAAAATTGCTCTTCACTGTCGCTCTCTGTGTAACATGACTCATAAGCGTGGACATTTTTGTAGAGCTGAATATATAAAGCCTGATTTATCACAGTTCAATAAAGACATAAAATCCCAGGTTTGTATATTTAAAATGTAGGGTTCAATACATATTCCAGGCACTGCATGTATTTCCCCTGTGTTACTCACTGACCTTCACCATAGTGGAAATGGGATGAACTCTGTCCATGTTTTTAATGAGGCTCTCTGTCAGATCTGCTACGCTCAGTCCGATGGCCCAGTTAGTGTATCCTTTCAGTCTGATCACCTCGTAGGCACTGCAGGTGATCACCACAAACACACAGCTTCGTTACAGCTATAGTGGTCACTTAATGACATCAACATAAACTGGATGATTAGCATACCTATCAACTACCATCTTGTGAGTCTCTTTCCAGTTCTCCTTGTCACTGTCTTTCCCCATGTCTGGGTTCAGTTTCTGGAGGTTCACTCCTGCTACATTTGCACCACTCCAAACTGGAACTGAGAAGCGAATAGACAATAAATTATTGTAACTCTCGGAATAAGTGCATGCAGAGAAAACAGAGACTTGCTGAGAGGAATTTGAGTCAATGAGTCTCTGTGAGTGTTGGAACAGCAGGACTTGTCTTACCACTGGAGTCACCGTGTTCTCCCAGGATCCAGCCGTTAAAGCTGCTTGGGTGCACTCCCAGTCGTTCCGCCATCAAGTACCGGAAACGGGCCGAGTCCAAATTGGTGCCACTGCCGATAACGCGGTGTTTGGGTAAGCCGCTCAGCTTCCAAGTCACATAGGTCAAAACATCCACTGCGCTCACACACACATACACACGCGACTCAGGACTACCGAGTTTTGCATTGAAAATTTTACTTTGAATCTCTAACAAAAACGTTTTCGAGTACCTGGGTTAGACACCACAATGAGGATGCAGTTGGGGCTGTATTTGACTATTTGTGGGATTACGTGCTTGAAGACGTTGACGTTCCTCTGGACTAGATTAAGCCTGCTTTCGCCTTCCTGCTGGCGTACCCCTGCTGTCACTACCACGATCTGCGAGTTTGCAGTCACTGAGTAATCTGTAGAAGCATGAGCAGATGTAAGAGTGGGTGGGTGGGGGAGTAGGTGTCTCAGAACTGGTCGCGTAGTAATTCTGTTAATTTGTCGAACTCTTACCTTTTCCTGATACAATTTTAGGGGTTTTGAAAAAGAGGCTTCCATGCTGCAGGTCCAGCATCTCTCCTTTCAGCTTGTCTTCCATCACGTCCACCAGGGCCAGTTCATCAGCCAACTCCTACACAGTAGCGGAAGACAGAGCGCTTTGATCTAAATTATTCATTTCAACTATCCGTGTTATCCTGGCAGGTTTCTGGGAGGTGAGAGGAAACTTAAGGAGAACTTGACGGAAAACCACATGGACATGGAGAGAACAAGCTTAAGATCAAACCAGAGACCCTGAGCTTGTAAGGCAGCAACACTACCTGCTGGCTACACTGATTTTCATGTTCCTCTATTAGGTTTTGTCTCTATTAACACTGTCTCAGTGAGTGCCTGCAAAAATACTTCCTTTTGTTTTTGTACTCCTACTTTTTGTGTTGTAGGTTATATCGAGGTGGCACAGGCGTAAGGAATGTGGCCTTACACCTCCATGGTCCAGGGTTCAAGTCGTGCCTTTGGGTCTGTGTGTGTGGAGTTTGCATGTTCTCTGGTTTCCTCCAAAGACATGCAGATTAGTCAGACTGGAATTTCCAAATTGTCTGTAGTGTGTGAGTAAATGTGTACTTGTGGACGGGCACCCTGTACATGGTGTATCCTGTCTTGTTCCCCAGGCCTCCCTCGACCCTGTACAGGGTAAGCGGTATATAGAGTGACAGGGAGAGGTTGTATTGATCGTTCTGTTTTACTTTCGCTTATGCACCTCTGAATGACTCCAGCACTCACATAAGCCGGCACCGGTCTCCGGTCCTGCAAGTTATGAATCATTACAGGTTCTTCAAGTATTTCGTGTCATTTCATTTTCAGTTGATTAAATGTTCTATGAGTCACTCTGTCGTACCTGCAGCAGGATGCTGACGGCACACGCCATGCCCACTTGGCCCACTCCCACCACTGTCACTTTGTTCCTGGGAGGCTCAGCTGGTCCAGTGGCAAGCGGGGTGATGAGCTTTTGCAGCACAGATGCCATGTTTAGCACTGTAAGAAAGAAATCATACACTTTAGTGCTAATGCACGTGATCATGCGGGGTCCGAGAGAACGCCTGTTGTTTGATATATTTACGGTTTAAATGTTTTGTTGAAGTGCACATGATGTGCTGTTTAATGCACATTTTGCTTCAGGCAAATCTCACCAACAGGTTTCAATATTCATATGCAGTTTGCCAAAGCACAAATACAGGGAAAGGTTTATCAACTAAAAGATATTTTAATCAAATCACCAGACATTCATACTGTACATAGCGTACATTATAGTATTTCTATTGCTTGTAGCACGCAAGGTCATTTTCATCCGGAAATTCTCATTTGGTATCTGTACCAGGTCTCCTTATATCAAGGTCACATCTATGACACACCCACACAATGGAAGACAGACAACACAAATCCACTCATCTCTCAGTACAGAAAATCTGCACATTTAAACATTTATCTACATTGCAGCTCAGCACAAACAGCAGCTGAACACTTGCCTTGCCTGTAGATGCTCTGAGTTCCCAGGTACAAATACCACCATGAAATCAACATGGCAGGGCAGCTGAGAGGAGAGCAGGTGACTGCAGTGTTTCGGCTGTGGCGTCGCTGTGCAACACTTCCTCAAAGCAGCGGCAGGGACACAGTGAGAGGAGCGGAGAGGAGGGGAGGGGAGAGGAGGGGAGGGACGAGTCTCAGCGACTCCACGCCTCTTCCTGTGATGACTGGATACCAAAAAAAAAAACTGAGCCTTTTCTGCAGATAGCTAATGGTGGTACTGTAATCCCATGACACATTCTTCCAGTGAAACCTGCTTTGATTATTTAACGTAATCACTCAGTCTTAGGAAAATCCAGTTTTAAACTTTTTTTTTTATTCACTTAAGCAATATCACACAAGAGGGAGTGCTGTTGTGCTGAATATCAGCACGGCTGTGATACAGTCACAGGCACGAAGCACGATCTTAAGTATGATATTACTTTTTTTAAACAGTTCGACTAAATATAATTTACTATTATCCTACTATCCTCATTTAATATATTTTTCAAGTGGCAGAATTAACTAACGATGACTGGCAGAGTTGGTGACTGACAGTTAGTTAGTTTAATTAACAGGGCTTAAAATACTTTTAAAACATGAGGCAGATAAACCCTATAGGTGGTGGACAGTCCTGTAATTCTCCCCATTTTATCCTTATATTTAAATCCCAAAAAGCTTTAAATTGAAAGCGAGTGTGCTAGGGTGTACAATCACTTGTTCCATACACCAAGTAGTGCCGGTGATTTGGGGTTAGAGTGATGTGGGATTCAGCCCCGTGTAAATTAAACAACACAGAGGCAATTAGAAGCAATTATTAAGGAGACAAACTGTCCGAGATGTGTTTTCTTACTGAAAATCCTTCAGTCAGGTTTTGAATGTGGATATTGGCAGGTAGTTGTCTTCTCATCAGCACCCTGTCCTACCACACACCGACAGTTAGTGTAATTAATGGTTAGTAGTGCAGCTGGGATGTGGAGTGATACATACAGTTAAACAACCCAGTGCTGTGCATATCATCCGATGAGATTGCTCTGTTGAAAATAACTGCATTAAATCATGTCTTCATAAATTTACGGCACACAATAAAAAATAAAAAAAACATCTCAGAAAATTGGGCCAAGTTGTTTAAAAGGGTATTAGATCAATCATTAGAAAATCATTCAAATTTGAAAAAGAATTTGAACAAAAATTTGAACAAAGATTGTCTTTCTTTAGCCCACTGAAACCTTATTTTTTTTCTGTTTAGATGTTAATGATGATTTTCGTTTGGCTTTTCTGTATGTACATCCCATTTCTTTTAGGCGGTTTCTTACAGTCCGGTCACAGACATTGACTCCACTTTCTGCCCATTTGTTCCTCATTTGTTTTGTTGTGCATTTTCTGTTTTCAAGGCATATTGCTTTAAGTTTTCTGTCTTGGCGCTTTGATGTCTTTCTTGGTCTACCAGTACGCTTCCCTCTTACAAACTTTCCATTTGATTTGTACTTGGTCCAGATTTTAGACACAGCTGACTGGGAACAACCAACATGTGAAGATTTACCTTCTTCAAGAAGTTTGATAATCCTCTCCTTTGTTTCAACTGACATCCCTCGTGTTGGAGCCATGAGTTATGTCAATCATCTTGGTTCAACACATCGCTGATGTGTGCAAGCACTCTTTTTTTAACTGCAGACTAATTAGCAGTTGTAATCAGATACAGGTGTTTGTTTTAGAAATGCAAAGTGCATGGTGATTCCATATAATTTTCCTCTGTTTGATCTGTTTGAACAGTTGTCATTGACTATACAGTTATCTTTCTTTGTTTTTTTTAAAAGTGTTTTATACAGCCACAAGGTTGGATTGTTGAATGAAAATAGTTTTGTGGCTTGTATGTGCTTGTTGTTTTTTTCTACACAATTAAACATTTGAATGAACATGTTCTGAGAGGGGTGATTCCATACTTTTTGCCAGGGGTTGTAAACAGGATTTAGGCTGCGCTCCTGGCGGGTTATGATTGGTTGAAATGGCGAGGTCACATCTGATTGGTTAAAGAGCATGACTGATCATCCGGAGATCGCTAGTTCGAATCCCGGGTGGTGCTGTAACCTCTCGCAGCCGGAGGTCTAGAGAGAGCTGATTGGCCGAGCTCTCTCAGAGGGGAGGGATGAGAGGTACTTAGTGCTCCCACATTAATCACAGCTCTACAGCCAATCAGGGGCGTCTGTGAGCTCGCGCAACGGAGGGAGCGGATAGCGCTGTCCTCCGAGTGTGTTACGCCGCCCCCAACGGTGCGCGAGCGAGCAGTTCGAAAAGATGCGGTCGGCTGGCGTCACGTGGTTCGGAGGAAACACGTGATAGTCTTCGGCCCTCCCGGCTGAGTGGTAGTAGTAGCCTTAATGTGGGAGCCCCCTAGTGACGGGGAGGAATTGGACACGACTAAATTAGGGAGAAAATCGGGGAAAAAAAAAAAAAAAAGAGCATGACTGATGCGGACTGACTCACGTGGGAAAAGAAAAGTATCTTGCATGAATATATGGATGGATGTATTTAAACATAAATACAGTATATGTATACATGTGTGTGTGGCTGTTGTCATCATTCGTGTGTTAATCTCCGTGTGTGTCTAGTAATATGTAACAATACCCCGAATGTAATATCCCCCGATTGCGTCTATATAAGTGGAGGTAATTTTGTCAATCTGTCGCAGTCATGTCTTGTCCGTTTATGAGAGAGCAACCGGTTACTGAAGGTGTGAGGATTATACGGAGTTTTTCAAATTCCTCGTGTACTGCGTGATAGACAGGATCCTTTAGCACAGCATGACAATATACTTGCTATACTTGTTCTTGTACTTCACTTTTACACAGTAAACACGATTAAGTTGGCAAAACTCAAAATATTTGACGTAATCAGTTACATCAATTAAGTAATGATGTTTCCAATTTTAAGTAAACAGAACTATCAATATTTGAGTTTGTTGAACTTGTTGCAAATAAAGTAAAATCAATCCGGCTCGGGAATCGAACCTATGGAATAAAATCACTGTCACAAATAATCGTGCGTAAAAAAATAAATAAAAAAAAGATGTGTGTAATTCTGTGTTTTGTCCGAGTTGGATTCGAAACAGCTTATAGATACGATAGTATGTGCGTTTGTTACAGTACATCTCTGACCGTTTACAGACACAAAACTTTTTTTTTTTTAACAACTCCTCTGTTACACGGAATGTAGTGTGTGAATCCGCTGTCAAAAATACGTCAAGGCCACATGCACAGGCATTACTATCCGAAGGAGGAGGAAATGATACGGCGCATGCGCCCGCCCACCGTTTTAAACTCTTAAAACTTTACCAGCTATAGTTAAAACATCTCTGTAATTTTACTTCTCTTAAACATGTACGAATCTGTGAAAAAAAGAAAACTTACCTGAGACTCGGCTGCTGACATGCCATTTTGGCGCCGGTGGTTTATAACGGTGGCCGAATCGCTTCCTCTTCCGTCGGATAGTAATGCCTGTGCATCGCATATTTCAGAGTTGTGAATCCAACTCGGACAAAACACAGAATTACACACAAATCTTTTATAATTTTTTTAAATTTTTTTTTACGCACGATTATTTTTGACAGTGATTTTATTCCATAACCGTTTGCCATTTCGTCAACCAATCTCAGGGCTTGTGATCAGTGTTTCTACTGTCGATGCATATCGCTTTTTAAACAAACGCACGAACACGCAATAATCCTAGACAACTCAATCCAGCTATACTAATCATCAGGTGTGCTCGAAGAACCGAATTAGCCGCATCGTAATTAGCACGATGATCTCATCTTAGATGTGTCATCACGGATGTTTCAAGCGACGTACGAAGAACGGACCCCAGGTTTTGCATATAATTTACATGTGATGCTGACCGACCCAGACACCACCAAACGCATATTCATGAATATAAAACCAACTTCTTGAGCTGGAGGAAATTCGTCCTGCCAGGACTGAAAGACCTGCAAGGACTAAACGACATTTCTAACCAAGTAGAACGGATTATGTCCAAGTCTGTTCTCTCATAACACTGCACATTTTAGCATTAAAATACACACAATGCCGAAGCATAAAACAATTCAAGACAATAGAATATTGTGGACATTCTTTATTTCACCCCATTTACTTGATGAATATCCTAATGCATTGCTGTACTCTGTGTAAAATGAAATACTTCTGGGACAAAGACCGGCTATCAGTTATTCCTGTAGTTCAGTAGAGTATGTGCAATATAACAATTGAACAGAATAAGAAGAGACAGTATTGCATCCTTAAGTTTTGAAGTTTTTTTTAACATCATACTATTAACAGTTTAAAACCAGATGGAATTCACTCATGTCATATTCTAAATGAAATCTCTACACGTGGAGAAGATCCCTCTCAGTGTCCTGATGACTGATGAGCAGCAGCCTGGGAGGAGCAGTATAGCTGTGGGAGCTTAAATATAGAAAACATGACGGACAGGGGATTAATTCAGTTCTCTACTCTGTGAGACCCAGCTTCTTTTTCAGTGACTCTGGCATCTCGGGGGGAGGAGGACGTGGCAGACGGAAGTACACCTTCACAGAGTCATAAATGAACCACTGCAGGGCGGTCAGGGTACCAATCATAATGATACGGGCAACCAGACCCTTCCACACACCTGAAAAAAAGAAAAAGGATCCATGTCAGAGGAAACAAGCAACAGTTTACTCATTCCACAATAACGCTAAGGTTGTTGTCCGCCCTCCAGCTTGCCAACCCTAGTGAAATCCACTGTCAGTGCCAGGGCAGAAACTGGGCTAGAGGGGCAGGTAGACTGCTCTCACATGCCAATGACTCAAGCACCTCCAACTGTACAGCCGGAAAAGCTGCCAGGAGCCTCCGCTCTGGAGCTGTGATACTCAGAGCTAAAAGACTCCTCAGAGGTGGATCTAAGAAGCATGTGGTCCAAGTAAAACAAACATACTATATTAAACTAAAAAGAAGACTTTTAAGCAAGAAACTTTGTATAATTTGTAAAGTCTATTATACAGGGCACAAAGCACTCACCCATGGGCCCAAGTCTCTTCAGCACTTGAGCTGCTGTGCTTCCCTTTTCCTTGTTCAGCACTGACACCACAGAGTCAGCAGGGTGGGACACGATGGCACAGAAAACACCAGCTATACAGGAAGGGTAAAACCACAGCAGTGAATATTCAAATGCATCTTTACATCTGCCCTATAATAATGCAAAATAGCAAAATGTGGCACAAGTGAACGCTTAAGCTCATTTATTTATTTTCAAAACAATACTGTGTAGTGGATCAACACGTCTGATCACCCAGGCTTACCAATGTAACCAGCCACAAAGGTGACCACCAGCTGCTCGCCCTTGCTGCACTCGCTGCGGGGTTTGGGCACCACATACTTGTAGAGCATCTCAACTGTGCGCTCGAAGCAGGCAAACTTCATCATGGTGTAGGGGATCTGCCTCATCCACAGGGGAACAACACCCTTGTAGAACCTAGCAAACAAACATTCATAATGTTACATTTTTTAAACAAATGAAGCCTTTAAAAATCTTCTTTCGGCTAAATAATCAGTGATGGCTACAAGTTGGATTCATACAAACAAACTGACGGCAAAGCTACTGGTTTTCAAGTTAGGATTTTACTCCCTTTTGGTCATTTAACCCACGTATTAGAACATGATTGCTTAGTGTAAGGGGGGTATATGTTGTCCGCCCTCCAGCTTGTCTACCCTGGGGAAGGTCCACTATGGGAGCCAGGGCAGCAGCTGGGCTGAAGGGGCAGGTAGACTGCTCTCACACGCCAATGACTCAAGCACCTCCAACTGTACAGCCAGAAAAGCTGCTGGGAGCCTCCACCCTGGAGCTGACACACTCAGAAGAGCAGCAGCACAAAAAGGTGAAGAATTCCCCAGAGGTGGATCTAAGGAACGTGTAAAGCGATTTTACCCAAGAACATCTTGTATTCAAAGTCATGATTTAATGCCACTCTAATTAACCTAAAAGTCTTTGGAAAATAAAACAGGTACTCACGCCCAGAGACCCTCCTCAGCGTACATCTTGGGGGCACAGTCCCTCAGAGTGTTGGCATAGCCAGGCTGGGTCTGGATGCGCACTTTACACGCCTCCATAGGGGCCAGAGCTATATCAGCAAAGAACTCTGCACTGGCAGAGGCTGCAAGGTACAGAGAGGTTCTCCACATGTAGGCATTTTCCTGTTTGAGCAAAACAAAGTTATTAACCTTTGAAGTAATACTCTGAACACTGTGAACATAAAGTCAAAATTCTCAGTTAACTTGGTGCTTCGTAGTACCAAAAAAAAAAAAAAAAAAAAAAAAAAAACAGAATTAAAAGCTTTTCTGTACTGCAAATATGATAATGGATTTATGGTAGTGATCAATGCTTACACACACACTAGTTTACGCCATAAGGGGTACCTACCTCTCCAAGCATGTCCCCGTAGAAGATCTTGAACACCTCATAGAAGCCAAACTTGCAGAGACCCTGCATGGAGTATCCAATGAAGGTAGGTGCCCATCCTTTAGCGAGTCCCCGCACACCATCTTCCCTGATTGTGATTGAGAATCCATTAAAGATGCTCTTGTACTTCGCAGGGTCCACCTAAACACAACATTCATTTAATTTAGCAGCTCATTGTGCACATACAGAAACAGTCACATTCATTCTGTGGACTGGTGGGGTATGATGAATGCAAACCATGTGTGTTGAAAATGGTATTTACATGCATTTCAAAATAATAGAAAAAAAATGGTTAGTTTTTTTTTTTATTGGAACCAATTGAACAATCACAATTTATGAAGGCATAAAGAGAACCAAATTCATCTTTTAAGGTAATGTACAAAGCTTTCCAAAATGGTCAGTGGGAATAGTTCTGAACATCACATTTTTATATATAAATAAAATACGCTTATGCAAAGCTCTCTTGTTCATGCCTGCTTAAAATGGATAACCACCATCTAAAACTAAACTTTTGCTTTCCAAAGTAATACAGACCTGAAGCCGACATTTGACCAAGTCAAGGGGCACTACAGCTGTGTGTGTGATACCGCAGCTCAAGATGCCGCCAAAGCCGCAGAGAGCGTAGTATTTTGTTGAACCAAACTCACAGCTGGTGTCCGAGTCTGTTATATGAGGAACACAACACACACATGCTCATGCATCACAACACGAAATGTAACATGCTGGGTAAGTGCCGAGGTCACACACTCCACATGACTCTGGCGATCAGACCCAAACGGACCTGCATTCTGCATTTAACCAAGTCGAGGGGCACCACCGCTGTGTGCGTGGTGCCACAACTGAGAATCCCACCGAAGCCACACAGGATGAAATACTTCTGTGAGCCAAACTCACAGCTGTCTCCCTCTGAAGAGAAGCAAGACATTATCACTGGACACTTCACAAGTTAGTGAAATAGTGATACACTAAAGATCAATCTATAGTTCATAAACTGACATTCCCAAATAAAAACAGCTCGTCAAAAGAATTAAGTGTTAAAAATATCTGATGACCTGAACTGCCCAAATGGATAACCCAAGTGTTTTACATAACCTCCACTGATAGACAGGTCACAGGAAGGGCATTACTTAACCAAAGCAAATTCTGTGCCCTTGAAAATTCTTGACTTCTTCAATCATTGTGAACGCTGATTTTAAATTCTGTCAGGCATTATGATTAACTTTCATTAAGGCTACATCATACACACATTTATATACATTTACACATGGGTCCAGAAAAAAAGGGGGCGGGGGGCATATGGACTTCAACATGATAAATTACATAATACTACACATTATTCAATTTAAGTTTTAAAAAAGGGCATAGATAAATGAAGTGTATATACAACAAGTAAATATGTCGCCATCATCACGGTTAGCATTTGTTTTTTTCTTAACAGATCAGCATATAATCGTTTTTAATCACCACTAGATTTGCCCACATTTTACATTTAGCGCGTCTGCGTGCAATATAGAGGATGTTTAAGAGGAACACGGATGGGAAAGGAGTCGCGCGTTATTCATACGTCTAATCCACGCGCCGGTCATGTGACCCAGACGCGATACTGAGCATGCGAGTTCTTTAGCGCTATTTAATCATATTTAAGATTTACTGCCTTTGCATATCAGATTAAAAGATACCCGTAAACGAGTAAGTGAGAAAAATGAACTTTCCCCCAGATCTTTATTACACCACTATGACCCATCGGTGTCCTTCCATGTCCTTCATAAAAATTCCCACCAGGCCTGAAATCTCAGAGACGAAAATGGAGTTAAAAACTAATAAACTCCAACGAATCTCTAAATGAGTCATGCACAACCTATTAAAGGGAGGCAGATGGGAAAATATGGTATTGCTCAATTCTACTCAGGCTAACTTGCATGCTAACTAGCCGTTTAGCATTATCCGGCTAATATTCTGACCTTTTAATCGCGACCTGCAGTGCCATGGACGTCCACTGAAGAAATAATTCAAAGATTGAAAGCAAAAATAGGTGAAAGAGCAGCACGAATGTGTAACGGGTCATTATGCTTGACTAATTGCAGTCATTAACTAGACACGGCTGACAATGAATGGCTAACGGCGGCTATGCTAGAAGATATTGATTAGCAGCGGTATCTGGGAGGGAAGAATGATTAAATCACTGCACTGTTCAAATATTATAAATCTAGCCATTTTCACAACCGACAACCCACCAGCCACTGAAGCTGCTGCCAGTCTGCGGGTCTGTCCATCGGCGGCTGGCCGCGAGGGCTCCTCCGTCTTCTGCAGCGTGAACAGCGGGGCGCTGAAGGGATTCGCCCGGGCCAGGTGGAGCAGCGTGCTGGGGTACATGTCGCTGGTAGCTAAACAGCAAAAGCACAAATAAAACCATTGGCCAAGCAAGAAAACAAAAAACAAGCACAGTGACTGAATGCAATAGAATAAACTATAGGGATGAAGAGCTACTCCGTTAGTTTGCTTATTTTACACATTACATTTTGTCAATGACAAACAGTGTCCAGTTAGCTTAGCTTCGGCATTAGCCTGAGAGACAGGTCACTCAGAATACAGGGCCTTCGGAACCAATAATTAACTTTAAGGACAATAGTAACGCAACAATGGAGATAATCTACGAAAACAGATATAAAGCATCACGCAACACCAGTAAGCCGGGATTAAGGTTTTTAAAACGTACTTACATCTATTTAAATGTCACAAAATGGCGCCTCCGTCCTCCTCTACCGGCTGCTCATAGAGAACTCGAGTACCGCACCGGCGCCTTCTAACCGGCCGTAAGGCAGCGGAAGTGCCACGTCACCTGTCGTCCTGACCAATCAGATTCGACCACAGGCGGAGCCTTAGAATATTATTTTATATATAGAAACAATGCAATACATGTACTCTTTAAATTGTTGTGCATACTGTAAACTAAAATCAGCAGAACGAAAACGTGGTCCAATATGACAGTCCACAATACACATCTTCCACCTGTATAAGATTAGACAATTACTGCTCATGAAGGTCGAATTAAACTCAATGACAACGTAGTCTCACATTTCTGGCATTCTTTCCCATATACCCAGCTCAGGACAAAGTCAAAGGTTTACATCCCTAAGCTGGACCTTATTGTCGTACCAATAGAAAAACAGGTAAACCAAATGCAATGACCAAAAAATTGTCTTTCATATATTTTTTATTTCACACAATTCCTGTATTTAACAATTGACAGACAATCAGTTCATCCAGAATGAAACAGTCCAGTTAACCATTAAATTCTATTAGCTGCCTGTGCAAAATTTATTTCCATTTAAAAAAACACTTTCTGCCTTCAGGCAGCAGGCTTAAACTTAAATGTTTGCTGCAATTCACTAGCACCTACCATTCCACTGAACTGTTTGCTTGTCTTTAAAAAGGCATTAAAAAAACATTAGAAAAATATTGCAGTTAAAAAGCAAAAACATTTTGAAATCCAAGTAATAAAATACAAAAACATTTGCAATAATTAGAACAAAAGTTTACTGTAAATGTATTTATTTTAACTAAAAGATTCTACACGCTTGTCAAACAGATGCAGATGTGACCTTCAGGTTTTTTGCTTTCCGACTGCAGTAGAGAAAATATTTCATCTAGATAAGAAACAGTGTTTGCCCAGGAGGAAAAAAAAGCAGGCAGGGTGGTTCAATTTTGCGTTATGACGACTTGGACAGGTTTGATGAATTTGACAAGCACACCATCACAATACATATAGACAACATACCTTATAGGTTGTCACCTAATACAAAATCAGTCATACCAATGAATAAAAAAAACCAAATCACATCTACAGCCTGAGAGGACAGCAGAAAGTGTAGTATTGTGAAACTGAGTCTGATGAAAAACCAGCACAAGTGGCACTAAAAGCAATTCTGCATAACTGACCAGGTAGTCTAGTAGTTTGGGCACATTTCCATGCTACTACACACAGAGACAGAAACAAAGAGACAATTACCAAAGAGGAAATCTTTGCTATCCTGGTGACATAAAGTCACAGCACAGCAAAAAAATTTATGTACATACAGTAATCTTTTCTAAAAATCCACTGCACACAAAAATAGTACTTTTTAACATGCCCCAACATTTTAAACTGGCATTCTGATGAGCTCTTGTGATTAACACATACTAATGCCCTTTAGAAAAGCATTTTGTTGATATCTAAAACAAGTCTGTTTTGTAATGGAGTGTGTCTAGAAGCACTACATGCAAACATTGTGGGAATTGTTTCATTATGATTCAAGTCTACAAAACAAAAAAAAACACTATTTCATCCTGTCCTGATGACCTGCTACAAAAAGGGAAAAAAAAAACACACACACACACAAAAAAAAAAAACAACAACAACAAAAAACACAGTTCACACAGTTCGATGACTAATTAAAACATAACTGGACATGACTGAAAAATCTGACTGCAATAATTATAATCACAAACCCTGCCAAAACGTTAATCCTCCAATCTGTCAGATGGGGATGTGGCTTAAGTCTAAGAATAAAGACAGGTCATGCACCCACTGAGAGAAAATGCATTCACTTGCTCCCAGAATTCTCTTCCTTGCTAGGTACACCAATCACAGTTAGGAGAGGAGTGACCAGCTTGTCCTGTAAGAAAACAAGGCAGGAGTCGATCTGCTCATTGCTCACATTCTGAAACAGATAGTAAAGTGAGGCAACCAGCAGGAGGAAAACCAGCAGTTTGAACCAGACGGAAAAGGAACAACGGCGTGGACGCAGCTCAGACAGTGGAGAGAATGATTCAGCGTGTGACGGAGTGCTGTGGCTTTGTGTGAATGATGATTTGGTGGTTGTGAACACACGCTGGTTTAAGAAAGATTCCTCTGGCCAGAGGTCAAGCGGCCTTGCAGGACGCCCAGCTGCACCATGGATAGGCCGCCGACAGGTAGCACTGTACACAAGTAGCACAAAGTGTGAGAGTAAAAGTTTTACTCAGTAACACTGAAGAAACACTGAATACATCCATAAACACAGTGATACTGCCTTAGTTATTTTGCACACGTTGTGATATTCAATATTTAATTGAATGTATCAATCTAGTATGGCCACTATTGAATGTATCTATAATTCATGGCCACTAATGGTTCAATTGGATTACTGTTATTTTGCATTAATTTTTATTTGAACCTCTAAATGTGTGTACTGCAGAAACCATATTATTTACACTGAATAAATCAGATAACCTTAACCAAAATGTAAACAGTGATGTGTTATGGAGTGTTTAGAGTGTTAGAGACTTTTTATACTCACGTGATGCCTGTGGGTGTGGCAGGTTCATTAGGGAATATGTCTTTTAAAACATCACCTCTGTCCACAGAAAATGACAGCTCATCAGCTGCTGTTGTCTCTATCTGCTAAAAAGTCACAAATTGTATAGTCAGTTCAGTCACTGGCATTGTGGGCTCATACTAAATGATAAGCAAGCATTTAAGAGGTTATTATAGATTGATGTCTACAAGCATACAATAAAAAAATATATTATATATATATATATTAATATAATATAGAATTAATTAAATTACATTTAATTAAATAATATAAAATATAATATATCATAAATATATATATATATTGAGGACTCTGCCTTACAGTCAAATTTATTTACAAATTATTGCATTTTGAAAAGCCAAAGTTTATTTCTGCAATGTTATGCTTATAAAGTCTGCAAAAATTTTCTCATTCACTCTTTTCCACTGTTTAGTCAGTGTTTTATAATGCATAATTATCTATTTTGGAACTTTCCATATCTACTTTGGAAATCTCTCTAATCATGTTAGAGATGATGTTTGAAACCTTTACTGGTTTATGTAGCTTTAGAAGCTTTGTGGTACTACTGGTACTGTGCACTTGATTATTTGCTAATATTGCTCCACACTTTACCTTGCTACTGTGTCGACTGCTTGTCCTGGTGGTCACTGGTGTTTTTCCTCGGCTCCTCACAGGTTTTGATGCCACAAGAACTGGCTCTGGTACTGGTTCAAACTCTGCAATCAAAAACACCAGAAAATACAAAATTATTTGTAGTCAGCAGATCTTTTAGAGTCTTTCCCTATTTGGTTAGGATTCATTTGTACAATAGTGTGCGAAGAACGAGTTTCTGCCCAGGTCTATAGATTTCACTGTTTAAAAATTTGCATTTCCAGTTTTTATTACAGGAGGAGGCTAACCAACAATCACTGTAAAAAAGCTGTTACTCTGCAACTGAAATCATTAAGAATTAGGAGGAACCTCAGCAAAAGTTATTTGTTTTTAAACAACATATATAACAGCCAAGGAAATCACTACCTTCTTCCTTGTCGCTGTACTCATCCTGCGTGGTGTGCGTGTTGCCATTCTGACTGCCATCTGCCTTCACAGGAACCGTCTCTGGAACGGCAGTCTCAGGTTCAGGTGGTGTGGTCTCTAAAGAAAACTTATCCAAAAGATTTTGAAGTCTCCTCTCGTAAAGTCTGCGAGTTGTGGCTGATGCATATGAAGAGGGAAAAACAAAGAAAAACAAACTCAGACAATAACTCCTGCTTGTCATTTTGCCAATTTAAAGCATCTAAACTGAATCTAAAGTGAATAAATCTGTACACACTTATGCCAAACTGATAAAAACATTTTTGAGGACAAGATATTTAATGTGGGTTCATTTAATTATTTTGATATATAGTAATAAAGGGCATATTACCCACAATCAAGTAGATTATTCTGAATGTGGTGTAAAAACATTTTTTATTTATCTCTGTAGTGGTTTTACCCCAGTTACTTTCTATTGCAGGGTCTTTATGGATGTTTCTTTATTGTGGTCTCACTTACATATTTATCTATCTATCTATCTATCTATCTATCATTTTTTAACACACTGACAACTTATTTGTTACCAAAAAAAAAAAAAAACCTCACTTTTCATTATTTCTGGTCTTAATAAGTGACAATCTTGATCCTGTAATTGTGTTAGTTTTTGTCACACCAAAGTGATCTGGGTATAATTGGAAAGCTATTATATTGTGCCAATCTATCACTGGTCACACACATACAAGTTAATTCACATATTGCGGTTAATTTGGAAACGCCAATTTAATAAGAAACAGTTGGATTGTGGGAGGAAATCCAGCATGCACTGGGAGAACACGCAAAGAGAATTTAGAACCCGGACCCTGAAGGTGCAAGGCGACAGTGCTAACCACTGAGCCACAGTGCCGCCCCATAGATACATAGGAAGTAGAAAAAATGGGAGATGACTAATTAGATTTTTTCTCCCTGTAGTTATTACTTATTTGATTATTAAGACGATTAAATTATTTAAACTTTTTAAAGCTTTCAGACAGTTTGAAGCTTATAACCCTTAGACAAGGAAATACAATACATCTAATAATGCAGGTTATGTGTATAATGTGAATTATTTTCAATAGCTGGGGAAACACTACCTCACCTAAACTTGAATTATTGCTGTCTCTGTAGCACAGAACACCTACCGCTGATAGGACCAGGATTGATGCCACACTTCATCAGCTGATCCCTTAATTCACTGTCGGTCAGACTTGCAACATCCAGCTCCTCTTTCCGAGTCTTATCCGTCTTTTTTGTAGCTTTCTACAGAGCGATCATAAGCTCGATTAACAAATGAAAATATTTTGTGGATTTGTTTTGGTACAATCATTTTTTAAACACACTTACTTTTCCCGATCGACTCCTGTTAGAGACGATCGGTGTAATTTCTTCGTCACTGGAGAAGGTGTCGGTTGCGGAGTGTTTCTTGTTGAGCGCGGTCAGGTGTTTGAGGTACAGCTGGACATACACATCCTTCCTGTGCTCGCCGCTGGGAAGCGCAACGTCGTTCGCGAGCAGTTCGCTCTTAAGCTTGTCCTTTGTGAGAACGGACGGGTCTTCAAGAAATTCCGCCATGCTTTACCGGCTTGTCTGCAGCCCAAAAGCGTATCTAATAATAATAATAATAATTTTTAAAAAGCCAGTTGAGTTTAGAGTGAGTGAAGCGCATTGGCGAGCCACAGAATACACCTCCCGAAGAGTTAATTAACTTGCGCCGTTGCTGATGACAAACGTCAAACCGGCTGCAGATTTGAATAGGCTCAAAAGATTTACGCGGCAAAATACTTAATATTGCTCTTTATTCCCTAAACACGGCTTCTTACCGCCGCCCATCATCCGTATTAAATAAAAAAAAATAATAAGCAATTATGTTAGAAGGCTTCGCTTGGTATATACATATACAAGAAAGAACAAATAACTACCTCTTTTACTGCTTTGCTGTATCCCGATGGTCCGTGCGCGCCTCTGTACGGCACTGTGAAATACAACCAACGCCTATTGGCTAGTTTCTTGTAGTAAGGTGATCGGGGATTGGTGCAAAGCAAACGACGACCAACTGCTGCACCAAAGAGCGCGATAATGGACTCGGTGAAACTGCGGGGGCGCGCGCACCCTTCCGTAACACGCTGTGGTGTTTTCACTCGTTTAGATTGTGTGTGAACGACTGTAAAGATACACAAGCATCGCAGAATACATGCTATGTAAATGTTAAAAGTCATTCTTTTTTGTTACAGCCCTTTTTTCGAAGCCGTCAGTGTATAGCTTGGTTTACTTATTCGCCCAGGGCTGTCATTGTGAAACAAAACCTCAAGTTCCTCAAGATGGCGGCCTTCACCGTGCTCAGAGACACAGGCTGCTGCTGCTCCTTCCTGGCTTAGCCTTGATCACTCTTTTCACACGCCTAGCACACCAAGCATCTCTGTACACTGAAATATCTATGCCAAGCTACAGATAATTTATTTAAAAAATTAAGGACAGATAACAATTATTTTTTTTTCTATTTTTGTATCAAATATATCTAGATGAGGCAAATAAATAAATAAAATAAGTTCTGTTATTGCAATTTAAAGGTATATTCTAAAAATATATTATTTGTAGTTTTAGTGTGAATATATCCAGCTAACAGAGTGTATTAAAATAATTTTAATTTTAAAAATTCATTACTTCTCAGTCCAGGGTTCGTTTCCTGTCTCAGGTCTGTGTGCATGGAATTTGCAAGTTCTCCCTGAGTTTGGTGGGTTTCCTCCACATGCTCCGGTTTCCTCCCACAGTCCAAGCTGTGCCTCAAACACCTGAAAGCGCTCAACAAGAAACACTCCACAGCCGAGGCTGTTTCCAGTGGCAAATAAGTTACACCGGTCATCAATAAATAATATTAACAAATGTTTTAATTTGTTAATCAAGTTTATGATCGATCTGTAGAAATCTACAAAAAAAGACGGATAAGACTCGGAAAGAGGAGCTGGATGTTGCAGGTCTGACTGATTTTTTAAAGGGATCAGCTGATGAAGTGTGGCATCAATCCTGGTCCTATCTACAATACCTAGGTATTCTGTCCTACAAAGACAGCAATACTTCAAGTTTATATATATAATATTCTCAATAATCAAATAAGTAATAGTCACCTCTTTTAATTTTCTATGTATCTATGGGGCGGTCCGGTGGCTTAGTGGTTAGCATTGCTTTGCACCTTCAGGATCCGCTTTTGATTCCTGGATCGGGGTCTGTGTGCGCCGGTTTTCTCCCACAGTCCAAAAACAAGCAGATTAGGATCATTGGTATTCCCAAATTGCCCGCAGTGTGTGAATAAGCATGTGAGTGTGTGTATGTGTGTGCCCTGTGATGGCACACCGTCCAGGGTGTACCCCATGCCCAGGGGTGTGCACAGGTGTCAAAAAAAATAAAATATAAAAATAGATAAAATGTAAGTTGCTCAGGACAAGGGCCTCTGACAAATGCTCAAATGTAACTGTAATGTAAATGTCCCCTAAGTCTCCTGGGATAGGCTCCAAGCTTCCTATAACCTTATATACAGTACAGGATATAGCAGTATAGATGATAAATGAGTAAAGGAGTGAATTATTTCTCATGTAAAAGAAGAATGTCTGAATTATTAAGTTTTAAGATCAATTAAAAGAAAAAGAATATTGTTAATGATTGTTTTGTCCGCTGCACCTCAATACACTTACCATTTAAGCCAGAACCCTGAGCATACTGACAAACGCTCACACACATGATGTGGCTGTTTATTATCAGCAAAGAGTGCATATTTAACCTTTTGACCAGGTGCCCCCTGTTACATACATCCCACACATCAAAATAATCAGTCATTGACATGTCAGTCATAGAGAGATGCGAGACAGACAGTAGATACATTTGCATTTTGCAGTTAAACAAAAGGATTCTAGCAGATGCAAGCTGTTTAAATATGCTGTATATTCGTCTGGATACAGGTTATAGAAATAGTGTTACCACATAAGGAGTCAGAGAGCACAATGAGGGGTTTGTTTTATGGACATAGAAACCTTCTCATCATATTATAATACCTGACTGTAAAACAAGAAATGGTCAGAATGTGCCACTCATTTTGTAAACCTTGAACTTTTGGTCTCAGGGTCTACTTTTTGATGACCCTGTCCAGGGGAGGAAGAGCAATAGCTTTGTTGGTGTCTGCTATCATCAAGGGATTGTGCCCATTTGTATGGGATAGGTAATTCTAGTTTAGGGAATTCTCTTTTGAATGTCTAAAGTTGCATCATGTTTTGACCAAGGTCTTATACCGATGAAAGGAGAGTCATACGTTTTATAACATGTTCTCCAGAATGCTTTAAAGACCTTCAATAGTGGCTAATTCTTGTGTAAAAATGATTCCTCATGCTTCCAGAATCACTCTATCACAGTTTGAGGCTAAGGAATCTTGTTGAATTGTTGTCCTGGAATATGTCATCTGTAAAGAAAAACAATTATCTGTGACCTCTTGTTGCATTGTGTGTGAAAATGCTCTTACTTTCATTATTAAACATATCTGTGATTTCTGTTTTTGATTTTTTTTTTTTATAATACAAGTGATTTCCAGTAACACTTTTTTTTTGGACCACATTCCCTCCATGAAGTTGACAGTTCAGCACTGTCCTTCTGGGTACATAGCTCTTAACCCAATTACAGCAACCTACTTAGCTGTTTTCTAATAACAATTACAATAATCTGACTGTTAAACACCGTAACACAGTGTTTTAAATTTTTTTCAAGGGATGCATCTCCTGACATAAGTGTTTAATAAATAATAAGCTACTTTCTGCATCAGTTAAGGTTAAAAAAAAATTCTTTCAAATAAAACATTTAAATCTGTAGTAAAACTCTAGTAATTATCTAATCAAAAGCACTTAGATATTTGTTTATTTAAATCTAAATGTGGACTATTTTTGGCTGGGCAGTGCACATAACATGATTCAAACGTTTAATGCTTACATATGGTGTGCAAGCATTTTCATTTGCAGTCCCAGGCTAAACAGCAGGTGATCTCCAAGCAGCAGTTGGCCCTGGAGACATAGTATGCAGGCCCACCACCATATGGACATGACCCCCTGACAAAATTGCTCAATCTATGAATAAAAAGCCAAGGCCATCCTGGGACAACCCATTCCACCGGGCTTTCCTCTATATGGTGAAGATAGTGCTAATGGGGATGGTGCACCCCACTGGCATGCTAAAAAATTCCTTGCACAGGTGTCCATGTTAAAATTTCATGGTCCCATATTTGCCTGAAGTCTGGCAGTGAATGGACTGGAAGCTCCTGGTTAGAATCCTTCATGTCAGCAGCATGGGATAAGATTGTCACTTACAGCTGGGACTGACTGCCAGCTGATTTCAGCTGACCTCTGTGTGACTGAGCAACCCTATTTAAATACTGAACTGCTGATCTCAATTGAGGAATGGCCTGGAAATATGGCCTAAAAATTGCCAGCTCAACTCATGTCTGGGTAGTTTACCGCATCAATTTGGCCATTCCCCCTCGTACAACCTAAAGCTGGTGGTGTGGGACATAAAGAATCTACTGGACTCACATAATGCCTCATTATAGATAGACGTCATAGGAGAACAGCCCTGGTCGAGGCTGAGCTGAGTTGCTATAATGTTGACATTTCTGCTTTGAATGTAACAAGGTTCCTAGGTGAAGGCTCACTAACAGAGGAAGGGATGGTCTATGCCTTCTTCTGGAAAGGATACAGGTGGACAGCATATGCACAGTGTGGGTCTAGCCTCCCAAAATACCAAGACTCATTGAAACACCAATCGGTGGTGAAATTTTTTTTAGTGCTTAGGCACCAACATTGTCATCTGTGAGTAAGTCCAAAGACAACTTTAAAAGGCTACTGTATAAGGCTCTTTCCTAGTTTCTTCTGCTTGGGGGATTCAATGCCCATGTAGAACAGAACAACAGGATGTAGAGTGGAGTACTTGGTAGAAATAGCATTCGTGGAGTCAACTCTAATTGCATAAGATTACTTACTCTCTGCTCTGAGCACAACCTGAACATAACCACCATCTTTCACTCTCATGCTCTAAGCACTGACACCTGATTGATTACATCAAAGTAAGAGGCCATAACATCAGAGAAGATAAGTAACCATTATAACCCATGACATGTGAGATGCAGAACATTGGACAGACCACCACGTGATCATGTTTCAGGTCCATAATAAAGTGCGCCCCCACGAAAGCATGGGTCCAACTTGAGGCAACTAGATTGCAGCTGCCTGGAAAACACTGATGCAGTAAATTATTTTTTGTCACTCCTTGGTTGAGAAATCATTTGCAGATGAAAATGTATAACTTTTACAGTGAAGTCACTCCATCATCCCCCTGAAAGCAACAAATGGTATAACAGTCTTCAAGGACGAGAAGAGCATCCTGCTGAAGCTGGCTGATCATTTTCAAACCCTACTTAATCAGGATACTGATACACAGCCCACTATAATGAATGTACGGCATAAACATCCTCCAACTCACAACCTCATCCAGAACCTTCATGGAGGTTCTATCAGCTGTTCATTCACTCAGAGGCAAGTTATCTGGTCCTGACCAAATACCTGCATAACTGCCATAGCAGTGAGAGGATTTCTACATCTATACATCAGGACTGCATCAAAACCAAGTGTGCGTGACAATCTATGGCAACAGCAGGGGTATACTACTCCTTGCTCCTGATGAAGGTGATGCTTTGGAGGCTGATCGTCAACATCTCAGAGTCAATGCTACACTGTGATTCAGACAAGTTTGATAAAAATAAAAGCATAGTCAACATAATTTTCACTTCCCCAATAAACATGCCTGGAGCAACATCAGGACCAGTTTATGGCCTTTGTTGACCTCTCTCTGAAAATCCTTAATCCTATCAAGAGAGACATTTGTAACAATCTGTAACATCTTTATCCGTTACCTTCATGATGGAATGAATGCTTGGATGACTATAGGATGGCAACAATCTGCCCCCTTCCCTGTACACTTCGGAGTCAGGCTAGTACCAGTGTTCTTTAACATCTTTCTTCTGTGCCGCACTCAGCTTCTCCATTGTGGCGGTTAACTTCAAATTAGATGTTAACCTCTTCAACATCAGGAGGCTTCAAGAAAATGCCAAGCTGGATAAAGTTATGGTCCTTGAACTGCAATATGCACATGACTGTGCTTTTGTTACAGACTTCACAGGCCTTCTGTTCGTAATGTAGTCTTGAGAGCATATAGCAGGATGAGGCTTAACATCAATGCCAACAAAGCAGAAGTAGTCTATCAGTGGAGTAACATCTTTTTATGTTTAGTTTTATATGGTCAGGTACACCATAGTCATTCCTTTGCTGCAGGATGGAAGAGATGGTACAAGGACCAGATGAAGACCACATTGAGTTGTAAAATCAAACCCAAGGATCTGCAGGATGTTATTGTTTACCATAACAGCTGGAACCAACTTTGCCTAACGGGGACCCAAATGCTCAAGGAGAAAAGGATAACCAGGAATCAGCAAAAAGACTGAGTAGAAGCATACCTATGTCAGCTAATTCCACCCCATCATATATAGTATATGTCCCACCTGCAATAGATACTGTGAGTCCAGCATGGGGTTACAGTTACAGTTTCCTATTCTGTTGTACTCTCGTTATTGATGTGTAGATAAATAGGAAAAAAAAGTCATTAAAATAAATAAGGCGGTCAGTGATTACTAATGGGGAATGAACTGTGCAAAGTAATGAAGCAAACTCAAGACGTGAAATTAACGTTAGCAAACCTTATTGGAGAAGTCACAACATCACACCCAATTGCTCTTTAGTTACAGTGGAAACCAAAAAAAATTCAAATAATTAAAGAAACACTCACTCACTGTCTATACCGCTTTATCCTGGATTCAGGGTCGCAGGGGGCCTGAAGCCTATATCAGGGAGCTTAGGGCACAAGGCGGGGTAAACCCTGGACAAGGTGCCAATCCATCACATAGCACACACACATACTCTCACACTATGGGCAATTTGGAACGCCAATTAGCCTAATCTGTAGGTCGTTGGAAGGAAACCGGAGTACCCGGAGGTAACCCACCAAGCATGGGGAGAACATGCAAACCCCATGCACACAGAGACGGGAATCAAGCCTGGCCGGGAATCGAACCCGGACCCTGGAGGTGCAAGGCGAAAGTGCTAACCACTACACCATCGTGCCGCCCATTAAATAAACAATATTTACAAATTATATACAAACATCTCAATGAGCGCCATGAGCGGAGGTTAAAGCAAAAAAAAAAAAATCCTTGTAACTTTTACTGAGGAACCTAACTAATCTAACAAAAGAAACAAAAATAAATCTTGGCCGTTGAATGCCCACTAATTATGCTATTTAACCAAACAAAAATACAAATATTAGCTCCTGCTCATAACTAGTGTTTTTATAAGGACTGGCGCTCTACGAGTTGCTTTGTTTAGGCCCTCGGGCATATTAACCATGTCTCAGCACTGTGAATTGAAAACGAACTCACTTCCATGCTCTTACACTGGGCCAACTCATTAGTCTTGAAAAAGAATCATCATCACGCTGGCAATGGAGATGGACAAGGATAATGTCTCAGAACCTGAAAGATATTAGACCAAAGAACACAAAAAAGACATCCCAGAACACTACATAATGTAACATATATTCAGTCAATAGAAAACTTACTGCTAGAAGTAGACACCATCATCAGATTTAATGGACAACCATAAGCACCTAGGTTGGTGCGGTGGTTCTGGTTTTTGGGGCAAGGCTCTGAAGGGCCTCTGGTGGTGTGTTGTGGAGTTTGGGACTGGGACATTGACAGAGTGTCCTCTGAAGCAGGCTGTATGTTGGGATGTGGGGCCTCCGTGTATAGGACTTGTTTGTATGGAGCACCCCATGGGTGCCTGATTCGATTGTGATCTGGGCTGTTTGGAGGCTGGGTTGGTGTTCTTGGGCTCTTTGCCTTCTGGGCCCAGCGTGCAGATTGCTGTGTGTACTGCATGTCTGATATCTTTTTATTGCGGCCAGCATTGACTTTTTCAGTGATTTGACGTCATGTACTGAATTGTCTATTCTGTGGGAGCAGACTGGATTGGTTGGCCTTTGGTCCAAGCAGGCATGGGTGAGCTTTGTGTGCTCATGATCCTTTTAGGGGTTTTAAATGTTATGGCTGATTGGTATATATTATACATACAGCAGATAGTGATTTGAACCTGACCTGGATGTGTTGGATGTGTGGGTTTCTGTTGCGTTCACTGATTTCTTTCCACCTTCTAAAAACATTCCATCTTGGGTGTTTATAGGATCCAGATTCAATGCTGTAAAACAGTTCCTGTAGATGAATGCATGCTTGATAGCACATCAATTACTGCTTTAAAACTGCTCATAAGCAATGAAATTTTAATAAACTTCCATTAATACAAATATCATATTAGTAAATTTTTACTGTTCCAAGAGTTCATGTGTTTTAAGTCAAGTGCACTAACTATACCTTCATTTGTTTCATGTTGTGTATGCTTAAGGAGAGGAGAAAAACAAAAGGACATTGTATTATAAAATTGTGTTTTTCCATTACTGAGTTTAGTAAGTATTACAGTACATAAAAGTCAAGTCTTTGAAACAGTCTGAAGAGACAGGTGAAGAGTAGCCATTAGTATCACAAGAATCTTTTAAACTACCTTTGAAAAGCTGCTAACATATTTTGACATTTCAGAAACTGTGGTTAGAAGAAATAATGAGTCATATGGCACGGTCATAAATGTAATTCTAGGTATAGCAAAATTAAAAATAAATAGTGTAATGTTTGAACATTACACTTGGAGGTTAAATGTGGGTCTGAGCAGAGTTGTCACTGGAATATGTATACAGTATTTTTTTTATTCCACTACTTGTTTTTGACCAAATACTACACTTTGCTGGGCTCAGCTCCTCACAACTCACTTTCACAGCCTACACATCCTCAATGAATCAAGAATATAAGTGTGTGTCTGGGTGTTGATTCTGACCACTGTCTGGCGCTTTTGCATTCCAGTTCACTGTGGTTATGAGCATGGTTTGAGGTGGCACACCTCTCTGACCTGGCAGATACTGTATATTCAGTAGCACTATAGCTTATAGAGCTGATGCCTATATCCTGCCTCAAACCACATTCAATTCTGCATTTAATCTTCACTGGGTCCTCTGACATGGATTTTCCAATAACGTGATGGCAGTAGTGCTTTAAAAGTGTTAAGATTCTAAAAATCAACTCCTCAGCCTTTACTGTATTTTATTTATACATAAAATACGTTGGACTATCAGGAAAAGGATCTGAGGGACACAGAGCAATTATTAGTTATTGTGCATATGAAGTGTTTTTAAATAAACAAAAGCAATATAAAAATATATAAATATATATAAATATCTGTAAATATGTAATAGATTCATTTTTGGGGGGCTTGTGGATTAAAACATAAAAACATAGTATGACAGACTATACTGTATGATATATACAGTATTGTATAGATATATATATATTGTTTTGTTTTGTTTTGTTTTTTGTAGAAATTTGTTAAATAATATCATCTTGCATATAAAAAGTGAAAGACTATAATGCAATCAAATGGACATTTGTACCATTTGTGCTTTTGATGGTATCTAGAAATAGAAAATTCTAGAAATCTAGAAAATTAACTCCGTACAATGACATTGTAGCTACTCTCAGCTCAGCTAAACTAAGAAATCGTTGAATGACAAGTTAAAAGTAAAACATGATTACACCATCCCACGTGCAGTAAAATAGGCATGTGGCATGTATAAAAATGAACATCTATTTTGAATGGCAAGAGGAATCCATAATGAAGAGGCAAAAGGGAAACCATAATCGTTCATTTTTGGGGCATCTCACTCTTAAAAAGTCATTACCATTAATTAAATTAATTACATCGCAAATTACATGATAATTTGAAAATGTAACATTTTGAATTTTAATATTTCATAAACAATTTTTAAACTAGATTCTTAATATTCTATTGTGGAACTTATCCCAATGTCAGTATGTAATAGCCATCATCCCAAGGTAGTGACATGACATTAATCTAATTTTCACCTCTCTTTGTGAAGTCATTAGAGCTGCTGGCTGGTAGCTCAGGTGGGAGTGATACTCAATATTCTCTTAGCTCTACTATGGGGCAAAACCAGAAGTGAGGACATTATTCTTGACGAACCCTAAAGCAACAGGCTCCTCAAAGGATGTTATTCATAACTAATTAGCATCGGGCCACTGGTGTCAGGCCAGACTAAGATGGTAGCTTTTCACATGAGTTGAATAGGTTTGTCCTGGCATGGAAAAAGCTATCCTGCAACCTTTGCACAGTATATTCCCCTGTTGACAGTCCAAACTGTACTTATAGGACACACACCTTGATGTCAACATCTCTCACTGCAGGAAAGTGAGACGCCCCTTCCCGAACCCTGGCAGCCCACCTCCTTATGAATCGTGTGCCAAGCAGCTTCTCCATTTATTTGTCCAATTATTATTTGAGCCATCGTGCTGTTGTGTTTGGCAGATATTGATAAAGGTCAACTCATGTCAATACAGAGTTGCATTCAAAAGTAGTGTGAACTTTGTCAGATCACTTTAACAGACCTTGAATAGGTGCAATCCCATACCTTTGCCCACCTACTGTGTTACCTTTCCGCTTTCCGTTTTTGTAACTATTGCTTGTTATCGCTGGAATTCCGCATCGGAGATCCGATGTACAGAGCTTGGCACAAAGTGTTCATTCATGATGCCAAGCACAATTACCTTTACCAGCAAAACCATCCTACTTTCCCAAGAAACAGGATCTGGCTTATAAAGACTACACAGCAACAGTCAACTTAGCTGATTGATTCAACATACCATGATTGTAGGCGTCATTATGCCTGAATACGGTTGCTAACATTTCTCCTCAACTGTTGCTGACTTAGACAAATATTGAAATCCTTCCCATAAGATTAACCACATGCTCTTTCAGAATGAGGTTCATTTAAGTGATGTTGGTGTGGAGCGTACAAACATTAGAATTTAATATTTGAAAACATGTTCTGTACCACTGAGATGTGTATGGATTGATTAACAAAAAATGAAAATCTTCTCATTTCTAACAAGGAACGGTAATTAGAGATAAGTCTCCTTAGCCTGTTCTGTTACTTTAGTGAATCCTTCTCTCAATGGAAACTGCTATTTAAGAATGAGGAAGATTTTTCAGTTTGTTGCTAAATTTAGCTTGGCCCTGTACAGGCAACAGGTTCCTGAGCCATTTTCAACAAAGATGAGCCGTAGGATTTGCCCAGGGCCCAGCGGGTGGCGAGTGCCGGTGGTCTGCTGTTCTCTTATGCACCAGCTTTAAAGTAAACACTGCAATTCTGTGGTCGCCAACGCCATGGCAGCCAGCAAAAGGCCTTACTGTGCGGCAGCACACACAGCTCCGGTGTGGCGTGTCCCAGACTTCTCTTCAGCCCCCCTCCCCTCGCAACAACAGCAGATGAGGACGAGAACCCCTGTAACACCTATGATGTATGACCCAGCCATAATCTGAATAATTACCTCACCTATCAGCTTCCAACATGTTGCATGTTATTGTAGATGATTTAGGAAAACTCTTCTTACATATTTATTGCGGTGAGTTGTGTTATTGCACTGAATTAATTAGTAGAGATGGGGCACTTCATTATGGAGTCAATATTTGCATAGTTTACGTATGGTTGGATGGCAGGCTGCTAAACAAACCAGCCGTTTACTGGAAGAGTTTTCCCTCCAGACGATTAGATAATATCAAGACATGTTTGTGCATGTGGTTCAATCACCGCCGATTTTTTTTTTACAGACCACATAGGATGGCACCTGCTTTTCTCTTCGGAAACAAGTTTAAAAAGTTTAACTTGGTTTTTATAGCTATGCATGAAAAACATTCTGAAAAAAATGTAATTAAATTAAAATTGTCAATAACTGCAGAAGTATTGCACAACAGGCCTCTAATTTAGTATATTTAATATGTAGTAATTAATATAGGTCTGCGATGGATTGGCACCCTGCCCAGGGCGTACCCTGCCTCGTGCCCTAAGTCTCCCGGTGACCCTGTATACAGAATAAAGCGGTTTAGACTTTGAAAGGTCTTTAAAGATGGTTTTAATAAAAGTTACAATTTTCCCCATGCACAAAACAAACACAATACTTGCTACTTGATTCGATTTATTACCACTGGAAACAGGGTCCTTGTTAGGAAGTTAGGAAGTACCACAGATTTTGTATTCCAGTGCCCGATAAGATTGACGCACTTGACTCACCAGGTTTTATGTAGAACAACAATATGCCCATATGAAGTTAATTGATAATGTGTGCTCAGTAAAGAGCAAAATAGTTAGGACATAGAAGTGAGATTCAAGAAGCAGAAAGGTGGTGGGAGGTTTGGGGAAGGTGGGCAAAGCAACCTTGTAGGTTTCCAAACTTCTTAGTGCTGCTAGCAGAAGGATTTACTGTAACTCTCAGACAAGCATTCACAGCTTGGGCTCTAAACGGTCTATTGGCAAGGTGGCCATGTTGTCTCTGGCACAAAATCAAACCCACTGAACTGAGGTCCAAAAGTACCTACACAACACAAACCAGTGGGATGTTTGAATGATAAATTGCCGACGTTCAGAGACAGAACAAAAAATATTGGCCTTGCTGGGGACATCAGTCTTAATAACTTCACAGCAAGATTGCATACTGGGTGGTTTGGTTGACCAAAGCTATGCTCTTTCTCAAGTGACATATCATTCACTTAAAGCTGGTTCTAAAGACGAATCAATCTAGTGCAGGTGCTGTATCAGAGTTTGTCCAAGTGCTGAGAGGGTCAAGTGCCAGTGGTCAATGGGGTAACACAGAGGGTGTTAAATGACACATTTTATTCATTTACTTGTCTCAGTGAGCAGACCACAGAGGTTTTCTCCTATAAAAAAGGCTTTTCTTGGTCATAGGGTTCAATTACCTGTGGTTATACTTTGAGTTCCATGGAGTCACAGAAGCTAAACTGCTCTATGCATATTACGCTGCCAAGAGAAAATCGGTATGTCACATATATGCGTGTTTATAGAACCGAACAAGCTATAAATGGCCAAAGAGCATAAGAATATTCTTAATGAGATGTGACCAGTGGGGATGGAGAAAAACAGATTTGACACTTGTTAGACATTATTCCTGCTTAGAAATGACAAAAGTGACATTCACCACTTAAATCGAAGAATCTTCAGCAGTAATAGTCAGGTACCTTCCGTTCATTGTGACATTGATGGGTTATCGCGATACATACACAACTTAAACGGTCGAGGTAATCCACAAGTTAAAACATAGGTACATTTCTGCCATTTAGCACATACTTTTTAAAAAAATACAGAGAGAGAGCTACAAAACACAGAATAAATATGTAAAAGGTACAACTGCCTAATATATTAGGATTGTATTGTATGGCGGCACGGTGGGTTAGTGGGACCCAGGTTCGATTCTTCCCTCAGGGTCTGTGTGCATGGAGTTTACGTGTTCTCCTCGTGCTTGCTGGATTTCCTCCAGGTACTCTGGTTTCCTCCCACTCTCCAAATGCAGATTAAGCTAAATGGCGCTCCTAAATTGCATGTAGTGTGTAAATGAGTGTGTGAGTGATTGTGCCCTGTGATGGATTGGCACCCTTTCCAAGTTCCTGGGATAGGCTCCAGGCCCCCTGTGACCATTATATATACAGGATAAAGCGGCATAGAAAATAAGTAAGAGGATTGTAATCTCTTGTTCTTATCTGGTAATACTGGAGCAAGTGGTGACAATATTTAATAGATCTGCTATGACTAAGAAGAGAAAAAGCTTAATTGATAAGTCCAGTAAATAAATGTGTAAGTGAATCAAATCATGAAGTAACAAAGAAAGAAAGAAATTCAGAGACACACTTTTCTTAGTTGAAGTCGTCATCAAAATAAGTTATTCGACACACAGAAATGAAATAAAGTGTTTCCACAAATAACGAGTTAATGTATGTTAACACATTATATAAATAAGTAAATGAAGTGTTACCGAATTGTGTGTTTTTCAAAAAACCACCCTAACCATTAAATGGCTATGAGGTTTGTTTAGTAGGGCAGGAGACCTACCCACATGCTGAATTTCACTGAGGTTATGGTTAGGATCTCTTGGGACAGTGGTCAGCTAACACTGTTTGCTTTTTTCACCCAGTTCTGCACATCTATTGGGAAGGAAGGGGGTCTCTGTTCTCTCTGCTCAGTCAGTTCATCTTTCTACCGCTCTGGCTCCAAACGTCTACATCTGCTTCAGTTCGACCTATTCATGACTTGAGTACAATTTGATTTCCTGAAATGAAATGATGATGAACTTAATCAAGGTTTGATATGAATTCAATTGCAACAGTAATGATGAAATCCAAGTGAACCAGAGATCAAACGAGCACTTAAAAGAGAGTCTCAATGCTAGAATTTTAATGGAACAGGTTTAAACTACTTGCCCTCTTCTGTCCATTATTTAGTGTTCCCCTATTCCCCTCTCTGGGAGTCTGTGAGCCAACCTCTTTCCACTGAAGGTGTGTGCCTGGGAGTTTCTCAGAGTGTGTGTGGTGTCAGTCTGGTATACATTTTGGCAGGCACACACACGCACATGTACTAGCACACACACACACACACACACACACACACACACACACGGTCAAAGTGGAGTACAGAGCACTCTCTCTTATTTTCCTCACTCATTCTGTTAGACTTGTTTGGTGGACCATTGGAGAGCATCAGAGACGCCCACAGTTTAGACCGAGTGCCATAAATCCCATTCAGCAGTGTGAGCAGCCAGCAGGTTCTCCACCACACATCTGGAGGCGAAAGTAATTCAGTTGAGATTGGCTTACTGATTGCTGGACGATCTACATTTGGATATATCACTGTTCAGCCAAGAGCTAATGTGATCCAGACATGTTTAGCCGGAACGCGGCTACATGTGTGGGGTTCAGCGAAATGGTCATGAGATACGGTACACACTCTGCTAGAGAACAGGTAAGTATGTTTTTCAGTGACAAAGCTTTTCATGTTGCCTAATCAACTCAAATCTGAAAATGGATTTTATTAAAATGATTCCATATTATTTCCAGTATTTGAGATGGATATGCATGGATATTAGATATTAGATATTTTTGACTGTGATTAGATATGAACTGAGAAACGGAGCATTTATCAGGCCTTAAGCATTTCCCTATGTATTGTATAATTAATAATTCTATTATTATTATTATATAATTTAATATATACCCAAATATTAAAGCACTGGCATTTTAGCTGTAGTCTGACTCTTTTCCAGATGATGATCTGCAGAGTATTGTGGGCGAGCAAGATGCTAAGGCAGTGGAGTTTTGCAGTGCTCTTACTAAGCATCCCTTTACCTGTCCAAGGGCAACCCATACATGCTCTCAGCAACAGAATGTATGTGTTGAAGCCCGGTAAACACACTGTTGATTAAAAATAAACATAATTGTTGAGAGCGCTAACCACACCTAACACAATATTTACAGTTCAGATTCCAATGGGAACATTCATTTGACATGGTGGGGGGGAGGGGTTGGGGGGTGGCTGGGGGGGTTCTGAACTAAACTTTTAATCTGTTTCCTGATGAAATGGTCTGAAGGCTTGGCAAATTTGTAGCATTAGAATGACTATCCTAGAGGAGTCTAAATAAGACTCAGGAGTGTGTTCTTACATGGGAAAATTGAAAGAGCAATGTTTGTATGGTTTAGTATTGCCATATTAGAGTTACATACAAAAACAAGAACATAGCTGTACAAAAATGTCCAAAAAGAATCATTACATCATATAAAAATTTGATTTAGTAAGTATGTTGGCAATTGCGAAATTTTGAGACCCAAGGCAGTGGTGTCTTAGAACTAGAGCAAGGAACACCATAACAATCAACCAAGAAAAAATCTCAAGACTAAATAACTGAATAACTTTCAGCTCTCAATAATATACTGTATGGAATGAATATAGCTCACGCTAATATAAGTTTTTTTTTTTTTTTTTACATTTTAGGAGACGGTCAGTGAGTCATGCCCAACTTATGCATGACCGAGGACGTTATTTGCAGGACAGGGGAAGACTACTCATGATGCAGGAGCTTTTTAACCAGGCAAACACTGCCAGTGTGTGGGAACCTCCGTCCAGCAGTGGAGCCAACATCCAGCATGTAACCTGGAGTGCCCAAGATGACAAGGACTTTCTTTTGAACATTCAGATAGAGAGCGCAGGCACAATTGACACCCTACCACAGGAGACCAACAAAGAGCAGCCGGGTGCCGCTAAAAGAAAGAAGAGGATATGTTTGGGGAAGTGGAGAGAGAGCAATAAACGAAGAAGACGGCCATGCTCATTACAAGCCCAAGCAGCGTTAAGACCTCACTAAGCAGGGCAACTGGCAGTAAATGAGGAAATGACTGTGAAATAAGATGCAATGACATTATACTCTGGACCGTGGCTGTCTAAACCTCCTTGTCATAGACTAGTTTCTTTAATCAGCATGAAACACTGATTTATAAGTATCATTTATTGTGCCATTCACTCTCTCACTCTCAGCTTCAGTACATAAACGTACTAGTTTATCTTTAAGAATGCTCATATTTCTGATATTTAAATTCTGAACATGCAGTAATAAATATGTATTTTCTTTCATTCATTCATTCTTTATCAATCTTCTGTAATTGCTTTATCCTCTGTGCCAGTATTTCCAGAAACTAAAAAAAAAAAAAAAAACAGGAGGGTAGTCCATCACTGGCCATCATGCAGACACAATCACATACAGTATATGAGAAATGTATAATACAAACCCAAACAGATGCAGGATGAACATACAAAACTGAGTGTGCCACAAGCTCAGGATCAAACCAGGTACCCTGGAGCTGTGAGGTTCATCATTACACACTGTGCCGCTGTGCCGTCTGCTACACGTCCATTGTTGATATGATATTAAAAAACAAGTCATGGGCATTTTCATGTACTGAAGTAAGCAAGCATATCCCTTTTTATTTATTAAATTAGAATGATGTATTTATTCTGTAATGGTATCACAATGCTGCTCTTTTCTACATATTTCATACAATGCACTTTAGAAACCTGTGCTACGCTTCTGTATGTCAGTTTTCTTTTGATACTTTTTTTTACTTTTTACTTTTTTGCTGTAAAAATAGCACCTGTTATGCTTTCCATTTTCAGCATCATCAATAAAAACAAATGAGCATAATGTAATAAAGTGAAGTATGATGTTTTCAAAACAAAATGTCCGTGGTGATACTGTAGAAGGCCTCAAAATATCAATGATTTCTTGTCCATAACTCCATACTCCAAGTCCACAGGTTTTTTAAAAATGCATAGTATATTTTCCATTTCACATGTTTAACATGCTGTATACCACATATCGGTGTTAATGTGCAAATGACGTGGAAACAGTCATGCATCAAAATACATTTTAAATGGAAGCAAGTGATAATGTGGCCTTGTGTCAACATCCTGAGCGTTTTAGAAGTTGGAGCAGAGAGCAGAGAGTGATAACCGTCTGTCAGAGGAAAGGATATTGCTTTGTGCAAATCAATTCATCGTTGCAGAAGAATTGATTATATGATGCAAGAGGCAGAATTCTGGAATATAACCAGAATACGTACTATTAGGCATGTTCCATAGTTAGTACCCCCTCTTTTAATTCTATGTTTTTTTTTGTAAAATATAATAAAATCATATAATCGTAGCGGGTTGAATACAACCTCAGACAAACAACATGCAACTTCTTTATTTGTTTAACAAAAATGAAGTCAAATATATATATGTGTAGCATAATTCTTCTTATTAATTTATTATTATTATTATTATTGGTTTCACCATTGTATATTAAAGCACATTGTAGTTATGACAGAACTAATATGGAATTATGACCCAGAATTATTAAAATACCCAGAATATGTTTTTTATTTTCAATTTCCTTTTTAATAGCCACCTTTTGCCTCTGGGAGCCTCATTAGGTAGTCACCTGGAATGGTTTTTCAAAAATCCCGAAGGAGGTCCCAAAGGTGTTGAATACTTGTTGCTTCTTATATATACATGGCATTAAAACCACAATACACCAACAAACTGGGAACAGGATCATGGGCACACAAGGCCCATTAGTTTTAGAAATCCTCAGACCAGCCACGTTCACGTTCAGCACCTTTATTCCACATTCAGATGCTTTGTTTAATAGGGCGTATTATAGGACGATTTAAAAGCTTATGTTTTCAACATTATAAGGAATTGTGAAGGTATTTGCTTATGATGTATTTTTCTTTTTATTGTACTGGCCTTGTATAGGTAGTATCACTCTTGTGGCATAAAGCTGTTTCTGCCTCTTTAAATATCCCTTGATCAATTGCTACCTGCCTGAACATCCTGATGGGCCGGCTCATCTCTTACAACTGAAATCTGAGACGATGACACCAGTTTCACAGCACAGCAGCACATTTTATTTTTTTGCTATAATGGTACTTTTGGATCTTTATCCTTGAATGGATGCTTAGTGAAGCACAGACTTCTCCAGAGCTGAACTACTATGGTAAGTAACTTGATTAAATAATGTTACTAGTCATGCAAAGTATAAATAATAGAATGAATATTTGCATTATAGATTTGTAATACAAATATTTGTAGTTAAATACTAAAGCTGTTGACTTGCAGGGTTTCAGTAATCACTACGGTGTGATTTTCGCCTGTACCTGTGGTGTGATCCTGGGTGTGGGCTTCGGTGCTAACTTGTTAGTGTTCACTCTCTTTGCCAAACACAACACCCTACGCAAGAATCGTCTGGATGTTCTGATCCTCAGCATGGCTTTGGCTGACTTCCTCACTCTGCTTCTCATCCCCTTCACTCTGCACTCAGCTATCAGTTTCTCCTGGCCTCTAAGCGACACATCTTGTAAGATTTACCAGTTCCTGCTGGCTTTCTCTCTGGCTGCCAGCACTTACTCCCTATGTGCTGTCTCGGTGGCTCGAGCCATGATCATCACCAACCCTTACCACCCGCCCCCTACAGACCTGGTTGTCCTGATGCTCATCCTTGCCTGGGGTCTGAGCTTCCTCATCAGCTTGCCTTTGCGGATTTTTGCCACTAAAGAACACCTCGGCCCAGGGCTCACCAACTTCACCTTCTGTCTACCGACCATCAAAGAGCACCACTATCAAGTCATACTAAGCCAGTTTGTTTTGTATTACTTCATACCGATGCTGGTTATTGCTGTGAATTATGTGCGCTTGGCTCGGTTTCTCCACAAGAGCCCAGTGATGTCTATGACCAGTGCGAAGAACACGCGCCGAGCCTCACTTATGGTGTTTCTGGCAGCTGGGACGTTCTCTGTGTGCTGGCTGCCTGGTTATATCCTTGAGCTGTGTGTGTATTTGGGTCTCTACAGTCATGGCCAAGCTTGGGAGATGTTCTACTTTACCTGCACAGTGCTACAGTACCTGCATCCATGTGTCAATCCAGTGCTGTATGTGTTGCTGGCTAAGCGGTACCGGGGAATGCAGGGAGCCTGGCTCTTTCAGTGCAATCGCAACAGGGTGCACCCCCATGTTACTAGTGTGAATGAAAGCTTCTGATCTTTTCTAATACTGTATGTATTACTGTATGTATGTTTGGCTCAATCAATGTTGATTTAAAATATACAGTTAAAAGTTGAAAGTTTGGACTCAAACTCCTAACGGCTCTAATCTGAGGTGCTGTTAATTGGTGATTTTTGAGGCTGGTAACTCTAAATGAACTGCTCCTACGTCTTGGTCTTGCTTTCCTGGGATGGTATTCCAGAACACCTGACCTTCGTGTCTTAAAATAACAACTGACAGTAGTTGCTTTTATGCTATATATATATCTTGTGCAAAAGTTTAGGCATCCCTATTTTTTTTATTGAAAAGATGTTAACACTCTCTTAGAAATGGGAAAAATGCACAATATTTTCAGCAAACATCGATGCATAGTTACTTCTAATGCCACTTAAAAATGGGATTGATAACTGTATAGTTTCTGTCATTTATCAGGGTGCTACAACCTCTTTGCTCTTTCTCTGTCTTTCAGCTCTATCAGGTCTAACAAAGCATGAACCGACCTGCACTTTACTGCCTGAATACACACATGAATGTACAAAGGAATATCATAATTGTTGTCTGTTATGGACAGATAAATGTTTATAAAATCCTTTCCTCTCTAAGATTCCGCCCTGATCGCTAAGGAAGAAAAATTAAAATGGCAAACAAAATTAATTTTGGGGTGGTCATGTCAAACTGGGACTTTTGATTGTGCAGAATAACAGAACAGAACACCAGTAATGAGAGTAAAAACTATTTCTCTATATAATCGCTTGCTACAACTAATGCACTTATCCCAGTGCTTTACTAGGGCTTGGATACCATTAAGGTAAAATTTTTTCTTTGTACGCCAGAGCCATGATTGGACTGCCTGCTTTACATCTGAATACTGGCCTCCCAGGAACCCCTTTAAAGGCCCAAACATTTGAAAATAACCCAGCTGAGTTCCTGTAATGTGCAAAAGGTCCTCGTGAATGATTGTGTGTACAGTTCCCACAGCCTGATGCATCTCCTTCTGCAAGTTGGCACCAAGTTATCCACCAATAGTCAAGGATCAGGCATTCCACTTGCTGAAGGTTCATGAGAATGACAGCAGCCACCTTGGCATGGACATAGGGCCTTTTTAAAAATGTTTCCAGCATTCAAATGTTTTACTGCATATAAAAGTCTCATCACCATACTGTGCACCAAACACTTTAATTCACACACACAAAAAAAATTCTTCACAAGTCCCGGTTTGACTCGTGTCCCCTTTTATTGCATGCTAAAAGTATCTCATTCAGCAAATGCAATTAAATGGTCAGTGTCTTGTCCAATTTAGAAGTGGGTCTTTCTGATATTTATCCAGTAAGACATGAAAGATGTGACACAGAGTCTAAATTTCCTCAAATTGTTAACCAAATGGTGCTATCTTAAAATTACAGTACATTATAATTTTTTGCCTTATAGTTCATTGTTGTATATTCTGGTGTACATATTCACAGTTGTATAAAGGTCAGGTTGACTTTTTGCTTTTCTTAATCCAAATTATGATATTATTATTATTATTATTATTACGTTTAAATAATTTTACATTTTCACAGATTTACACTGATACTAGCATTAATGTTCAAAAACTACGGCTGTTCATATAATCAGTAATCCCAGACATTGTATCATTTCCACTGAAAATTATTAGATTATAATGAGGCTTGATACAAGTTTGACACTATATAATATTTTAGCTCCTAGGTTTGCATTGAAAAAGCAGGGGTATGGGAAATGGAGCTCTATGAGGACTGCAGCACCCCCTAGTGAAACACATTTTCAATAACATTTCACTATTTAATTTCATTAGTTAACATTAATTAATACATTAATCTGACTGCAGGTAAATTTTTTCTGAAGGATGGGAAACATATAGGCTATAATGGTATGTATTTTTCGATTTTTGTGTTTCTTGTCAGATTACATTTTTAAAATTTCTTGGTAAGAATGAATTAATCTCTCACCCTTAGCATGTTGTGTGGCTCACAGATTATCTCTGTCTTAAAATGAATTAATTATGAGTAAAAAAGTTTATTATGGACCTTTTTAGGCCAGTTTTCTAGATGGTGAAATGAGTCTAGGACTTACAGGAGATGTTCTTCTTTCGGGGACCTCATTTAAGTTTTTTTTAGATCACATTCTGACAGAATTGGAAAAACAAAGCTATTCACATATTTAAAACTTTAAACCAAAAACAAGAGAAAAATGTCCAAAAGATATAGGAAAACATCTGGCACAATATTAAGGACAGAAAAAAATCAGCAGTAAAAAAGATGATTTGGTTAATTGGACCCAAAATAAATAAATAACTGTCATAGCCAATGTTTCCATCTATAATTTTGTTTAGATTGTCTATTACTGTTTATCAGTGTCCATTTCCGACCACACACCCAATTCGATTGGAAAGTTTTTACCATTACTAAAGTAAGTTAGAGTCTGTGATGTGACTCAGAGATTTCGCATTTCACACTACATGGCCAAAACAGTGTGGAGACACAATCACCACATCTACATGTGCTTTGTGAACATCCCATTCCAGCTTCAGTCTTCGCTGCTCTATAATAAACTTCCAGGAAGGCTTTTCATTAGATTTTGGAGCGTGTCTATGGGGATCTGTGCTGGACCTGGACTTGAAAGTTGATGTTTCATTTAGTCGAAATGTATTTCAGCGATTTTGGGGTTAAGACATTGTGCATTCCAACTCCAAATTTGACTAAATATGTCGTCAGTGAACTCATTTTGTGCGCGGGAGGCATTGGGCATTGTCATGTTGAATCATTTACATTCAAGGGTCATTCATTCGGTTTCAGCACAAAACGGCATCCTTCACAGACCGGCATCCTAAGTATTTTCAACTTTGTGCGAAGAGAATGTGGAAGACACACAAATGGATGTGATGGTCAGGTGATCACATACAGTAACTGTTTCACATATAGTACTTTCAACTGCAGGAACATCTGAAGCAGCAGCACTAGAAAGAAAAAAATAAAACCTGCCAATAAACAGGCCACTTCAGTTAACATCAGTCTATGATTATGTTCAAGTTTCAGCATTGATCGACATCTACTGTATTTTATACATCTTTAATTTAGTAAAAAATTTCTATCATGTTTAAAGCAACTGATTTGTTGTTCATTTTGGATGCTTGGTTGATATGAATGGTGCTTTTATATTTAAGTAGGAGGAAAGGGGCATACAACAATCGACCATAACATTACAAAGCAAATCATTATGCCCTGTATCGTGCAAGTTCCCTTTGTGCCGCTGGCATAATGACGCCACAAGACCTCTGGGGTGTGCGGTGATGTCTGGTTTCGAGATGTTGGCAGCAGATCCTTTGGGTGCTGTGGGTTGCGGTGTGCAGCCTTCACAGATCGGACTTGTTTGTTCGGCACATCCACTACTGGACCCACTGTGTGGTGGGCTATAATGAACTAGGTGCTCAGGTGCCTTTCCACAGTGTCCACATTTCAGCTATTTATGGCGCATTGGATTTTCTGTGCAATCAGACAAGCCAAGCTGGCCTTTGAGTCACACAAGCATGGGTGAGCTTTGAGTGCCCATGATCCTATCAATTTATAGGTATACAGTTAATAATCAATGTTATGGCCGATCAGTGTATAAACAATTTATAGATGTAAAATACTAAATATGAAGTCAGTTTACAATTTTGTGATTTTGAGGGCTCATTTGTTTGAGTAAATAAAAACTAAGTTTGTGTGAGGACCTTCGACTTTTATTGGATTGACGGACTTGAATAAAAAAAATGTCTATTTTCACATTCCTGTGTCTGCTTACAAAACCTGGCAAAGTGATTGTAATTTCTTACAAATTTTATTTGTAATTCAAAATAAAACATAGCATTGTGCGTTACCCAGAGAAATGTGACTTTTCAGTCTGGAGAAAGAAAAAAAAAAAAAAAAGCCAAAACTTTCAAGGCAATTATACACAGCCAGAATCTTTTGTTCTAGTCCAAGTAAAGCAAGGATTATTAATCTTTCCCCTAAAGGCAAAAAGCATGAGTGCATGTATAAGATATATGTGCGTTGGTTTATGTTTTAAACAACTTCGGCTATCCATTTTTATACATGGCCTGATACTGTCCACTGCTCTAATGAAGGATGCAATCAAATTTGGCTACAAAAAAAAAAGCTGTTGAAGAAACATTATACAGATCATATCAGTGAACACGATGCTCTCCATACCCTTTCTAAATACTTTTTTTTTTTGCGCATTATAGTTTAATAATACAGTCCACTTGTAGTCTTCCCTGGGTTAGCATACGTGTGTTATAGGTTAGGAGAAGTCCACCAATTTTTCAAAATCTGACACAATGGCTTTCAGAATGCCAGCATCAACGAGCACAATTTCCATACAATAGTTCCCCATAAAGATTCAAGCTCTGGCAAGGCCTGCTGTGCATTTAGCCCCCCTTAAGCAAATCGAAAAAGACAATGAAAATGTGTCTGAAATTGAGAAATTGGTGCGCACTGAGCTTAGTAATCATTGCCTCTGCTGACCACTTCCTTGCAGGTCGGCTTCAATAGGATGGTGTGTTCAAACTGAGCCGTGTAACACCCTTTAGTGTCACACAGGGGCGGGTATGGGTCGATGATACCCAGGTCACACAGGTTCTTCAGTGCCATCAGGTATTTGGTTTCGCCCAGACGGTCAAGCCAACGACGGCAGAATGCCAACGTGCTAAAGTTCTCATTGACAACATTTAGCAAATGCTTGGCCCTTGGAAGCCTGTGAGGGGCAAGAAAAGAGAAAAAGGTTAATTAGACAATCCACATTAATGATTCATGGTTCATAGTTACAGAACACAAAATGTTTCAGGAATTTCTAAGACCCTATCCATGCATACAGATGTGTTTAGAAAAAGTTCTCTCACTGCACTGTTTTTAAAGAAATGTCCACACAAACAAGAACCAACAGTGCAGACACAACCATGCAAGCCAGTCAGGTAACAACAGACGAAATTATTTCATTTTATTTGTTGAAATGAAGATCTCTGCACTATTATGTACAAGCAGTTAATTATTTTACTTTGGTTTCACTTGAACTCCAAGTTGTTACTAAAATCAAGAATAAATGTTAAGAACTATGTACTGTATATACTGCTAGAAAACAACAAAATGTGAAGGAGAAAAAAACAAATGAATAAATCAGCTTTTATTCATCATTACTAACTGCTTTATTCTATGAGGCGCAATGGTGGACAATTGCTCTAAAACTAAAAATGGACAAACATTTGACATGTACAACTAATACTCAATGTTCTACTTGGATTTTACCTGAAATCTCAGTGTAAAAGTAGGGGTGCTCCGATCAGGATTTTTGGGGCCGATCACCGATTACTAGAAGCTGTATCGGCCGATAGCGATCACAGATTACAGGGTCTACTCGAAGCTTTATCATGTAGCATTATTTATTAAACTATATGTAACAAGAATGTAAATTAAGTATTGAAATTAAAAGAAGAGGAATATCATGAATTGACAACTGTATTTATTGGCAAGCATCATGTGCAACACGTCAACTTAAAACATAGCAGCCTGTGTTTGGTTAGTAATTGGGAACAGCTTAGAGCTTGACAAATACAACTTTCCTGTAGATTGTATAAAATTAAATTAAATAACAAACAAGTAGGACGCGAGTCGCCGGAAGTTCTGCAAGGACCGCAAGCATCCGCGAAGGCCGGCAAAAAAATTAAACGGTTAATTTTTCATGATTAAAAACATGCTTAATTCTTCGCGCAGAAAGATGGAAATGTAATCACAGCGCCAAAACTCGCGGAGCACCCCTAGTTAAAAGTATGGTTTGTACTGTGGGAGTGTGGATTCAGGGCCAGCATAGAGCATGCATCATATTCTGGCATTTCCCCACACACAGCTGCAGTAATAAAACAATGATAAACAGTCTGCAGCAGGGGCAAAACTGCAGTGGGTATGTGCAGCTACACACTTTCTTGGCCAGCAAAAATAAATAAATAAATTTTTTTGGTCCACAAGGAAACAGTGAAAAATAAAAAATTTTGAAATGACAAACATTAATTGTGTGTGGACCATAGTCAAAGAAAAGCCAAAGCAGGAAAAACCTATGCTTACAGAAAGATATCTACTGTATATACTGTAGGTGTAGATGGGATTTAAGTTACTGGAGATGTTAACGATTAAATCATTAAGAATTGAATTCCCTATTCACTAATAAATTCATTAACCCAAAAGGTTTGTTTTGTACCTTGCGGTAACCTTGACATCTCAGCTGCACTTTAGATATTTTTATGCTTCTAACATGTTTGCTAACTTAACTTATTTGTAGAATCGGCCTGCTTACAATCTTCTTCCTATTCTGGCATCTTTATTTTCACAGAGAGCTCAGGTCACAAAACTGATCACTCGTGTTCTGAGAGACTTTTAAGAAAACTGAGCGTTCAACAGCATTAACTGTTGTGTTCACAAGCGTATCACATGCATGGCTATAGTGTGTGCACAAAGGGGAGGCTATTCACAGATGTGTCTGATGGTGTGAGAGAGGCTGAGTAAATTACTGTATGCAATTAAAGACAATTTTTTAAATAATAATAAGTTACCCAACAGTTTGAGCCATACAGTCTGACAGGACGGCTGAAATGCATTGTGCAGCATGCTTCCAATTATAAAGTAAAATTGGATGCAAATTTTGCACTAGAAATAAGTGTCCCAAATCTTTAAGGGAGCAGTATAGAATGGGCTTTTGGGGGTGGGGTGGGGGGATAAATAACTAAATAAAATCACAGATAGTCCAACAGCTTATTGTCATCCATGAACAGATTTTCAGGATAAAACACGATGCCTCAAATCAGCAGCAGGTCATGGTAGTGGTTTGTCTCGAGCAGAAGAGACCACATTACGGTTCCCAAAAAGGGAGAGGGACATACTACTGTAGTACAAGAAAGTGAAAAACCTGCACTGAGAAACATGGACAACTCTCTCTCACACCTGACTTCATATTTCCAAATGCTCACCACCACCTCCCACATTAGCTGAACAAGGAACGTGAGGTTATACACACCCAGGACGGTTTGGAAGGAAAATTAATGAGTGGGAATTTCCATGAACAAAACTACATAAACGTACAGTATGTGATGCTAACTAGCGGTTACGGGATGTCTGGACACAAATTAGTCACAACACGTCTTCAATATTGCCTCACAGATTCTATGCCAAATATAAAGTAAATAAACTTATCCCCAATTATCAATTTCATCAAACAATAATACTACGGTTGTGAATTAGGTTGTGAACTCCAATTCTGTTGAACATGGCATTGTGGCCTTGTTGTATAACAGCACTGAAGTTGTGGAAGACATTACTGACAATAAAAACACATTTAAAACTGGCAATAAAAACACTTGTATTTAACACAATTTATATTGTTTCTAGTTCTAGGGGTTTCTAGTCGTCTTGAGGATTTGTGTAATCAAGAACATTGTCATGGCGGCATTAATATTTGGGTTAAACAATTCTTTTTGTGCTGAATTTCTTCTTAACTGGTGAGTAAGCTTCATGTTTTCTCATTGTTTTGAAAGATTTAAAGACTTGCCTGATTGGCACATGTCCAACTTCAAAGTTTTTCATGTAATGTGAACACTCCATGTCATCGTGCACCATGCCTTTTCCAGTGCTTCCAAAAGTCTCGATGGCGTAGACCTCACCCTCCTGCAAAACAAGTGAGCAATAAGACAAAAACATACAAAATGTACACAGCCGATTGTTAAAAGATTACAGCACTCAAGATTTTTCCTGGATTTTACTGTGTAAAGTACTCAATTTTTGTTCCTTTTCCAATACATCCTACGTATTTTGTGTTAACTATAGATACTGAAAGAGTTAAAGCTGGGTTTTAAGGACAGCTCTGTTCTAGCAAGCCGTCAGTAGCTGATAAACAAGTATCTCAAATATGTTTAGACACACCCTCAAAAAAGGCTTAGCTTTTTGTTCTACGGTAAGTGTTTATTCTGGCACAATATCACTATTATAGGGAATCTGGAAGAACGCAAAAATGCCAAGGCATAGAGCACTTTATTTTGTGTTTCCCTATATTATCGTCCGATTGTCTAATATAAGGATATCCCACAGCCACAGTGCAGCCTGCCTAATTACAATTACATACACTGTATACATACAAATACATACTTTGCTCAAATAAATAATTTTTTTTGTTCGAGATCTTTCCTCCTATTATACTCTATCTACCAGAATGCACTTGAACTGTTTTAGATTCAGTATTAGGGGAGCTCTAATCTAATCGTTTGGTCGCCGTTTGAACCCTTCCAATAAATACTTTGTTTTTACAAATCGTTGTCTTTCAACTTTTGATTCCACAAACTGATATCATGACGACGCAAAACACATGCCGTTGCCAGTCTGAGAATATTACCAAGTCTCTTGAAAAGACATCAAATCTGCAATATGCAAAGTTTTTTCTAAAGCAAAACCAGACAAGGAAAAGTCCACCAAAAGCTTAAACACAACTAACCTTATTCGTCCACTTAACAATGCAGTGTGAATAATCGGTGTATGAATATTTATAAACAAAGGCAGCAACTAAATCTTGAGTCAACCCTTACGCAGCAACCTCTAGCAGAAACACCCAAAACGCTCGAGTCTTACTCAGCATAAAGTAAAAACATTGATTGCATAATAAAGAAATAAAGAGAAGTTCCCAGCTCTGGCCACGGCAGCCCCAGTTTACTTCACCAGTACATGCATGCAGACAGACAGTGTGCGACTACTCAGCACAGCTCCATACATTCTATGATGTAGAAATAGACTGTCTCTTAAAAATGCATAAATTCTGATATTTATAAAGAAACGATTGGCCTCGCTGCTTATTAATAAATAATCATGATTGATCCTCCAAATACAAAAGTGACTGATGTGCGTTCATTTAAAAACATTCGGTGCAGAGTTTCAATTTGTTATTCACTCATGCAGCCGTGTTCCATGTGCTTGTTAATTGAGTTTGCATAATAGGACAGCGGCATTTTAAAAAAGCATTTCGGCATGTGTGAGAGCCAACTGATGCTAGTTAAGGAATGGAAATTTTTTTGATCTTTAGTTGAGTAAAGGCTATTCTATCAGTTTCAGTTTCATGAAATAATAAGAGAATGGAATGTGTGGCTGTCCAATACATAAAAGTTTTACATTTATAATAAATGTTCAAATAAGTTATTTACAGCCATAAATAAGTTTATAAAGAAACAATTGTACACAAATAGAATGCTTCAAATGGATATCAATATCCCCTACACTCCTGTGATCAGCGCTCGCTGATCGGTATTGGCCGATTGTGATTTCTGTGAAAAGGGGAATAGTGATCAATCCCCAAAAACCTGATCGGACCACCGGCAGTCAGCATGCTCGTCTAGGCCAATCTGTTAAACCAGTGGGAAGGACCGAGACATCAGATAAGATGAGGGAGGGGTGGGGATCAATTCAGTTACATCCTGAGATTCTTTGGTGTGGCAATTCATGCATCACCATACCTGCAACGGTATTCATCACTGCAAAAATATTTTTTAGCATCAACTGATTTATTTACCTAGTTATTTTTTCTTCACCAACACATTTTTCTGCATCTGGCGGAACTCACTACATGTGACTGGTGGACAGGTGACGAACGGTAAGTGCAATTAAATGGAGTGAAAGTGGTTTTAAATTTTAGTGAACGAATCATTGTAGTTTCCATTATTTCTTATGGGGAAACTCGCTCTGAGGAAAAATAGCATCCGGGATGCGCCCTAATGATTTGAAGCATGGAGAACATTTTCACTATTATTTCCTTAGGCGTAAATAGTCAAATAGACTGGTGCTGCCTTATGTTGTATATTTGTGTCAAAAGATACAAGACTCACTTTATCCAACTTACGAACGAGTTCCGTTCCATGAGTGCATTCGTAAGTCGGATTTGTTTGTAAGTAGAGGACAACCTGGTGTGTGCATATAAAAGTCTACTCTTCTACTTATAAAACTTTACTTATAAGACCATACTTTATTTGTTTTAAGTGGAATGTCGTTTTCAGATGATTACATCGTGAGAAATAAATGGGGTGATAGTGACACTAACCTCCATTTTGGTCGCTTCTCCACCCTTGACGATAGGCACAGTCTTTCCTGCATGTATTCTGTATTGCCCAATTGAATGACCATTGAGATTCCGGATTGGCTTTACTATAGGGGGAAAAAAAAAAAAAACAATGCAACAAAACATTAATGTGTATTTAGGCCTAGTTTTATTGGCAAACAATTATACTGAATCACAGAAAGAGATACCTTGGTATGTTTTTCCATCTAACTCCACTTCATAAGACTCCATGACTTCCTGAATGGCTTCTCCAATGTCACACAGGCGGACATCAATCCCTGCACACTGATATACAATTATATATTAACGAGATTCATTAGACCTCTAAGTGATCAATGAGATGACAGCAATTATAAATATCTCTCGGAGAAGGCTTACCTTAATTCCTGTATTTGTGGCATCTTTAACAGCTTCTAGCAGTTTATCATACTTTGGGTTGAAAGTGACGGTAAAGGCACAGTCAATAATTCTACCTGCAAGACAAAAGTCACATGCTACTTAACGAAAGAAAATAAATACGCGGCACAAAAATAGAAAAACCAGACAAAGACATTATGCAAGTCTCTTATATTTAGTTATACATTACGTACCATTAATGTGTGTGCCAAAGTCAATCTTGCATACATCATCGTATTGGAGCACTGTGGTGTCACCAGCATTGGGAGTGTAGTGAGCAGCACAGTTGTTGAGAGAGCATCCAGTAGGGAAAGCAAGGCCAGCATTCAGCCCATTCTCTTTAATTAGCTTCCTAGAGCAGTCCTCCAGTTTCTGACTATAATTGTAAATACCACAGGTTATAATATACAAAACAGGAGTGGATTTTTTTTTTACCGGTTTTAAATACAGTGGAACCTTGGATTGCGAGTAACATGGTCTGTGAGCATTTTGCAAGCCTTTTTAAATTAATTTTAACTTAATAAATAAGCAAGGTCTTGACATACGAGCACATGCTTTGTTTATGCCAAGCGTCACGTAATCAGAACTGAGCCAATGGTTGTTCTCTCTCTCTCTTGCGTTGGAAGATTATGATTAATCGTCTCCCATGCTCAGTCTCAGTGTGCATGCATCACTTGTATAGTCAACATCTGTGTGTGTGTGTGTACTGTTTGCCATAACATTGTGACCATGGGTGCACGTACTGTATGTAAGACATTTTTTTTAGTGTCCAAGTGTAATGACAGTTACTAAAAAACAGTACTGCAACAAGGCCCCTGTGAAGAAAAAGATTAAAAAGACTGTAGCAGAGTGAGAAAGAGGGTGACTGAGTGTGCGTGTGAAATTCGTTTTATACTGTAGCCCCCCATACTTCTCCCCTCCTCTCTCATCTTACTTTAGCCATTATTCTTTTCAAAGGTAAAGTGCAGGTTAATTTTTTCTTCATAATTTGAATTCATTATTTTAATATGAATATTTTGGGGTTGTGGAACAAATCATCTGAATTTCCATTATATCTTATGGGGAAATCATTTTGATATACAAGCACGCTTCCGGAATGAATTATGCTCGCAATAAAAGGTTTAACTGTAATAATAATAATAATAATAAGTATTTAACAGGGAGAAGACAAAATCTTCTTACCAGATGTCAATCATAGTCATGCCTGGTTTAATCCAGCTCATGACGTAGCCCCTGACCTGTCGATGTGCCTCTGCGGCCTGTCTGAAATCGTTCCATATTTCCTCGCTGGCCTGATTTAACACACGCTTCTCTTCACTGCTCATCCTCCATGCAGCTTCACGCCTGATTGGAACACAAGGGCATGTCACCATGGACATCTTATAATTTTCCATCATTAATCAATATCAGACAGCTAAAACAAATTAAAATGATTTTTACCCATCTTGTACAAGCGGGTAGTCACATTCTTGGCCTTTGGGGAAAACTCCACTTGGGTAAAGTTCACAGATGGGAATAGATGGAGGGTCGGTTTGAACCCTGCCTAAAAAAGACAAGTTAAAGTGCTGGGCATTTAAATGATTAAATCAGAGCATGTTATAGAGAAAAGTATATAATAAATAACTTACCACCCTTCTTCTTCTTCTTTTTCTTCTTCTTTCCACTTTCGTCTCCATCTTTAAAAAGAATTTCAGAAATGATTAATTTTCTTTTTTAAAAACTCACCAAAATGTTGCTTCAAGAGGAAACAATCAATATGGAGGATCAATATAAAACTTTGGCCAAAAACAAGTCAAAACAAAATTATGTAAGCATGACATAATACAAAAAGAACAAACCATCATTGCCATCCTCTTCCTTCTCCTGTTCATCCAATGGCTGCTGCTTCAACTCTTTGATCACTTTGATCTCAGCATGTCCTTCACCATTTGCAACACCTATTAATTACAATCACACGCAGGTTTATAAAGTACTTGCATACTTGAGTGCACCGCTTTATAAAAACAGTTTTAGATGCTAACAAAGTAATGTAATCGAATTCTAAAAGACTTTTTGGCCTTATATTAAATTGTACTGTAACTGTGACAGAAATATCAGGGTAGCGAACAACCTGCAAATAATAAAAAAAAAAAATAGGAACAACCAACAAATTCTCAAATTTTTATATAAGCATATTTAATGTGTTACAGACTGGAAATTTCCTTTAACATAACTCAGTGACCAATTAATGAAAATAAAACAAAATGTGCTAAAATGTGCAGTTTAATTATTCTAACACTGACTGGAGGTTACCACTGAATTTGCTCTCTCTCTCTCTCTCTCTCCCTCTCTATATATTATATATATATATATATATATATATATATATATATATATATTTTTTTTTTTTTTTTTAAAGCATGCTGTTCCACACCTAATAAGTATTTAATGAGTACATTGTAGTGAAACTGACATTGACTTAAAATCCTGGATCATTAGGCCAAACCTGATCTAGCCTACAGGTGTATTTTATTACGTCGGTGCCTGATTTTGACTGATGTTTTACATAAACATGACATGCAGTACTGTGCAAAAGTCTTGAGCCTCCTTATTTTGCTTCCAAAGAGCCAGACTTTATTGTACTTTTTAATGTTGTCTTGAAGAATAGTTCTCTAGTTTTTAGCTTTCATTTTCAGGCCAGTCGTTGTACCCAACCAGTTTCAAAGGAATGTTGTTTAAGCCACACAGTAACCTATGAATCATTCAAGCATAAAAACATTTAACTTGGGCAAGAACCAGTGAGAAAACAGGTGCATGACAGATTATCAGGCCGATGATTAGTATACAGGTGATGGGATGAGATTGCTGAGGAGGTTGTTACATAAACCATTTTTCCCCATAGACTGGATCTACAGGCACTTTGCAGCTTGTCATAGTGAAATGTTTGCTATAATTTATTTAAATTACATTATTATCTACATAATTAAATTTTATTTCATATAAAGAAATCAGGAGTGGCCCAATACTTTTGCACAGTACTGAACCTTGCCTTGAAACCTGCTGCCAGAACACCTCATTTTTCTCATCAAGATCAATGTGAGCTGGATGCATACACAAGTATTTTGGGAAAACTAAGCACAGTGGCCTCGCATCTCCACAGTCTAGGGTTCGATTCCTGTCTCAGGTTTATGTGCGTGGTGTTTGCATGTTCTCCCTGTACTCGGTCGGTTTCCCCTGCATACCCCCGTTTCATCTCACATTCAAAAGACATGCAAACTAAGCTAAATGGCATTTCAAAATTGCCCGTAGTGTATGAGCGAGTGTGAGGTTGTGTGCCCTGCGATGGACTGACACCCCCACCAGGGTATACCCGCCTCATTCCCGAGGACCAAGGCCTCCCACAACCCTGTACAGAATAAACAGTTTAGAGAATAAGTCTGTCAGTACTCCATATGCTCGAAAATCAACTTTTTAAAAATAAAAATAAAATACTGTAGCTGACAATATTATGAACATTTTCTAAAGATAACCTACTGAGACTTCTGTGGCAGATTCTCTGTTATAGAGTTTGTGCCTTTTATTACTTAAGCTGACTGAACAAAAATGTCACTAGATAAGAGGATAAAGACATTGTTAGAAAGTAGTAAGATTTACTTTATTCCTTCTGGTCTGATTAGAAAACTGACAACAAGACTCATTTTAAAAAGCTGAGATCCACCACACAAGTCCAAAGCGGTAACCCGAACTGCACAACACTTGAAACTGAGGTCTTATTTATAGCCATGAATTAATCACTAATGCTTAAGTACTAAAAGGTAGCTGTTAATCCAGATCTTTATAAAACTAGCAAACTTACAATGAGTAAGTTGAGTATGTTACAAACTTTAAATGAGTAGTCGTGATCTCAAACGCCAGCTGTGACTAACTAGTTTGGAGGAGTAAATAAAAACAATAATACAGAATAACTAGATGAAGACAGCATGTTACAGCAATGCTGAGTGTTTCACTAGCTCAAGGCGCAGTTTTGTGTTGTGTCCCATGTTTTTTAACAACGGTTACTGTAACTGTTTAACGGTTACTGTAACTGTTTAACACGTGTTTTGGACGCATTAGAACCTCGATGTCCCCGGGTGTGAGTGCGGCCTTTATCAGGTTTTACCGGCTACATTAACTAGCATTAGCTGCTTAAGCTAACATTTCACCGTTTTAGATGACAACTCTGGCTAAAGAAACGACAGAGACGGCACTCTATTCCAGACGAACTGTAAAGTTAAATAAACGTATAGTTGTACTGAATCCGCTCGGGACTGGCAGTTCTGTTGGAGAACTGTGTGTGTGTGTGTGGTGTTAGCGGTAGCGGAGCTGGAAATAGCACGCGCAGGCTGGACGGCACGAGCGTGAACACGGCGTCACTACAGTTTCTTTACCCAAGACCGCCGCCTTGCTCTTCTTTTTCTTCTTCTTTTTCTTCTTTGACGCGTCCTCGCCGTAGCCGTTTTCATCTATCGGCTTGTGTGCGTCTCCGTTTTGAAGGATCACCACTTGAGTGCTCTGCTCCTGATCCGCCATGTTTGCACAGAGGGAGAGCCCCAGCGCAGACACGATGGTTGTCAACTCTCGCGAGATAAATAAGCCACACCAGCTTCATAACAAGCCTAATGTTACTATATTATGTTTTGGCCAGAAAGTAAACAGTAACACGTTAAGAGTCTACATTTACGTCGCTGCCTGACTTTGACCAATGTTTTACATAAACATAACATACAGTACCGTGCAAAAGTCTTGAGCCCCCTGATTTCTTCATATTTTGCTTCCACAGAGCCAGACTTTCTTGTACTTTTGAAAATAGTCTTGAATAGTTCTCTAGTGTTAGGTTCTCATTTTCAGGACAGTCCATGTAACTGACCAGTTTCAAAGAAATGTTTGTTTGGTAGCCCACATAGTGACCTACAGATCATTCATGCATAAAAAAATCTAAGTGGACTGGACAGATGCAAGCTATAAAAAGGGACTCTTTCTGTTAAGGAGACTAAGGTCTTTTGGAGTGCAAGAAGCACTACTGAAAATCTTTCATGAGTCTGAGATGGCCTCAGCCATCTTCTACATAGTGGTTTGCTGGTGCAGCAGTGTTTCTACTGCAGACAGGAAGAGACTGGACAAGTTGATGAAGGCCAGCTCAGTTCTGGGAATTTATCTGGACACTGTACAGGAGTTGGGAGAAGCATTCACCCACTGTATGAAACAGTTTAATCTCTTAGCACTAGTGACAATATATAAATGTATAAAACTGTGAAATATGTTACAATACCTAAATTCTTACAAATTACAATATCTTAACTATAATTTTCTTGCAATACAGGTACAGTATCTTCATTTTGTGTGCAATAACATTAAGAAAAAGAGAAAAAGGTGCAGATGACGGATTATCAGACCGACGATTAGTATACTGGTGATGCCGAGTTGATGGAACAGATTTGAGAGGAAATTAGGTTGCTGCTGAGGTTATTATATAAACAACAGTTTCAACGGATGTATAGGCACTGTGCAGTTTGTTGCAGTGAAACGTTTGCACTTATTTATTTATTACATTGCATTATTATCTACATAATTTAATTCTATTTCATATGAAGAAATCAGGAGTGGCCCAAGACTTTCTCAGAACATGGCTTTTCTGCCGGAACACCTTATTTTTCTCATCAAGATCCATGCGAGCTGGGTGAATACACAAAAGTATTTTGGCAAAACTAAGCACAGTGACCTTGCATCTCCACAGTCTAGGGTTCGATTCCTGGGTCTGATTTTTGTGCGTGAAGTTTGCATTTTCTCCCCGTACTCTGTGGGTTTCCTCTGTGTACCCCGGTTTAATCTCACAGCCCAAAGACATGCAGACTAAGCTAAATAGCATTTCAAAATTACCCATAGTGTATGAATGAGTACGAATGAGCGAGTGTGAGGTTGTGTGCCCTGCGACGGACTGACACCCCCACCAGGGTATACCCCGCCTCATTCCCGAGGACCCAGGCCTCCCACAACCCTGTACAGAATAAACAGTTTGGAGAATAAATCCATCAGTAACCCATATACTTAAAAATCAACTAAAATATAATTACTGTAGCTGACATTGTTATGAACATTTTAGAGATTCACCTTTTCCAGAGATAACCAAGTAAGACTGCTGTGCAGATCCTGTTATAAAGTTTGTAATGCTATTTAATGCCTTTAAAAATATATATATATACATTATTTAAGGTGACTGAACAAAACTATCACTAGTTAGGTGGATGAATACATTATGTAAGAAAGTAGTAAGATCTCACTTTATTCTCTCTGGTCTGATTAGAAAACTGACAACAGGACTCGTTTTAAACAAGTCCAAAGCGGTAACCCGAACTGCACAACACTTCAAACGGATGTCTTATTTATAGCCATGAATTAATCACTGATGCTTAAGTATTAAAAGGTAGCTGTTAATCCAGACCTTTATAAAAACCAGGAAGTTTAGCTAGCTTGTCTTTCACAGACTTTAAACGAGTAGCCGTGATCTCAAACGCCAGCTGTGACTTAGTTTGAAGCAGTAAATAAAAACAATAATAAAGAACAACTAGATGAAGACAGCATGCTACAGTAATGCTAAGTATGTGTTAAGTATTGAGCGAACACATTTCACCGTTTTAACATTGAACTGTTTCGTACAACTCTGGCTAAAGAAACGACAAAGACGGCACTCGATGCCAGACGTACTGTAAAGATAAATAACCGTATAGTTGTAGTGAATCAGCTCGGGACTGCTGGAGCACTGTGTTTGTGTGTGTGTGTGTGACGGCACAAACGTGAATAGGGAGTCCTATTATATTATCACTACAGTTTCTTTACCCAAGACCGCCGCCTTGCTCTTCTTTTTCTTCTTCTTTTTCTTCTTTGACGCGTCCTCGCCGTAGCCGTTTTCATCTATCGGCTCGTGCGCGTCTCCGTTTTGAAGGATCACCACTTGAGTGCTCTGCTCCTGATCCGCCATGTTCGCACAGAGGGAGAGCCCCAGCGCAGACACGATGGTTGTCAACTCTCGCGAGATAAATAAGCAACGCCAGCTTCGTGAACCAGCCCAACGTTACTATACCAAGAAACTATACTATGGCCAGAAAATTAACAGTAACACATTAACAATCCACATTAAAACTCCATTGTATTATATAAATCAATGTTCTTTTCTTTGTTAATGTTGAAATGTATCTGCTATTTATGCTCTGTAAAGCCTTCACAACGACTCTAATACGAGCTGCAGTTAATTGGTGATTTCTGAGGCTGGAAAATCTAAATGAACTTCTCCTCTGCAGCAGAGGTAAGTTTTGGTCCTGCTTTTCTAGGAGGGTCTTCATGAGAGCCAGTTTCATCATGGTACTTGATGGGTTTTGGAAATGCACTTGACAATACTGTTCTTGCAAGAACTATTCCACAACAGCTGCAAAATATATTATTAATCTACATTTTAAAAACATATACAAAAAAAAAACTTTTTCCTTTTCCCTATCTTTGTTATATTTTTCCATACGTGAACATCTTTATTGGTGGCATTCTGAAGAGACTGAGCTTTTCTCCTGTGGGGGCGGGGCTGCAGACCCATAACAGCTCTGAGGAGCCGGATCTCCATGGCCTTTGTGCAGGTCCGCAGTTGTGTTACAGTGGCTTAGGATTATAATTGTCATGATATGCAGAACGGCCCAAAATATGTATACACACTCCAGCATGAAAAAAACAAGACGCTCTTCTGACAGGCCCATGATGGCATCAACGATGGTGCAACTACTTGACATGTTTAATACAAACTTGATACTACATTGCCATAATTAGAGTTTAAAAAAGGGCATAGATGTTGAAGTGTGTGTATATATATATATATATATATACACACTCTCTTGCTAAAAGTATTTGCTCACCTGCCTTCATATGCATATAAACTTGAGTAACATCAAATGCTTAATCCATAGGGTTTAATATGATGTTGGCCCGGCCTTTGCAGCTTCACAGCTTTAACAGGTTCATCTCTTCATGGGGAGGCTTTCAACAAGGTTCACGAGTGAGGTTATGCGGATTTTTGACCATTCTTTTAGAAGCTTGTGAGGTCAGACATTGATGTTGGATGAGAAGGCCTGGTTTGCAGTCTTCGCTCTAATACATCCCAAAGGTGTTTTATTGGGTTGAAGTCAGGACCTTGTGTGTGCACTGATGCGCAGTCATGTTGGAATTGGTGTGGGGTTGTTTTCGGGAGTTGGGCTCTGTTGTTTTTTATTATGTTGTTAATTTATGTTGTATGTAGCACCTTGGTCCTGGAGGAATGATGTTTCGTTTCACTGTGTACTAAACTGTATATGGATGAAATGACAATAAAATAAAATTTGATTGTGATATTTATTAGAATATGCTACCCCTACTTTTCCAAAAAATATACTGTATGCTGTAATAAAGTACTAAAAAGTGCTGTAGTATGTTATAGTACATTTACCCCATTAGTGTTTAGAATTTTTTGATAGGGTAGTTCATAGCTTGGTAGCATTTTCTGACAAGGGAGCATAATTTGCCAGAACAGCAGCATTCTGAAAAGTTGGGATTTTTTATGTCGATTTAAAATAATACAGTTGAACGACTCCATCCACAGAAGCCTAGTCTGAGAAATGGCACAATCTGCATTCAATCAGCTGGCAAAAAAAAAAAAAGTCCAAGTCTCCAGTGTAGCCATTAGGTAGAGACACTGAGCTTTTCTTTGCACAATTTGGATTGTGATCCTCACTGTGCAGGGGGCGCGATGTCTCGCTTTTCTGTGCCCACGGGAAAGAAAGTGACACTTTGTTAGCTGTTAACTAATAATGACTCATTTTGACTGGGTGTCTGTTAGCTGACTCTCTGAACTCTGTGACGTTAAACACCATAAGCTCGTCGGCTGTTAGCATTGCCATGACGATGTCGAACAGGGAAACTATTAGGTTTAGCCTTAATCTCGGGCTGGGATCGCGGTAACAATTTCTAAATAGACTACAAAACCAACAGTTTATTTCACTCTGTCATTGTCTATAGCACTTTATCCTGTATCCAGCCCCACAAAAAACTAATTATTATTATTTTTTTATTATGTTTGACTTTTTTTCTACCAATTATCTCCCTAATTTAGTCAAAACCAATCGCCACTCCCCTATCCTCTGAACCACATGACGCCCTCCAGCCACCCCTTTTCGAATGTGCTCGTTGGAGGCAACATAACAAGCTTAGAGCACTATCAGCTCCTTCCGCTTGCATGATTGATGTAAATGCGTAGGATTCCCCTTCCCTCTGAGAGAGCTCGGCCAATCAGCTCTCTTCAGGCCCCTGTCTGTGGAAGGCTACCTTTCACTGCATCACTCGGGGGCATAAACCAACAGTTTATTGATGAATATAACACATTTTTATTTCTAAGCAGGAACCATGGGCTGGGTCCAGATGTTCTCCACATGACCAAACTAAAATGTATTCACATGCAAGAATCATTACAGATTTATGCCATGTTCTAAAGTTAGTGAAGCAAATCGTACTGCTCCTGGCTACAACATACAGCAGCTTATACAAAGGTACATTTACACAATATACGTTTCAGTAGAGTTTCAGTTTCAGAGTATTTCATTAAGGACTTCATGGTTTGGTGTAACCCTGAAAGAGAATTCATTTGGCTTTATTTTCATGGACTTGAGGTGTTACATTTGGCAGAAAATACATGAAAGAAGGTTAATGTCTCACTGGAAGGAATTACAAACACGTAAATGACAAAACTCTACTGCTACATAATTTATTTTGTATCACAAATTATATATACACTATATGGCCAAATGGCTATTTTCAGCCTTCCTCAGTGACCTCCCCAAAGTATTTTTTTATGCTGTATCCTTGTTATGCTTTATGCAAAGTCTTTTTATTAAGTTTCTCTTCAATAAAAGCCACAGACATGTTGCAGCATGAAAATGTCCCCGATTACAAAGTGAGGTACACTGTGTGCCAAGATTGCAGTGGAAGAAATTCAGTGAACTTGTACAAATTGTACAGATATCTGACCTCAACCCACTGAACACAAGTGGACGAATTGAAATGCTGACTGTGTGCCAGGCCTCCTTGTCGCTGACATCAATGTCTGACTTCATGTTTGCTCTTGTGGCTGAAAGAGCACAAAGCACCAGAACCACGCCCTGACGTTTAGTAGGAAAAACCTTCAAAGAAGACCGGAGGCTGTTATACTGCTGTCAATTTTCATTCTACAGCTTCTTACTTTTTTATTGTTTTCAGATTTTGTTAATTATCTACTTCTTGTTTTAAATACACAACATATATTAATCTCCTTATATGATAATAAGAGAGGATGTCTTATTTACCAGGTTGTAGCTGATATTTCCTTTCCTTTCGTTGTGCTAAGGAAAAACTACTGTGGTTTAGCAATTGTTATACCTTTTATATATCTTTTATTATTTTGTCCTCATTTTATGAGTCTCTGGAGCTTATATTGAATTTTCTGGAGTTCACTAAATGTAAACATTCTTTGCTCTAACATGTTTTACAGCTGATCGGCCTTTATCAACATGTGAATAATATTAGATAACCACAATCTGAGAAATGAAAAGAGATAGTATGCTTTAAAAGAAACTGGAATAAGTGTGTATATTTTAAAATATATGTGTAAATTCTTTTTTTATTTTATGGTTTTATTTGAATCCAAAATTAAATTATTAAAATTAATACAGTATTTCAATTTGTACCTTGTAAAATGTTTATTATGAAATATACTTATTGATTTTTTTTTACAACATTTAATGCTTCGTCCTTGAATAAATATGATAATCTGTGAACTTCGCTCTTCTATGGAAATACGTTGCCATGGAAACGCCCATGTAGGCAGGAACAGGAAGTGGAGTTCGCTTCAGTGGTAAAGTTTGTAAGCCAAAAATAACCATAACAAAGCTGCTCTCGACCTGCAAATAACACCTTTCCGTTATGGGTACCACAGCCACTAAACTACCGAAGGACCTGCTGTCGGAATATCAGGTAAATATTAAAGTTCATTTGATTAATGGTATCGTTAAAGGCTTCCTAACATAACTGTTAGCATTGTAAGCTACGTCATTAGTAACGCTATGTGTTACAAAGTGAGTGCTGGTGGTGTAGTGTAAGGTTACGTATGATGTTTGTTGTCAGTACAGTATTTTAAAAAAGTTCTTATTTGTTTTATAAAAAAATTCTTCACTTTTGTTTTCGTATAAACTCCCAGCTTATGTGGCATAAAGTGATAAAGTTCCCCTTAGCGTTTAATTCTGTTGCTCTGTGTGTCTAGGAGCTCACCTTCCTGACTAAACAGGAGATTCTGCTGTAAGTAAAACAGACATGAAATCCTCTTAATAAATCCAAATTCTGTCTCATTCTGAGTTACAGCCTTCATTCAGAAGTTAATCCGAGTCACTCTAATAACTGATTAGACCTTTACTTTATGGTGATGTTACACAACACATCAGACTATCATCATTTCCTCCAAGTCATACAATACAATATTGACAACAGAATAAAGTTTGTGTTCTTCCTGTTTGTCCAGGGCACATAAGAGATTCTCTGAACTCCTGGACAGAAATGACCGGCAACAGCTCAGTTCCCGGGTACCCATGGACAAAATTTGTACTTTGCCAGAGCTCAAGGTGAGTAATAAAACCATGAATAGTGTTTTAGGTGACAATACAGCAGATATCATTGAAGTAATCAGTTGATACTTGAAGCGTGTGTACTCAACAACAGTACACACACCTGCTGTTGAGTTGAGTCAGGTGTATTACTGCAGGCACAACTATAAAATATGCAGTGGCTTGGACTGACCATTTAAATTAACACTACTTACACAAGTATAGTGTATAGTGACCTGAGCATTGAAAAAAATTACTGCATGTCAGGTGATATAAAGTAGCCTTCAGGAATCATTTGTACGCAAATGTGATTTTGAACTGTCTCTCTGTTATCTATACTTAAACATACAGTAACAATCTAAAGTTTGGACACACCTAATTCAGTGTTTTTTGTGTAGAATGTTCTAGAATACTACTGAAGATCTTCAAAACTATGAAATAACACATACTGCATTCTGTAATTAAATAAAAAGTTCTGAAACAGTTCTTGCCAGAACAGTATTGTCAAGTGCATTTGCAAAATACATCAAACAACATGATGAAACTGGCTCTCATGAAGACCATGCCAGGAGGCACAAGACCAAGACTTACCTCTGCTGCAGAGGAGAAGTTAATTTAAAGTTCAGCTCAAAAGTAACAGCACCTCAGATTAGAGTCGTTATGAAGGCTTTACAGAGCATAAGTAACAGATGCATCGCAATATCAACTGTTCAAAGGAGATTATTGAATATTTTGAATGCTTTCAGCATTGTTTTACAGTGTAGAAAAAGAACAAAAATCAGGAAAGACCACTGAATTAGAATGTAAAACTTTTGACTGGTACTGTAAACCCAGCATCTGTGGATAATTCTGTTCAATTATTTGTCCACAATCTAGTCTAATCCCTTTCGAAAAAGGATCTGCCATGTCTTCTCCACTTCAGAGACAAAAGATGGGAGCTTAAGCTTTGAAGACTTCTTGGACCTTTTAAGCGCATTTAGTGATTCAGCAACGCTTGAGATCAAATCACACTATGCTTTCAGAATCTTTGGTAAGGCTTGAGTTATGATCTATGTATTCCTTTTCATTATTTCACTAGACTGTTAGATAAGCTAAACTGGTAGATTGCTTAAAAATAAAGAATTATTGCCCTTGAATTATTAGGAACACCTGTACATGCATGCATCAGATTCATGAAATTCTGCAGATATTGTGTGTGAAAAGTCCAGAGCATTAGCAGTTCCTGAAATAACCAAACCAGCCCAATTTGAGTACAATGTCATTAAGGTCATATTTGTCCCACATTATGATGTTTAATTTGACTAAAATATGAAGCGTATACAAGTGTATCCGCCAGATGTTATAATTGGCACTGCTGCCACATGATTGGCAGTTCTGGATATCTGCATGTACAAGTAGATGTTTCTAATATATTGACCAGTGGAGATATAATGATTTGTACACTTTGATGTTCTCTTCTTTTGATGGTTTACGGTGCTTGTCACTAAATTTAGAGGCCAGCTATATAAACTGAATAGAGTATGTAATTTCTGTGAAAGAAGTATTAAGAATTGATTTAATATAATTGAATCATCCAGATTTTGATGACGATGGCACACTTGATTATGGCGATCTGGAGACGTTGGTGAACTGTCTGACTGGGGAGTCTGCAGACACAAGACTGACTCGTGAGGAAATGAGTCAGCTCATAACCAACGTAAATAGACTAGACACACACGTACAAGCACATATGTACATTTCAAGGTTTATTATTACACTTTTGTTAACCTTTTATTCCTTTGCTTGAAAAAATGCTGTCTGCTCTTATAATGAGCATACTTTTTAATTTACAGATTCTTGAGGAATCAGACATTGATAAAGATGGGACTGTAAACCTTTCTGAATTTCAGCACGTCATCTCCAGGTCTCCAGATTTTGTTAGGTAAAAAATCTAGTTGTGCAGTATTTGAACTCTTGTCTTTTGGTACCTCCATGTCTGTTGTGCCATTTAGTAACTCAACATTATACGTTTCAGCTCTTTCAAGATTGTGCTCTGAAGATCACGGTGTCCCAAAAATGTTTGTTTGTTTGTTTTTGCCTCTGCCTCATTTTTAACACGCATGCACTTTGCTTAATTAATTGTGGTTGTATTTCCCTGTATTTCAAGTTGCTTTGTAAAGGCAATGGTTTTCAATTTCTCCGTTTAACTCACATTTATCACATGTTTGTTTGAACATATATTTGTATATTTGATAAACGCTTTTACATCCCCTTTATTTCTGTGTTGTCTCAGTGCTTAGCAAAAGTGAGTTGTCCTTAATCAGAAGAAAGAATACAGTATTACTGTATTGAATACTGTATACTGTGTGGGTCAGGGCGCGACATGGTCTCTTGGAACTGCTGCCACAAATGTATTCCATAATCCACAGCTGACATCTCTCACATTCATTCCAGCACCTGTGAAAAACTCCACAATTTTTGGTTCATCTGAACTGCATCTTGAACCATGACCCAGCTGCCCATAGAGACCTGATTTAGAAAGAAAACAGGAGCTCATCAGATCAGACTCTAGTTACTAGTCAACAAACTAGAAGGTAAAATGTCTTACCCCATCCCCAGGTGTAGAGATCACCAGCGCCTAAAAAATAAATACCCTTAATTAATTGAAACATCATGAGATTCAGTGAAATATAAAAAAACAGGAAGGATATCTGAGTCTTACTGGTTATAGCTGCTGTATGACGGGATCCACAGCTGACCTTGTTAATTTCAGACGCTTGTGATACATCCACCAGAGCAGGGAACGCTTGAATTGAGATGAACACATCGGTGGTGCCCTCATCCTTCTTTATGTTCCCCTTAACTTTGTCTGTCTCACCAATACTTTCCTCTTCTCTCCGAGTCCCTTCTCTGAGGCCTTTTGATGGCAGGCCAATCTGCCCGCTCTCGTTCCAGCCCCATACATACAGGTCTCCCCCAGCTGTGCACATTAAATAACATTTCGTTAGATCACCCCACCTTTACACAATGCTTTGGTTTGGCACATAACTAAAATAAATAAAAATAAAGTATTATTAATTCCTATCAACCAGGCATAAAGGGACTTAAGTATGCTTCTAAGACTGATTGATGTATTTTATTGTTTATTAATAATAAATTAATTAACTGTTCAGAATTTGTGAGTGGAGGAATGCTAACGCCAAATACACAAAGGAATCATAAATTAGATAATTATAGCTACTGTAGGTAGATGAGGTATTATGTCATAAGTAATTATATAACTAAAACTAATCATTAATTATTTACACACTGCACTTCTATGACAGTTGAAATGTGCACAATACTGAGAACAATATTAAATGCCCTCTGTAATTACATTTTATGAAATGAAGTACAATTAATAATAATAATAATTATTATTATTAGGCATTTGTGTTCACAGACACAGGAATGTTGGGGGTAATTAACCAATTTAAATTAATAAGTTAATTTCCTTTGTCCTAAACACTTTAACAGAAATTATAATGATCTATTATTCCTGTATTCTAACAAGGATTTCAGTAAAACACTGCCTAATCAGTGTCCGAAACTATGTGAGATTCCAGATTCATTTATGTGTGGTTTTTTAATAACATTAATGCATTCATTCATTAATGCACTTTTTCATTTTAATCAGTGCTACTTGTTTACATTAAAACAAAAAAGGGAAAAAACAAGCTAAACAAAACCTCACATACATGCACACATTTTTTTATGCTGTAAATAACTATTAAATTATAAATGAGGATGTTTGCCAAAATCACCTCAAAAGTTTTTAAAAAACACTTAAATTATTGACAAACTCTTCATGAATCTCTGGCTATTACCTGTAATAAATTGCAGCCTTTTGAGATTAAATGAAAACACAGGTCCATGATGAGATTTTTGATTTTATGCGATTAATTGCGTAGCAACTAGTATGTGTTAAATATATGACGGTGTTTAAGGTGCATCTTTTATATTTCATATTAAGTAACAAATGCCAGTAGTGGACAGTTCTTTTTTAAGCAATATGAATAGCTATGTAGATCCTGAGGTTCTATTCTCACCACTGATGCATGCTGAGTGCCAGCCTCCTGCAGCGACAGATTTCATCGGGACTCCCCACAGCGCCTCTACTGCTTGAGGCTCATCCCCTGACACCAGAGTGCCCTGACCCAGCTGACCATGACTGCCAAAACAACAACAGTTATGCCATGGCAACGGTCCTGTCATGTGATCCATTCAACTGTGTGCTTTATGCAGCATGCTGCAAGCAAAGGCGAGAATACAGAAGCTATGCAAACAGGAAGTGTGAAATCCATTTATCAGTAGGAGAAAGGTAAAAGGTCTGCAAAAATGAGCGAGTAATAAAACGTGAATAAGTATACCAATTTTTAAGGAAAAAAGGGTGTTATAATTTTCTTTTAAACTGTATCAGACTGGTAACGTTATGATTTTCAATCTATTTATCATTATGTTTAGCACTGCAGTAAGTCCATGATGCAAATCAATTTCTATTATCACTCATGTTATATCATCTATACACAGACTTTCCTTCGCTGGCCTGTCTACTGTATATTCTCTAAGTTTAAGTTTATAATATAATATAATATAATATAAAATAATATAAAGTTTTGTTATGTTACAGAGAACAATTCCTCTGTTCTGAGTTACAGTGCTGACACCCACAACTGTTAATTAAATGTCCACTCAACGGAAAGCTACACCTTAATGAACATATGTAATGATGGCATACTGGAACAAGCACATTAATATAAAATTAATTAAAACCTTTTTCAAATTCGAGAATTCAAAATCAATTTCAGATCTTTAAAAAAAAGTTTTTTTGGATATTGTCCTCACCTGCCATGTCCCCAGGTGTACACTGTCCCAGAGACAGTGAGTAGAACAGCGTGCTCAGTGCCCAGTGCCAGGCTCGCTGCCTGCAGGTGGAGAGAGAGGGGCCGAAAAAAAGGAGGCTTGGAGGCCACATATCCCCCTGGAACCAGTGGTAGTGCGAGAGCATTCCCTTTTCAATAAAAAAAAATACCATAGTTAGATATAGGCTCTGAAATTACTAATGCACACAATGCAATGTTTGTAGAATCCAGTCCCCGCATATCTGACACCAATTAAAAAAGGCTGATTAACCTTCACAAAGGCAAGTTACGTCAGTACAACTAAGGGTTGAATGAAGGCTCTCGAGGACTGGATCATGAAGCTCTGTAGTAAAGTCTATGTTATTCTGAAGATGTGTTTCCCCAATAATTTGGCTGTGTGTCAGGGTATGCTGATGACTGCCCAGGTATATTTTGCAGCTGGAGACATAAATGTACAGTGTATCTCAACCCTTTTGCCAAGTGTTCCTGGGATTCAGTCCAGATCTATTGAAGGCATGATAGCAGTAGATCTGGACTGAATCCCAGGAACACCGAAGACAATAAATGAAAGCTCTAAGCCACTGATTCTTAAAATGGGGTCTGTGATTTACAAGAACGGTAACTGTGCTGGGAATCAACCAACTATTCTAAAAAATATTTGCATACTATATGTATTATTGATTTTTCTATAGTGATTATCCAGTTTGATTTGAAAGGGAGATTCTTTAATATGAAATAACCTCGATGGCATCAATAATTACCTTGAATATTATTTTACAAATAAAATGTAATGTCTGAATTTGTGGATTAGCAGACTTTATTTTAATAAGACTTTTGGGAAAAAAAATGGATTCAAAGCACTGGATATAATGACAGTACCAGTCTTTTCAGTGCTGTTTAGTTCTCCACTCCATACAAGCGCTCGTCCTTTTCTGTGTAAACTCCAGCACTGGACAGTGTGAGTAAAGCTGAGGGTTAAGCAGGTCTCAGTGAGGACAGCATCCTCACATCCTTCACTCTCTGACACCAAGACACTGCCCTCTGCTCCATGTACACACACACACCGGCGATCACCTGCATGACAAACAGGAAATATATATTTAAAAATATATAATAATAATAATAATAATAATAATAATTATTATTATTATTATTATTATATTTATTATTATAATAATCATTATAAAATAACACATATAACTTGCTTTTTAGGAGTGTAAAGGTACAAAATAAATAATATGATTCAGATATACAATGTAAATGTAAATGTTTCCTTTGAAATGTGCATGACTTTGAAATTGGTGCTTTGCCAATCCATGCTACATGTCATTTCTTTTTCCTACTTCTGCACATGCAAGGACCAACAAGCTTGGGTGTGTACTGGGCGTGGCAGTATGGTGGCTTAGTGGTTTGCACTGTTGCCTTGCACCTCCAGGGTCCGGGTTCGATTTCTGAATCTGTGTGCATGGAGTTTGCATGTTCGCCCTGTGCTTGGTGGGTTTCCTCCGCGTAGCTCTGGTTTCCTCCCACTGTCCAACGACATGCAGGCTAATTGGCAATCCCAGTTTGCCCGAGGTGTGTAAATAAGTGTGCGCCCTGTTATAGTTTGGTACCCCGTCCAGAGCGTACCCTGCCTCGTACCCCAAGTCTCCTGGGATTGGCTGTATACAGGATAGACGGAGAGTGAATGAGTGTACTGGAAGCATCATTTGATGCTATGCAGAATATGCTACCCTTAACTTTTCCAGTAAACATGTGCCATAGTAAAGTACCAAAATATGCTCCACTCTCTGTAATGGTACATTTACCAATTTAGGGTTTAGGGGATTCTCGATAAGGTAGTGCAACTCTATCTACACACTAGGATAGCATTTTGACAAGGCAGCAGAATTTGGCAGAACAACCGGAAGTGTTTGCTGAATAGGGAATAAGAATCACGTGATCGCCGCCTTTCAAACCGCTGTCCCGTGTGAACCCTGCCATGAAAAAGTATTTGTGCCACTTTACGTCAGTCCTTTGCAGACTCGGTGACTGTTGTTGCGTCTTTCTTTTGAGCTGTGTCATGTTCCTTTGTTAAATGTTACAATGATAGGAATGATCCCTGATCACGTGACAACTAAGCCCGCCTTTCGGAAACAAATTGTTCTATTAAAATGACCTCTGTGTTTTTACGTATTTATGATTTTTTTTGTTATCTAAATAATGACTCAGTGATCATCTGATCGTAAAGTTATTGTGATTCTATGACCTCGTGTGTGTGTGTGTGTGTGTGGGTGTGAGAGAGAGAGAGAGATGGAGGTGTGCATCCGTTCTTTAAACCCTCACCTGTTCTGTGGATGATCGCACTTCGGCTCCAACTCGCAACAACTTTACATGTCTGGCTTTTTTGTCTTGGACTCAAACCTGTTCTGCTTAAAGTATCCACGCATGCGCAGAAAGAGCCCAGCGCCACCGGGCTGAGCACCCTGATATCCTTCTGCTCATCGTGTCTCTGTGGATCTATTTGTCCAAAGCCATTAAAACCAAACCCAAACCAGTTCATGGTTGTAAACGGCTCCTATCAGAAACACATCATAATATTTTACACCTTTGTTTTATTGTCTCAGCGTGAGCTAAGCAGCATTGTCCAGTTTTATCCAGCTTTTTTTTTTCAAAACAAAAGCCTTACATTGGGTATTATAATTGAATAAAAACTATATCATAAAATTAGAAAATAATGTATTTATTAATTTATCCATCGGCATTCAAAGCAAGCTCTTTATCCTGTTCAGCGCCAAAAGCACAGGAGCACCAGGAGCGTAGAGGCTTGAGGATGCCACTGGACAGGATACCAGTCTACTGCACACACACACACACACACACAAACAAATTATGCATGGTTTATGCATGTTTTTGAAGGAGTGGTGGAAACCAGAGAGTGCAAAGGAAACCTATGTGGACATGAGGACAGTCAAATAACTAGTGCTCAGGATCGAACCCAAGGCACCAACATGGCCGGAAAAAAATGTAATAAAATATTTGCTTCAATAATTACTGTGATTTGGAGTTAATTAAAATAATAATAATAATAATAATAAAAAATAAAAATAAAAACTCAATCATATTAATGAAGTTGAAAAAAAGACATGTTTCTAATGGCCAAATTTTTATTTCTTGTTCACTTTAATTACTGAAAAAAAAAAGATTTTGCACACATGTGAGAGCTTTTTGATATGTATTATTATCATAATCAGTGGTAATTATTATTATTAGCGATGCATTTTACAAACCCTAATTTTCCCTCATTTAAATCAGTTCTGGACATGCTACTGTATTGTCTGCATGGTTCCGGTATAATGACATAAGAGATTGAAATATTATTAATTAGGTTAGATGTAATAGAGAAACTCTTTTGGAACTGAGAAGAAAGGAGAGCGTCTTTAATGTGAAAGGTTTTTTTTACGCGTTGACTGTTTCCTGCTTCACACTTCCGTCTCCAGGCAGCAGCAGGAAGCCACAACACAGAGACGAGGAGACGCTGCCGAGTCATGGTAAGATTTTATGTTGTTTACAGTTTTGTCTTGAACGTTTGTCCCGGATTGTAAACATATACATTAATCATCGTTTGTTGAGATCCAAACAGATGTTGAGAGTTAGTGTGCACAGATGTTGTTGTTCATCAGCTCTCTTTCTGTGTTCCAGGCTGAAGTGGAGGAGACACTGAAGAGGATTCAGGCACACAAAGGTGTTATAGGGACAATAGTTGTAAACGCTGAAGGTAACACGCCTGGTTGTTTCCTCCTTTATTTATTTCCCCATTGCAATAGAGAATCGTGTTTGATTTGAGCATTCTTGTGGATGGCTTAGTGGTCAGCTCAGTTACCTCGCACCTCCAGGGTGGGGGTTTGAATCTCACCTGTGGAGTTTGCATGTTCTCCCTCCTAGTGTTTGGTGGTTTCCACCTGGTACTTACTCCCTACAATCCAGAGACATGCAGTGTAGGCTGAGTGGTGTTTCCTAGTGTGTAAGCTTGTGCTTCTACTCTGTGAAGGGTTTGCAACCCATCCCTGCCTTGTGTCCTGTGTTCTCTGGGATAGGGTCCATGCCTCCTAGCTAAATAGATAGATGTATGGATGGATTCCTGCAAATCTGTACCTCAGTGCAGGGGTTTAAAAAATCTTTGTGCAGCCAGAGACTAATTTAACTGGAGCATAAATTCCATGGATGTCCTTAGGCGTATATTGAAATACTAGAAATATTATTATTTTTTATTGATTATTATTCATATTATTACATTTTATTATATCAATTTGGCTGTTAGTCACATACAGCCATAACATTTTATACCCCAACAGAACACATCAGATCCAAATTTACATTATTTGTATGCACTATTTATATGCTTGAGGTTTGCAAAACACTATAGGGATTTCCCAGAGTCTTCGTTCATACATAAGGGAGATTATTTTATCATACGTATGTACAGTGCCAGTCAAAGTTTGAACACCCCTTTTAATACTAATGATACTAATTACCGTTTTTTTTGTGTGTTTTTTTGTTTAGTGATTTATTTTCCACATTCCACAACAATACTGGAGAATTTCAAAACTATAAAATAGCACAGCATTATTTAATTAAGTACCGACAACAGTCAGCTGTTATTTTAAGACATGAAGGGCAGAAAAGCAAGACCAAACCTTAGCTCTGCTGCAGAGGACAAGTTTATTTAGAGTTACCAGCCTCAGACATCGCCAATTAACAAACAGCACCTCAGCTTAGAGCCGTTATGAAGGCTTTACAGATCATATGTAGCAGAGACATCTCAATATCAACTGTTCAAAGGAGAGTATTGCATATTTTGGACGCCTTTAGCATTTTACAAATAAAAATCAGGAAAGACAATGGAGTTGGAAAGTGTGTCTAAACTTTTGACCAATACTGTACACCCAATATCTGTGTATCAGTATCTTTATCATGAGTGGGAGAGATGAAGCCATGTATGTTTACAAAGAAATTTAAATCGTATAGAGTATGTATTGCAAATAAGTTTACATTTTGCAGAAATAAATAAATTATTTTGGCACATTCTGTACTACAATTCAAGTGATCAGTCAAAAGGATAATTACTATAATGACTCGCTCATACATAGAGATGGACTTTGATAATGATGGAGTTCTCTCTACTGCAAAGAAACAAATAGACACTCTGGCTGTGCTTTAAGGACCCCTCCATGAGAACCACTTCCTAATTGTGTTATTCCTTTTTATTACAGTCAGCATCTGGTATACAGACATTACAAGTAAAAAAAAAAAATCAGCAAGTCTAATATTTTTGCATACAGATTAACTTTTGAATCATGTTTTCATTAGGCAGTGCGAGTTGAACTGTCCAGCTGTATGTTATGGTTTATTCTTGACCTCTTATCATATATATAAAAGAATCAACACACATTTTTGGACATTAGACTACTTGTCACATTATCCACATGCTTCCTTCCATTGTGTTTGGAACGAAATGGTCATGTGATTAAAACACTGTTTTTTAGGTATTCCTATTCGAACCACGTTGGACAATTCCACCACAGTGCAGTATGCAGGCTTGCTTCATCAGCTCGCTATGAAGGCCAGGAGCACAGTCCGAGACATCGACCCTCAGAACGACCTCACGTTTCTACGGGTCAGATCCAAGAAACATGAGATCATGGTGGCACCTGGTAAACCACTTTCTATATCCATTTTTTTGTTGATGATTTTTTTTTTTTATCCCAAGAATAATGATTTTCAGTCTAACAGGAGTTTTAATTTTCTTTAATATTTACAGACAAAGAATATCTCCTGATAGTGATTCAGAACCCGAGTGAATAGGACTGAAGGACAGAATCAGCAAATGCATGCATTATATCATTTATTCATCTTTAGATCACCTCACAGGCTTAATCTGCTTTATGCATTTCTATCAAACATATACTTGTTTCCCTTTTTTTCCTTGTAAAAACTTTGTTTAATGAAATAAAATGTCATTTAGATGAAATACTTGGCTCTTTATTTAACTTAAGTAATGCTAACAGCTTTTATGGCTTCTTTTTTGAAGTCACTTCACTACTTTGTCCACTAGATGGAGCTAATGCTCCATACAATATATTGACTTTCAATTGTTTGATTTGACGTTTTTTGTTCCTGTATGCAGTCACAATAGAGATAAATGCCATTTGTTTAAAGACTCCCCTTCCTAACATGAAAATGTCATTATTTAAAAGCTTCTTCTTTAATAATTTCAAGAATTATTAAAATCATGGTGAAGGTGGTTATTAGTTTGATGCAGAAAAACAAAAAGTCATAATATACAATATACTTGAAACAAAGAAAGGCCATGTTGATTGCAATGGGAGTGTATTGGGTATGGTTTGAATGAGGATTTATTTATTTATTTATTTATTGAGGAGATTCATTAATTCATCTTTAAGTCTTTATCCTATTCAGGGTCTCTGAGTTTTAAATATAGTTTGTGCAATCGATGGAGTGGAAACAAATCTTTATGGCTACAATTGTAACTGGTCAGAATTATTCCCGGGACACACTTTCATATTCCGGAGAGAGAGAGAAAAAAAAGAGGAAACCCACCAAGCACGGACCCTGGATCGAATCGGACCCTCAACCCTGGAGGTGCAAGGTGACAGTGCTAGTGCTGTTACAGTAATCTGATTTATTTTTCTCAGTAATAATAGTAAACGTGTGATAATTTATATAAAAAAATATTCATCCACTGCAGGAACTAAATAATTGTAATACATTTTTTTTCTATTCTTGAGCACCCTGCCTCCTGAAAAACAAAAAAAAATTCACATTTGATTTTAATAATAATAATAAAAAGAGAATGTCCTATAGTTACAATAAATGAGATGATCTTTTAAATGCAAATAGTTATGGAGAGAAAAAATATCTACAGCAGTGTGCAACCCAATACAAAGTAAAACTAAATGATGGGGGAGCTCATGATTTAAACAATATCTAACATTAAGCTATTAGCTATCTTTAGCTAAGCTCATTAATATTGCAATCAATGCTCACTTACTAAGGAATGGAGGCTCTTTCTCTGATGACCTGTAGCTTGTCTCTGTACTCACACCTTATACTGTTACATTATGCTTACACTCTTGTCCAAGGAACATTCTATATTCTATACAAAAAAGTTACTGTATAATAATAATAATAATAATAATAATAATGATAATAATAATAATAATCTGTCACCGATCCAGACCTACACAATATTTTTTGAAATTAATTTCCAGCTAATCTGCCTGTATAAATTATTGTTTATTAATTTCAAACATGAGCAGAGTCCCCAGGTTGTAGTGTCAATCTGTTTCTATTAGCATGTTACAAGTCACTATGTATGAGTGTGTAAGGTAGAAGCATCTCAGACACTCCACACTAGCAGATTCGCACGGCCACGGTGGATTAATAAATTAAATGGTTGCTATAATTTGATCGCTGTAGTGTACGCTCAGTATCAGAGTTCATATGCAGCAGCTGTGCGGTGTGGATGAGGAGAGCATTCTGGTGACACAGGCTTGGCCAGGGCAAATGTCACCTGAAACCTGGCCTTGCTCAAGCCTGAGCCTGCTATGACTGATTTGCTTCTGTTTGCAGATGCTCTGCTTCAATGCTTCAGCTGTGCCTAAATTAGCTAATGTTGTCAGGTGAGTGTATCATCTGGCTTCATTACACCATCAGATTTTAATAAAGCACAATGAGGCCTTGTGTCTGTCATTTCATTGTAAAGGCTCGTATTACCTGCGAAGACCATTTTTCTAATGGCAGGAGATTTCGATCTCTTTGATTTTTATTACAACAACAACAACAACAACAACAAAAAAAAAACGGTTGTGACCGATTATTTCCACAACACAGATTTAACAGTTTTATATATATATATAAAAAAAACCTGACATCTTAAATGTCACTCTGAGGAAAAAAAAAGTGATGGCGTATGCCCTATGAACTCATCGTGGTAAAGTTATGCCCTGTGAACTCATCGTTTGAATAATACAGCATGTGATTAACGAGACCACAGGAAATACTGGTAATGACTATTGTGTAAAAGAAATGCATGTGAAAATAATCTGAATGAATAATCTGTAGAACATTTTCACACGTGAAAACGAATCGCGGGAAATGAATCATAAACAATGCACGAAAATAAACGAATCTCATGTGAATGATCGTGTAAAAATAAATGAAAAGCATGAAAATCACATGCCAATGAATGTCTACATTTTTTGTTTTTTTAAAATCCCACTTGAAAATGAATGAATCATGCAAAAAACAAAAAATCACATGTAAGTTAAAAAAAAAAAACTGCACATGAAAAAATAAGCAAAGTAAAAGCCATGTGTGTCAGTATTATGATTATTTATACAGTACTTGAAACTTGAAAGATTTTTTTCTGCATGGGTCAACTGCTTATACGACTCTGCATAAGCACTGTTTAAACGGTAAGCAAATCGCCACAAAACGTGATTGCATTCAGAAAACGTATAATTAGTTGAGGACAGAATGTGAAGCTGTTGGGTTTTTTTTTTTCCTTCTCACCATCACCCAGCTGAATACTTTACTCAGGGTGTTAACATGATGAGTAAAACCAGGACACACCCTTTTTTTCAGCAAATTGAGTGTTTGCTTATGAAAGCCCTGTTGGCCTTTAAAGCAGTATTTCAGCGAAAATGTACACAGTGTGCCCTTTACCCCACAGCTATTTGCTGACCGACATTCCATTTTAGATTTTCATTCAGTTGGTGAATGTGGACGGCATGTAATAGGAAAAAAAAAAACTTTTTCTATCATAAATCTTTTTTCAGTTTAGCACTATATTTACTTATGGTGATAGTGTTCACTCACTCGCCGTCGATCCTGCTTAATCCTGTATACAGTGTTGTGGGAGGAGCCTATCCCAGGAACACCCTGGACAGGGTGTCAATCTATCGTAGGGCACACACACACACACACACACACACACGTCCACACACTATAGGAATGTCTATTAGCCTCATCTGCGTCTCTTTAGATTGTGGGAGGAAACCCACCAAGCACGTGGAGAATATGCAAACGTCATGCACCCCAACCTGACCGAGGATCAAACCCGGACCGTGGAGGTGCAAGCGCAGTGGAGGCCGTCTGGAGACATTGTTACTATTGAAAGTCAGCAACGTTGCATGCGGCAGGAAACCAGCAGTTTCTTGTTGTTCTTCAGATCAGCAGAACGTCTTTCATGAGCTCAAGATGGAGAGTTCCGTTTGCGTATGAGAAGCCACGACAAGAGGGAAGCCGTCTGATCCAGGCTATAGGTCTCATTAGGCCTCAGTGTTTTCTGAGCCCTTACAGTGTTCCGAAGACACACCAAGGCACAAGGAATGGGAAATTTGGCATAATCAGCATATTTAACACTGAGAGTCAGAGAACAGAAATGTAATCGAATCAGATCACAGAATTAAAGACGATTCATTAAAAACAAACAATTATCTGCAATTGGAGAGTCTGACAGCAAAATGACAGCAAAACGTCATTTTTTTCGGATTTTCACTCATTTTCGGATTTGAGCTAATTATGCTTGACAGGCATAATTAGACAAGGTGTAACACAAAGTGTTTCTGTGACAACATATTCTTCTTTCACGTGTTGTGTATGAAAAGCTCTTGCAATTATTATATATCTTTAAAAACTAAAAATGTGTTGTGTGCAACAAATTCCAGTTTGCTGGCAGAAACTCACTATAAAAGCAAAACACAATTAAAGCGCGAGTTATAAATTATACATACTTCATAGTGATTTGGGCATTTGTGCTTTTCAACACCTTTGATATGTAACTACTTTATATGATCACGTTTTTTTTTATTTTTATTTTTTAAGTATTTTATATCTTAAATGTCTTCCAACCCTGGTCCTGGAGGTCTCTCTCTCTCTCTCCCCTGCACATTTCCGCCTGCTTCCTGCAAACCTGATTGAACTAATCTGGTAATTAACAGCCTTCTCTGATTAGAAGTGGGTGTGACGCAGCGGGAAAAACACTAAAATGGGTAGGGCAGAGGGACCAGTAATGGGAACCACGGCTCTAAAACCACATTGTCCATTTGGTATTGTTGACCTCATTACACCCGAAAGCAAAAATGTCATATTCAGAGTTTTTTTCCCCCTATTATAGGAATACAGTAATACTTATTATACTTAATACTTAATAATGCTATTGTTGGATCATTTTTCTTCTTTCTCTAAAAAAAAAACACAGACATGCAAGAGGTAAATAAACATGCACAGTATGGAAACATGTGTGCACCAAGATTTGTTGATTGATTTTTGTTGTTGATTTTTGATCTATTAACATTTCGTTACTGATACATTATTACCACTCTCTTGACTTCTTTGGCTTTAAGAGCAACAGCTTGCCTAACCAAGGAACGAGAAGGTTGTATTCAACAGATTTTTGAAGAAGATCAATATGCCTTTCAGGAGACCTTGACTGACCAGCTCATGACTTTGTCGATGATTTAACCCTCAACATTTTGTTAATGGTAGAAAGGTGTATTGCAAGATTCCTAGCTACTTGTCTCTGGCATAGTCTACCTTCACAATGACCAACAATCCTGCCTCTTTGGCAGGATTAAGTTTCTTTAAAATTTTCACTTGCCATATGTCAACTCCAATATATAAAGAAAGAAACACATATGACGTTGCATGTTGTTCTCGTGTGGGTTTCCTCCAGGTACTCTGGTTTTCTCCCATAGTCCGAAGACATGCAGCTTGGGCTTATTGACATTCCCAAATTGCATGGAGTGTGTGTGTGTGTGTGTGTGTGTGTGTGTGTGTGTGTGTGTGTGTGTGTGCATGTGTGCGTATGTGTGTGCCTTGCGATGGATCGACACCCTGTCCTGTCCGGGGTGTACCCTGCCTTGTGCCCTAAGTCACCTCTGATAGGCTCCAGGCCCTCGCTACTCTATACTAAGAAACTTACCACATGTGTCATGGCACTTATTGAAGATTTTGCATGAGATTCTGTGTAAATTTACTAGATTCTGTGTAAAACTAAGTAAGCCTCTCATATTTTTGGTCGGTTAAAAACAATGCGATTTCCCCCCCCCACTGGAATAATTGGTTTAAATAAGCTTGAGTGAATGCCCTAATCTTTTTCTCTCTCTGACTTAATGTATGCACAGGAACTCAGCAGGATCATGCAGTCAGAAACTTGCCTCTGATCGATTGCAGGCAGTCTATTTCTTTTCCTGCTCCCTCCTTCACATGGCCCTGTGAGAGGAAATCCCTGATGTGTAGTAATGGCTCCGTTATAATTTCTAATAGCGTAGAGAAGGATCTGGTTGCTCCAGCTTGGTGCGGCTCAGCTGGGATGTTCTGCTCGTCTAATTCCTGCGCGCATGCCATCTGCTCTTTGCTGCATCTTACCTTCCCCTCCGCGCCTGTCGTTGGCAGGTGGCACTGGGCGAGCATGCGGGTTCTCAGGTTCAGCGGACTCCTGCCTTGGCGCCAGGGTTGTGTGATGGGACGATCAGTGCAAGGCAATTAACCAACAAATTAAAGAGCAGGTCAATTAGTGTGATTAAGGGAGAATGTGGTTCTGGCAAAGCTACTCTTCCAGTAAGGGAAGCGAATCGTCAGGGTGTGTTTGAGGAATGCAGTGTCGCTTCGGTCGCAACGACTTTTGAAAGTGACCTTATGAAAGCCGCTTGAGGATGTACACCATAATTACATGTAGGCTTCAGAAGTATCGTCGGCGTACTGGTTAATTCATCGAATTCCTTGTTTTAGCTGAGAGATGAAGTGTTTCGCTGCGGCTGCTGTGAGCCATCTGTCAGAAATCTTAAAGATGAGACACTGTGCTCGAGTGTTCACTCATGCGTTCCCTCAGCACTCTCTGTTTATCCGCTTTTCACTTTAATTCTATATGTGTATATGTTTGGCTGCTGATATTTATGCTGCATTGAGAAAGAGATATAGAGAAAGTGAGATAGAGAGAGAGAGAGAGAGTGAGTATAATGTAGGAAAGTTGTTGTATTGCACTGGGTTTGTGCCTGCAGCGGTGCTACTTGACAAGTGAAATGTGTAACATAGCTGGAGACATCATCATTTTCCACAGATGCCCCAAGGCTCATACATGCATGAGGCGTTTTTATAGCAGGTTTCATTCTCTGTGTGCACTACACTGTACGCAGGATACAATAGGCTGCTAATGAGGCGGAGGCACTTTTGGAGCACGATATCGCCAAAAGCAGTAACACTGAGCAGCAGAGTGGTCCTTTCTCCACTCTAACCTGTGTTTCTGCCTTTTCCGGCCCATGGGAATCTATTAGCTATTATCACATTTGTGTTTGTGTGTGTGTGCATGCGTGTGTGCATGCGTGTGTGTGTGTGTGTGTGTGTGTGTGTGTGTTTGTGTGCATGTGTGTGTGTTGGGAGGAGTGATTCATTAAATTATAAATAAGTAAGTATGCCTGAGGTATTTTTCCTGCATCACATTACCGCAACACAGATGGTGCTTGTGGATACAAAAGTGTGTGTGTGTGTGTGTGTGTGTGTGTGTGTGGTGTTTAAGTGTGGCCTGAGAATGCTTCAATGAACACATCACTGTAATGGCATTGACTTTACTATACTTTGTGTGAAGAGGCAGTTCTTAAATATTTAATTTCTGTGTAGAGCCTGTTTAATAAGGATCACTGTAAGGAGTTATCTGGTACAGTGCCCCAGTCTCTCTCTCTCACTCTCGCTCTCTCTATGAGGGTGTGTGTGTATGTGTTTGTATGTGTGTCTCCAATGTTTGCTTTTAATCTCATGAAGATTTATCTTATGAACAATTTGTGGTCAGTAGCTGCCAGCTGTTCATTATCAATGCGAACAAATGATTGTGTGTGTATGTACACGTGTGTGTGTGTGTGTGTTTCAGGAAAGATGCATTTTGATCAAAGCTTTGGGATGTCACCTGGATGCCACTCCTTTAGTGCTGCACCCGTAACGTGCTGCAGGAAATAGCTGAATTGATAGAGCAGTACAAAAAGAAAGAATGTCATCATGTCTCTTAGTTTTAACACCTTCCAAAGGGTTACTTCATATGAAGCTCTACCTACAGAATCGTGTGTTTAATGCTATTACATCCACATGCGGACCGTCACACTGGGCGGCGGATATATACTGTATCCGTCGTTTCTGTGGCAGTTTGTTTACATGGTCCGTTTGCCACCTCGACACGTGATTGTATCTGTGCGCTTGGGGGTGAAGGACGTTGCTCAAGGATCCAACAGCGGCAACCTGGCGATGTCAGGGCTTGAACCGGGGACCTCCTGGTCAGCAGTTAGTCTGTTCTAACTTCCTAGCAAATTTTTTTTTTTTTACTAATCATGAGTAATTTCCCAGCAAATTTACATTTTACTTCTGAACCACTTCAGTTTTGTGTTGTTGTTTTTTTCCCTTGTTACTTTTAAACATTAAAGTACCTACCAGATGCTGCCATATATACAGTTTGACTATGAATATGAATATGAAATATCTTAATTTGGGAAGAAAAACGCCTTTTTCGGAAAGATTGCAAACTGTTAGACTTAGACTTAGTTGTGTGTCTGCCAAATGTGTCCAACTGGTCTGCCAAATGTGCATGTCTGTGGACTGTGGGAGGAAACCGGAGTACCCAGAGGAAACCCACCAAGCATGAAAAGAACATGCAAACTAACACACACACACAGACCCGAGGTGAAAAAACCTAGACTCTGGAGGTGAGAGGTACACTTCTAACCACTATGCCGTATAAAGAGTACCAATTTTTTTTGGTCTACAATGCATCACCAGCCTCCTCCTCTACCAGTTTCAGTCTCACTTTGCTAGTTGACACTAGCACCTTATCACAGCATAGGCAGCCACTTTGTAACATGCTTAATGTGGTCCGGACCAGTGGTCCCTTAAAGTTATTTGTGTTTCCAAAAACTTATAACAATCCATATTGGAGAACAGAAAATAGCGAATGTAATTGGATTTAGCAAACACAACAGCTTCCTGCACACGGAGCATGTACAGTATCTCATGCCTCTTGTACAGAAAGCAATCATATAACTCTTATGTACGAGGGTTATAATGTTATCTCTCTGCTTCATTTTCTTTGGGAAATACTACTGTAAATTGCATCATGGATGCCACCAAAATGCCACAATACCGGAGCTAATGATAGTTCAAAACTTTCAAATGGAGACTTTTCAACAGAAATGTTTTGTTTTAGACGACCCTGTGGGCCAATTTCCCCAAAATTAACAAAAGTCCCAAAATTGCATTTGTCCTGTTATCCATTTATCCATGCATTATTAATTAGAGAAGCAGAACAATACATTTGTAGTTGAAAAAGTAAAACTGGAGTATTATAGATCCATTGTTTAAGCTCCCTTAAACCTGACATAATTATGTGACACTCGGTTTGCATTAAACAATTATGAATTTTAAAATAAGGTTTTAAAGTCAACAATCTTTCCCAATAACCAGTTTCCCTGGCTTCAGCAGCAACATGCCATGGCTAAATGAATTTGCAAAAATGTCACTGATATTAATAAGCAGCGGTGCATAATCATATGCTTGAAAGGAATATATGTTTTTCCACAGAAGTGGTATAGATGATGAAAGAATGGTGAGGATTTTATTTGTGAAGTGCATCAAATAAATACGTGTTTTTTTCTTTTTCTCTGAAGCTGTTCAGATGATTTCCTCCCTGCCTCCTGACTTTTCAACTTTTGTTCATCAGTTTTCCACATGGTATTCTCTCTGTATCACATGCATGTTACTAACGCCAATGCAACAATAATTACAGGTTTTCCTCTGGCTTATGAGGATGAATAAAGACTTGTGTCACCTGTACTCTTATTTCCAGGCCTCTTGCTGTGACTCTATTACAGAAAAATAATACATTTTTTGTTTTATTATTATAAGCACTGTCAGTGATTTTCAATTTGATTTTCAACGTCACTTTCTTTATATAGGTGTGACTAAATTTTTTTTCACATTAGC
>CM059204.1:28069109-28119109 GCA_030347435.1 Clarias fuscus
ATACGTTGGCTTGTGAAACAACACTGTGACTAAGATGCCCTGGTTTTCACCACTGGTCACTCTTCCTGCATGGTTGGAGTATTGTATGTGAGGAATATGCTGTCTTAGTCCCAGACAACTGAATTAAAGGTGTGGGAATGTGTGTCTGCTTAAGTTGGTAGATGATTGCATGTTTCCAAGAAAAACGTCATCAAATAATATGTTTTGTGATATTTACCTGATTGTGTTGTGCATTTTTTATACACAGGCATGCAGGTTCATATTCATATCTCATAATCTTGACTCCTTAAGATCATAAAGGATGTGAACAAATTCGAGGCTATTTGTGCTCGTAAAGACTAGAACTTCCTCTCTGTGGTTCAGTCTTTCTTTCTTTCTTTCTTTCTTTCTTTCTCTTTTTCACACAGACTGTTGACTGTTAACACTCTTCCCAAAGACTAGTGCTAGATCCAGAAATCTGCTAACTGTTCTGGGACGTTCAGATGGAGCAGATATGTGAAGCAAGGCTGTGCGTGTTAACATTTCACACTGATAATGTGTGTGTGTGTATGTGTGTGTGTGTGTGTGTGTGTGTGTGTGTGTGTGTGTGTGTGTGCGATTTGCCGCCGATGCTTCTACTTGTAAACTGCTACCTCTGACGATTCCTCCAGATTGGACTCTGTCTTACTTCAAAGGCTGCTCTCTGTATGATCCTGTTCTTCATGGTGTTGTTCATTTCGCTTTCCACTTACATTGACAAGCTCGCTTAAAAAAAAACTCGAGAAACAACATGAATCGTCAAGCAGCACTCATGAGTAGCTTGTTGGCCCTCACTGGGAGCAGACTCGGGTTAGTGCAGAAGGAATTAGGTAGGAGACAGTGGCTTGGGCTGGGCGCCAGTTGGGGAGTGGGGGGGGAGTGGAGACGGGGATGGGGAGAGAAAGCTGGAAAGAAGCAGAGACATGAGAGAGATTTGGAGTGAAATGTGGTTGTTTCTTATAAAGGAGTAGAGGAGGCCAGCAGGGATTTTTACTGTCAGGGTTTCCCACAGAACAACAGCTCTGTCATTATCACTGTTCTTTACGGTCAGGGTTCACCGATTACATGGCTCGGTGTCGTGACCTGTTATGTCTCTGCTGTGACAGCTCGGCCATTTCTGGCCCGTTGGAGTTTATCTATAGCCCACTTTACCTCGACCTCTGACTCCTGACCCAGTGCAAATCATTCAACTTCAGCTCTCCTCCTACAAACTGCATTTTTATGTCTGTCCGGAAATTACATGATTATATGTCTAGTCTCTTAGCTTTTCAAACATAACGAGAGTTTATACAAAATATGCGGCTCATGAGTACCTCAATATTTCACCAACATATATTAACGGACATATCTCTGGCAAAGATAAGGCAAACATCTTCTTCTTCTTCTTCTTATTATTATTATTATTATTACTAACACAATGTATCATCTATTATACTCATTATAATTAGGATTACATGACTCTTCTGAATGAGTCAAATGAGTGAACAACACTTTTCATCATATCATCGTATTAACAAGTTATTTTTAAATGTTTAAAAATATTTTTAAATGAACTCTTTAAGTTAACAAGACTTATATATAGTATATATATATAGGTTTATCATAAGATTGCAAAACCAGATGGTACACAATTCTCATCTCATATCATGAAGGACCCTAAAGTGCATCCCATAAATGTAATTGAGTATTAGACGATATAACACAGTATAGTGGTTACACTATACTGTGTTATATCGTCTTGCACCTCTAGGGTCTGGGTTCGATTCCCGTCTCTGTGTGCATGGAGTTTGCATGTTCTCCCCATGCTTGGTGGGTTTCCTCCGGGTACTCCGGTTTCCTCCCACAGTCCAAAGACATGTAGGTTAGGATAATTGGCATTCCCAAATTGCCCGTAGTGTGTGAATGAGTATGAGAATATGTGTGTATGTGTGTGCTCTGTGAGGGATTGGCACCCTGTCCAAGGTGTACCCCACCTTGTGCCCTAAGCCTCCTGGGATTGGCTCCAGGCCCCCTGTGACCCTGAATACAGAATTAAGCGGTATAGATGATGAGTGAGAGTGAGTGAGAGTATAGTGTGTGTATACAGTACTGTGCACAACTCTTGAGCCATCCCTCATTTATTCATATTAAATTAGACTATGTATAGATTCAATCAATGAATGCTTAAAGGACCGATTTAAAAATTGGTTCTTTATGTAACAACCTTAGCAGCAACCTCATTTCCCCTCTCGTCTGTTCCAACCACTCAGCATTCAGCATCACCAGTACACTAATCACCGATCTGTCACCCTCTGCACCTGTTTCGCACTGGTTTATGACTGTATGATTTGTAGTCCACTATGTGGCGTAACAAGCAAAAAACATTCCTCTGAAATTCCTCTGTCCATTCCTCTGGACAGGTACAAGAATTGGACTGAAAATAAGAGCCAGGAGAACGATTCCTCAAGACTACATTAAAAACACAAGAAAGTTTGACCCATTTTAAACAAAATATGAAGAAGTTTGCGGTGGCTCAGGTCTTTTGCACAGTACATTATGTCCATTTCAAATTCAGACATACATAATATCTTGAATCTTTGTACTTGCATTTAAATTCACACCCAAACATGTTTTCAAATCGAATACATTAACATCATTATCACTTTAAACTTGTCAAACAGCAGTTAGTAATTAGATTTTGCATCATTGTGGTTGACTTTTCTTCTTGACAAATCGTCTTTACTTGCCCAAGGTTATAAGAATCCCTCTGATGGATTTGCAATTTCACAATCCTCCATACATTTTTAATAGGATTCCAGTCAGGAGACTGGAAGGACTAGGCCATGCAAGGCCTTCCATGAGATTAATCGTGTTTCCTTCGATGATGCGTATTGTCCCAGCACCATTTGCAGAGAGGCAGCCTGAAATCATAATGCACTGTGTGTGTGTGTGTGTGTGTGTGTGTGTGTGTGTGTGTGTGTGTGTGTGTGTGTGTGTGTGTGTGTGTATGGTGTTCCTCTGGACATATTTGCAGCCTTTCATTCTCCAAACTTAATTAATGCTAAAGAGGTCTAGTCTTGTTTTGTCTGGCTGTCTTTTGTCTAGATGCTTTTAGTGCATGGTTTGTAGGAATAGGGACGATTGGGGTGTAATTCATACCTTATTGTTCTGTTGTTAGTCTTGTGTTTAATACATTCCGTGCATTCTTTTTCTTTTTTTCCCCACTTTTTAGAAGTGGCTACTGGCCTGTCTCTTACCTCCATTAACATTATGCTAAGTGTGTGCACATTACTGTGAAACAGTAGCCAGACCCAGCGGCCATTCTTTGATTGAGGAACCACACACACACACACACACACACACACACACACACACACACACACACACACACACACACACACACACACACACACACACACACAGACAGGCAGGTTGACCTTTGACCTGTAATCAAAAGCAGCAGGTGGTAAGTAGACCTGTAGAGCGTGGCACAGTCTAGACGAAGTAACTGAAGCCTACGCAGGGGATTTTAAAGGGGAAATAATCATGACTGCTATTTCTATAGTTGTTTCCAAACTAAGGTGTTGAGAGACATTTACTGCATCGGGGCTTTCTGAATAGTCATTTTGCAGGCACCTACTAATGGACATTCTGCTGTATTATTACTGCTCTGAATGAACATTTCAGTTTAGCCATAAATGTTGCGGAAGACATATAAGTACCAATCATGTATTTACTACACATCCATAAAAAAAAAAGAAAGTTTGTCTTTGTTAATAATGTTTTTACAAACTGAGTTTTGAGTTTTATGTACGGTACAGTATATTATCGTAAAGCAGCTACAGAATGTAGCAGCTACGTATATCCTGATGCAGATTCAGATGAATGATTAGCAAGCATCCTGAGAGGAACAAGACTCCAAAGGTAATCTCCATCCTCTCCTGGGTGACAACACATAGAGGGATTATACGGTGCTCGGCCAAGGTCTTAATCACATGCAAATAAATGCTGCAGGAAAAGGATGGCTTTAAAACAACAACAACAACAACAACAACAACAACAACAACAACAACAACAACAACAAATTATTAATCCCAGTAAACAACAGTTAATAAAACAAAGTCAAAGGAGTGTGGTGTGATATTGCTTTGAGGACCCTTTCGTCGTAGGAACAATTTGTGCAGTTGCATAAGGAAATTAGCTAAGTTTTACTGAGCATCCTACAGAACCACCCACAGTGCTTCTCAAGATTTTGACTGTTGCACTTGCTTCTAATTTTCCATGCAAAACCCAACAGCTTTTTATTTTATTTTGTCTAAAAAGTGGTCGCTTATATAATGTGCTGCTTTCTTTTTTTGGCATTCAAATATTTTTGTGCAACTTTTAATCTTGTGGTGAAATACTGATGTTTGAAAATCAGAGAAAGGTTTTCAAAAAAATTATAAATAATAATAATAATAATAATAATAATAATAATAATAATAATAATAATAATAATAATTTGTCACAATTTGTCACAAGTGAAAAGCACAGTGAAATGCTTTTTTCTCATATCCCGGTTAGAAAGCTGGGGTCAGAGCGCAGGGTCAGCGAGGATACAGAGCCCCTAGAGTAGGTAGGCTTAAGGGCCTTGTTCAAGGACTCAGTGGTAGTGTCAACTTGGCAGTGCTGGGGCTGGAGTGGGGGGACTCAAGCAACAGCACTGCCAAGTTAGGAAGGTCGGGGGGACCGCCTTAACACTAACCCAGTAATCCACAGCCTTAACCGTTTGAGCCACCACTGCGCCCAAAACATAATCTATAACAAAATTTGTACTAAAAACGAAGAGTGCCTAAGACTTTTGTCCAATAAGTCATTACTCTTCCATAGCTACTATATAGAGTATAAGATTAATATATAATTATTTTAATTATTATCTCGTAGAACATAGACAGAATGGTGGCGTAGTGATTAGTGTCGTGGCCTCCAGGGTTGAGGCTCCAATTCTCCATTCAGATCTCGGTGCATGTTCTTGCTGAGTTTCCTCCAGTTCCTCCAGGTTCCTCCAACAGTTTAAAAACACTCAGATTAGACTTGATGGGTGTTAACAAATCACTGTAGTGTGTACCCTGCCTAGTGTTCCTAGTGCACCAAGCCTTCTGCAACCCTGTACAGGATAAGCTGAGCGGATAAGTGAGAACATCTGCAAAACAATGTATTTCTTGTAATCACTTATATAACAGTTATGGTGTCTGTGTTGTTAAAGAAAAACAAGTCCACAAGGAGAACTTTATCTCTGAATATTAGAAAGCACTAACATAAGCGTTTTAAAAAAAGAACCCTATTTAAAGGTCAACTCACGGGGAAAAAAACCCTGCCATATCGCTAGCTAGATGTTTTTAATCAGTGGAGAGTCCACGAAGTCTCCGTTTAAGTTATTATTATAGAAATGACAAAATATTAGACTTTCTTCTGGCTAAAAAGCAGTGCATTACAGGTATGTCTACTAAGACCCCAAAATATTTGATAGTGACAGCTGGATCTGTTCATTGTTCATTTGCTGTGCTTGTTTCAGTTAAATAAGCTTCAGTAATTGTGTAGCAACAGAACGTGATTTTGGATTTGAAAAACAAATTTAAAGTGAATTCTAATGTTTATTATCACTCTCAAGCTGCCGTTAGCTGTGGTACCCAAGTATGCTGTGGATGGTGTAGCATTTTCTAAGTATTAATCTCTTCAGAATACATACATCGGCCACCCTAAATCTGACAAAAGGAGGATTATCGAAAGATATCAAGCTATATTTTGATGTTTTTCCTATGAGGCAATTTGGACAGAAGCAGAGACTTAGATTAACTTTGCATCTGCAGGAAATGATTCATCACACAGCAATATTCTGATGAAACAGAGCAGAGTCCACTATCGTTTAACTCTTTCAGTCTTATAAGCATGGTGTAGTGGGTTCAGTGTTATTTCTGAGGCACATAACTGTTTTGTGCACGAAAGCACTGTTTTTCGTAGGGCTGAAATAAAAACAGCACCAAAGTAGATATATGGGACAGCCCACACTGCTGTAGTCTTGACAGAAAGCTCAGTTTGGTGAGCATGTTATGAAGAGAGAAAGAGAGCAGTCACCTCACTGTGGGCAAAGTTTCATTCCTCTAGCTAAAGTTAGGTTTGTGCAACCGCAGGTATGAAACGGTGTGAAACTGACCTGTGCATTTGTTTTGTACCCTGCCATGCAAAAAAACAAGTTGCACACTCAAATATTTCACCGGCCAAGTTTACTTTTGATTGTGGCCAAATCATGTGCTCATGCAAATTTTCGTCCTAGAATATGTAATTCTATTAATGGGATAAGTCACTCAGTACATTTAGGTATCTGCTGACTTCATTGTGTTGCCACATACTGTAACAGTGCTGAGCCTAGACCTGATCAATAGAGCTCGTGCTGCTACACTATACAGTAAGTTAAAGGTTTGGAAACAACTTCTAATTTCATGGTCTTTCCTGAATTTTAACAATGCGAAAATATACATTGTATACATATACATCCAAAATATGCAATAAAAACGCATTTTGCAAAAGCACTTGACAATACTGTTCTTGCAAGAACTATTCCAGAACAACTGACCTTCGTGTCGTCTAATAACAACTGACATAATAATGTCAACCGATAATTCCACTATGTATGTTATTTCATAGCTTTGAAATCTCCAGGATTGTTCTAGAATGTAATCACAAAATAAACCAAAAAACTAAATGTCCAAACTTTTGACTGGTACTGTACATGTCACATTATCATTAAGTTGTGTTGCTACAGCCATTTTACCAGTCATACTCTCACCTCTACAGGCATCAACCTGCCTAGTCCTTGTGCTTGAATAATTCTGCTCGATCTAAGATATGACTCGTGTAGGCAGCCATCCTAAATGACACCGTATGCAAAGATTGCATTCATGTGGGCGGCATGGTGACGTAGTGGTTATCACTGTGGCCTCACACCTCCAGGGTCTCTAGTTTTCCTCCCACAGTGGCAAAACATGCAGAGTAGTTTAATTGGCATTTACAAATTGCCATAGTATGTGAGTGAGTGAGTGTGTGCATGCTTGTGCCCTGTGATGGATTGGCACCTTGTCCAGAGTCCCCTGGGATAGACTCCAGCCTTCCTGTGACCCTGAATACAGGATAAGGAGTATAGAGTGAGTAAATGCATGATATGAATGCATGATCCCTTCCTCTAACAAACTGCAGGACTACAATATATAATGAATGCAATTTTAGTCTACTATATCCCTATGACTGGTGATGGACAGCTGTATGTTAAAAGTGTGTTTAGATTCAGATTTGTGTATCCCACTTGAAGATATTTCATTATCTACAAAGAATAACCGTCTGGCTTCCAAGCTGTTATACGTAATACCCTAAATAGCCGACTGCAAATTTCATTTCATCATACTCAGCCTTCTTTGAGAACACATCCCAGGCTTTTCTACTGCTCTCCCATTTATAATTCTAAAAGGATCAGGTTTAAAACACTTTCTCTGTTTGGTTTTTCATCTATAACAGACAAACCACATCTGATTAACTACAGTATATGCTAACAGCTGGACATCCTCTCAGCCACTGCGTACAAATGTAATGCACTTTCTTAGGTTATTCGTGCTGGAATGTTGATACACTCTGTATATTTACACCCACAAATGTCTCTATATATGTAAGGGACATATTGTCTTACCTTTGAGGGTCAAACCAAAGCACATAAATCCATAAGAGGGCGGTGTCCATCACATCCTGCTAATTTGCACTTCACAATAGACACTTGCAATTAATTTCTTTAAAATACTTCTTTATTTTTTTTCTAAAGGTTTGCATGAAGGTTTTGATATTTAACATGAACTATTATTGCGGATAATAACTGTGAACCTGCAGGTGAAATCATTTCTATCAAACAGGTCTTAAACAGATTACAGTGATCAAGTCGGAAAAGCATTAATTGATCAAAGCTGTAACTCATTTTCCATCTTGTAGAACATAGAAGTTTGCCACACACCAAGTCTTTTCAATGGTCCATTTTAAACTCAGAGGACCATATTTCAGTTGCGCTTGTCCAGCAATGGGCTGCTATCAACAAAGAGACGTCTATAATTACGTCACTTGCACTACATTAATCTCTGTCGAAGCAACCTCTGATCATAACACAGCCTCCAGAGGCTTGTACAGTGGGTACATTGGGTTCATTCTTACCCTATTGCAACCATCACTCTGAAATAGGGACAGCCTGGACTCATCAGACCATCTGACCTTTGTCCAGTGCTCCAAAGTAGAATCTTTATGCTCCCCAGTAAATGGAAGAATTTTTTTGGGGGGGGAGATGGGTCTCTAACAAATGGTTTTCTTAAGCACTGCAAAAAAATTAAAAATAAAAATAGCATTGTAGCAAGTGAAATAGTCTTGAAACCAAAATGACTTATAATTTGTTGTAAAATAGTTATAATAAGATTATTATAAGATAATTATAGTATCAAATGATACAAAAATTGCAAGTGAAAATGTATTATTCAATTGGCAAAATAGACCTTTGCTAGTTTGTAAGAATTTGTTTCTTGAAAGAAGACAGTATAGAGGTATAGTGTTTAGCATGTGAAAGGGCTTGATCCCCACCACGGGTCTGTGTGCATGGAGTCTGTGCTTGGTATGTTTCCTCTTGGTACTCCAGTTTCCTCCCAAAGTCCAAAGACTTTGTGTGTGTGTGTGTGTGTGTGTGTGTGTGTGTGTGTGTGTGTGTGTGTGTGTGTGTGTGTGTGGATATGCGTGTGTGTGCGTGTGTGTGTGTGTGTGTTTGTGTGTGTGTGTGAATATGCGTGTGTGTGCGTGTGTGTGTGTGTTTGTGTGTGTGTGTGGATATGCGTGTGTGTGTGTGTGTGTGTGTGTGTGTGTGTGTGTGTGTGTGGATATGCGTGTGTGTGTGTTTGTGTGTGTGTGTGTGTTTGTGTGTGTGTGTGTGTGTGCGTGCGTGCGTGTGTGCGTGTGCGTGTGTGTGTGCTCTGTCCTGGGTGTACCCAAAGGCTCAACATGAATGAATGAAGAAGCAAAATTACCTGCCAATAGAACAAAAAAAAAATTTGCTTGTAACATTTGACTAGAATTAAGCTTAAAAATCTTATATTTGTTTTGTTGTGATCGTATTTAAAAATATATATAGGTACAATAGTTTGATGTCATTTTTTTGCAATAAAGTGGCACAGCTGTTTAGTTCCACTTTTTAATACCATGTTAGACGACTCTTAACTCAAGTTCAGTCATTTCAAATCGACCTTTGCTTAAATTTAGGATAATAATTTGACCCTCCTGAAACGCCGACTTATTTTATTTTGGCCATGCAGTGTGTAATAGCATTAACCTTAAGTGGAATACTTAACCTATACAACCAACCAAACCTTCCCAGTTATTATTTACAACATACACAGACACACACATTACACAGGTAATTAGCTCATTTCTATTAGTAAATGTTTCTGTAAAAATGTCAGCTATAAAAACAAACTACATATTTACATGTATTCATGAATTTTCAATACAAATAATAACAATCTAATCCATCTGTATTGCTCTCTTTGAGATTTGAGGTTTGGGAGAAAATCTCTTGTATATCTCTTTTCACCTGATTAGCAAGTATTTAGCACAATCTCAGAGCTGCAGGAAACAGATGTTTCAGTGGCACGTGTGTAATAAGGAGACAGTGTTAAAGTTTCGGGTGCGAGCTGCTGGTAGAGATGTCAGAAATGACATGCATGAAAAACACCACAGCGAGAGCTTTTTAATTAAGACTATCGCTCAGTCAGGGGTCTGTGCATACGGTATGTGGATGCGGTTTACATTTTTTCTTAGCCATTCCATCACTCCAGCTAATTTCTCTCTCTTTTCTCCTTAATTAATCAAGTGCATTGATGACATGAATGTAAATAAGTAACAGCACGAGGACAGCCATGAACAATTCTCTTATTCAGTGTCACTATAAATAAAATTGCCCCTGGTTTCCTGTATATATTACATATACGTTTTCTTTCGTTAAATAAATAATGAAAGCATTTGTAATAATTGTATTAATTCTTTGCATTATTTATTTATCTATCCGTGTCACATTTATAGCACGCCATATGGGTGCAATTTAAACAAGCACTACTGAATTAATAGGACTTAAGGACAGATGAATTTTCCTTTATGAAACTGTGGTAAACAAACCCTTTATGTATTCCTGTCACCTTCCCTGTCATGTCCATATGCTTCCAGCATTCCGATATTTTAACACACAGCGCTTTGTTGCCTACGGCTCAGATTCAAATTCACTCTAATCCTGGGATTAGCACTCTCACAATGCCTGATATCCCGGGTTCTCCTCTTAGTTTACTTGGTTTTTGTTTAAGTAGCCAAGCAGTTTGACTGTATTTAGGGAACCTGGCCCATATTACCTGTGTTTACATGAAAAGAACTCTCCTCAATCTGAGTGAAATCATTCATCTGATTAAATATTTGATGCTGATGTGTTTTACATGATTAAAACATTAGTCAGAATATAGCACAGTTCTGCTTGTATTGAAGTATATAATCTGACAGAAGACCTTGGGTTTTGAGGTTTGAGGTTAGATTGGGGTTACGATCTTTTCCTACAAATCCCATCTTCTGCATTATGATTGGCTACAAGATTTCAGTCTCATTTTCATCTAGATTTCATCTATGATTGGTTAGATGCTTAATTGTGTGTGAAATGCAAACTGATCAGTGCCCCTTTATTTGCCAAAGACCAACATGGGCAAATGTGCAAAAAACAAAAAAAAAACAAAAAACAGATCAGGTGATTACATGGCTAATATTTTCCTATTAAATGGATTATCAAAGTTTTACACCATCCCTCTAAATTCATTTCATTTGAGCCAGATCTGATCTGACGGTTTTGATTGAGATGTTTACAAAATGGGTTTTTATTCTGATTCGGCCATCAACTTAAATTCAGTCTTGTAGATTAAATTAGAACAATAGCAACAAATGTTTTACTGCAAAAAGCTGCAAAGTGCCTTAAGATACAACCTCAGCAGCAACCTCATTTCCCCTCTCTTCAGCATATCTACTGTATACTAATCACCGACCTGATCATCTGGCATCATATGCACCAGTTTTTCATTGGTTCTTGCCTTACGTTAGATGGTTTTTTTTTATACTTGAATAGTATAGCATAGGTCACTGTGTGGCATAGCAACCAAAAAACATTCCTCTGAAACTGGTCAAGTACACTGTAAACCCGGATAAGCTGGCAAAAAAATCAAAAAAATTGATTAAGTAATGATGATTTTAAGTAAACTCAGTTTTTGAGTTTGTTGAACTCATATGAACCATTATTTACTTGCATTATTGCGTAGCCTAACTGATACTTCTTCAAAGCAATGATCTTTTTTTTTTAGTTCTCAATCCGGTCCACACACAAGCTTGGCACAGTTTTTTTTTACGCCAGATGCCCTGACTCAACCCTCCCATTTCATCTGGGCTTGGGACAGGCACTTCATCCAGTTGTTGGGAATCGAACCTGGGCCTTTCACATGGCAGGCGAAACATTTACCACTGAGCCACCAGTGCCCTATTGCCCTGATGACGTCAGACACAAAATCGCTAGGCTGAAAGATTTTAAGTTGGTGGAACTTTTAAGTTGGTCGACAGTTACTGTTACTTAAGTACTTACAGTTACTTAAAATATCAAAGTTGTTCCGTGAACTTGAAAGTGTCATTTCTACAAACTCATGAATACCAAAAAGTTCTGAATACTCATCAAGGTCTATATAACTAATTGTAATTATTTTGAGTTAACAGTAGTCAATAGGTGTAATTACTTTGAGCATTAGGGTTTATAGTGTACTAGGAATTTGACTGAAAATGAGAGACAAAAAATTCCTTCAGAAAGCCTGGAGAACTATTATTACTACTAGAACTTAGAGGTGGCTCAAGACTTCTGCACAGTACTGTATACCCTTAACGTTTCCTTCATTTTGTCTCTTTGGGAAAACTCTAAAAGTTTAGTAGAAACTTAGAGAGCTGGAGAAATGCCATATAGAAATCCTAGATAATCCTTGGTGAACCCGCTGAATAAGAGTTTGAGTTGTAACAGTTATAGTCAGTGATTTTGGTGGAAGCTAGCTACTGTAGGTCTCACCTGAATACTAACACAAGATGTCGAGCTTACTGACTGACAAGCAAGAACATCATTAGAGAGGCTCTTTGGTTTGTAGCCACTTAACTTTAAAAAAAAAAATTTTTTTTATCTATTATTGCTTCAAAAAGATTCACACTGTAAATGCTACTGTTATGTAATTAAAGATTACATTGGAATTCTTCAGTTTATTGTAGCAACAAGGGAAGATGGTTAAAGGCTCATGGAGTAAAAAGTTGTTTAGGGATCTAAAGTCGGTTCAGTTATGCGGCTGCTCAAAAGCAACTTCTTGACACGTTGAAATGTACAGAGATGCCTCCCTGTCCTGAAATATCGGATAATTGTGGTTTGCATCATTTTATTTATTTATTTTTTATCCCTGCTTACAGGACCAGGAATGCCAGAGTCTGCAGTTTTTAGAGAGATGTTTTTTTTGACAGCTGCCAGAATGCAAGTTGAACTTTTCTGAATGTTACAAAAAGAGTTCTGACTAAAAAAATCACAGGCCTCGTCTTCAAAATGACAGATAGGATCATGTTATCAGATAAGATTTTAAATTCGTACGGAATTAATTTCCGTAACATAAAGAAAACGTCCCGCTCTACTAAAGCTGACGATATTTAATTATTTAGTCGATTCAATCTGCAAAGAGTACGTGATTGATGTTATAATTTAAGGCTTTCTCGATATACGCAAACATTTCCATTAACCCTTTGATACGAAGGCATAGAACAGGCTTTAATAATCTTTGAGATATTACTGAGGGCTTGTTCGTGGAGAATTCCCATTTCTGCTTTAGCATGATCTGCCTGGAAAACAAAAGCTGTCAGGTTATTATAATACATGCCCGCTCGTTCTACACGCATTATACACACGTATAGGAAACATCTGATAGCTTCATTAGGCCTCCTGGACATCCAGAACCTTCTATTGTTTCTGACATCTGTTTCCCTTAGTGACTAATTGCAATTATCACATGGTTTGGAAGTTATGGAGGGAGAGAGAGAGAGGGAGAGACGGTGGGAGAGAGAGGGAGATTAATGAGTTTGGGCAGTTGTCAGATGGACGGCTGTGCAGCAGTGCTGGAGGGATCCCATTGCATCGCTGGTGGCAGAGGTTGCCAGATCGTACATAACGCCCTCTTTTTTTCCTCCTCCTCCTCCCATCACACATCATCTCTCGTCCTTGATGATCCATGGGAAGGGGCTCAGGGCCCCCAGCTGTGTCAGACCCTATCAGTGTACAGCTCCTGCTTTAAATTCAACCACACACACACACACACACACACACTGCAAAAGCAAGATCAGAGCCCTGCGCCTACCTGAGCCTTCCTACAGAGTGCTGAAGCTGCTCTGATTAAATATGTGAATGGTAATTGTATAATTATAATCAGTAATTGCCCTTTGTTTGGCAGTGCAGAGGCGGCAGCTGCAGAAGGGGCTGTTCATCCTGAGAGAGAGATCACCCACCCTCACAAACACACACACACACACACACACACACGCAAACACACGCACACACACACACGCACAGAGTGAGAGTGATCAGCAGGAGAAAAGAGCATGCAGGCTGTGCACTTTTAGCATGCATTATTATTTAGAAAGACTACAGAAGAAAAGAAAAGTCAGGCAAAGGGCATGCTGGGAATAAAAGACAACTGAATTATTAACAATTATAGTGAGTGTGAAAGTGATAACTCATATGCCAGCACATTGTATTCGATTTCTAAAAGCCTCCAAAAATCCTTTGCTTTATAAGCACTACAATAAGACCTTCTGCCGCACTGCGTGTGTGTTAGCGTGCGCCTTAATGTCTGTCTCTGAAAAGCTAAGACTAAATTTGAGTCTTTTCAGCCGCGTTTCTCGCTTCAGCGGAGCTTAAATTAATAACAAGAAAAGGATCTATTTCTTGGAAGACCAATTAAAAAGGATCAGCCTCTTTCTTCTCAATTTTATGTCTTTTATTCGTAAAAAGGCTTCACGGGGGCTGTTTGTGTGAAATTTCTATTCTACACCCCGTGTATTATTATTTTTTACTTTGAGCGTTGAAAATGATATTTCATTTTGTTTAACCCTTGGGAAAACACAACACCATGGCACATTCCAAGAACCGGCGTGCTCTACGATATATCGCGGCCTTTTCCAGAGAGTTACACGGAGGCCAAATCCACAAACCCTACTGGGACGCTTTCCTTCATTAAAAACCATGAAAAGAACAGTCTTTTTGTCTCGAAGGAAGCTAAGGAGGATGTGCTGAGATCTGTAACAATGATCTGCGCAACCCGTGGAAAATAATAGAAAAGTGAGACGGTCTCTGTTTAGATAAAATGACTCAGACAGGAAGCCACAGGGACAAAAAGAAAGAGCGATCAAGAAACAGGTATCATTGTAATACAGTATATGGTTGATGTGTGAGTTGTTACATAGCTGGTAAATTTGCCATGTAACAAATTGTTTAAATTGTGTGAAGCAAGAGCTTGTAACATTTCAAGAAAGCCAATGAATTCACCTTGTTTATCAGGTTTGTTTTGCTTTTTTGACGATATTAGAAAAGAATCATGAACAAATGAATTAGCGAAACAAAATATTAACGCATTAATGCGTGTGATTAATCTAGAAATTTGAACACATTACTATTTTTTTTAATGCAAATTAATCATATGACCAAGTTTGACACTAATGGCTTCCCATAATCGCAGCATGGTTACCCAGCTGTGTGTGGTAATGGCATGTTTAAGGTTGTTGAGGATCCGGGTTCGAGCCCGGCTGTCAGTGGGTTGCCACACCCCATACTCCCAGCCAATGCATGCACTGCTGGTCCCATATGAGAGAGATTTATTTCCATTTATAAAAACCCACTTATAAAATCTGTTTCTTCTATCCAGGTCTACCTTTATTTTATTCCAAATATGCCTGTTTATAAAACAAGTAAAATTGTGCTTAACCGTGATTAATCACAGACTATGACTGTGATTAACTAGATTACCAGCATTAAAATAAAAATGACCTAAATAAATATCGGGCAGTGTTTAAACTAATGCGAGGAAAATTTGATCTAGCTCCATCAGTGTGTTGATTTCTTTGTTCGTTACTTTCTCTGTCAATATGATCTCCCCTACAATGTACTAAAAACCACTCCCCTAACCGCACCACCACCCCCCCCCCCCCCCCCCCCCCCTGTCCCACCCCCTCCTCCTCTCTCCACATACCATGATCATGATTAATGACCTCCCAGGGCCAAAGGTGAAGGGCAGTCATAAAGTCAGAGGGCAGAGGTCAGAAGGTCAGGTCATGTGTCAGAAAGGACGCGCTGCCTAGTGAACTTCAGAAGTCACTTGAGGACATTTGTTGTCTTGCTGGCCCCAGTAGGAGGACATGTTTGTGTGGGATGGGGGTGGTAATTAACATGGAAAATTGCAGTTCGGAAATGCTGCCCATTTGACCCTAAGCTTGGAGTTTCCTAATCCAGTGAGAGATGGATCTTACACCTACGCCATCTGGAGAGATGGAACACATACAAATAAACACACACACACACACACACACACACACACACATTACTTTCATTTTCACATTCAAGGACACACCTGCACTTGCGCTCCCTCTCACACACACACAAGCACTGGGGCGGCACATGCATAGACTAATTTCACACTCGGTAAGTGTAAGCCTGGTCAGTATAGGCTCAGATGCAAGCACAGATGGCAGAGCGAATGGGCTTTTGGAGCATATCACCAGAGCCTGTGCTGATCTACACTCTGCATTTCCAGCCCTTCGCCAGTTTCAGACAAATGAGGAACTGCTTTCAGATCAGCTCTCACTATCAATGACACTTTATTATCACGGTCTGTGTGTGTGTGTTTGTGTGTGCGTGCCTGTGTGTGTGCGTGTGTGTTTGCACATGTGATTCCAATGAAAGTGAAATGACATGGATAGCTTGGCCCAGGATGGTGTGAGAGTGACTGGGCATTAGAGACTTGTCACTTGCAAGAAACCTTCATTCTCATGCAGTGACAACACACCCAGAGATTATTATTACTGTTCAGTAACATTACCTGTAACTTATGGGAATAATACAGCAGAGCTGTATTAATATTATATTAGTACTGAAAAAATGTTTTTTTTTTTTTTTTTAGGACCGTTCATATTAAAACAGTCACTTGGTGCATCTGGGTAGAGGCACTCTTGGCCGAATACGATGTGGATCCTTTGCACCCAATCCTTAGCCTTACCCAGACTGGCATTAGAGCCAGGGCTTCTGCTGAGTCTGTGCCATCTGCACCCCCCTAAACAGGCTGCTGGCAGAGGGCAGCACGCAGAGAGCTGTAATTGGGTTGGAGTCATGAAAAGTAGCCTGGGTGGGGTGCACATTAGCAGACAAGCTAATGATAGAACTCTGTTCAACTTCTGACTGAGACAGCCTTCTGTTACTGCTCAGGTCAGATCTAGACATGCCCTTTAATAAGCGGATGTGACCGTGACACAAGGATGAGTTTAGTAAATGTGAGCTCATGGAACATTTGAATGAATTCACACTGGACATGGCTTTTGTCCAGTTTGGATTTTGTTTGATCCGAGCGGAACTTTAAAGAAAGATACCAGCATGATTCTTAATTCTTATTCTAAGATTAGTCTTGTAGTGATAGTTTAAGTTGACTTGATTAGAACAGTTTCCTACATTAATAGCAATGCAGTTTGACTAACTTCCGATAGTGATGCCGGCATGGATTGGCCTTTACATTTACAGCATTTGGCAGATGCCCTTATCCAGAGCTGCTTACATTTGATCTATTTGGATAAGAGTGTCTGCAAAATGCAAATCCCAAAGCAGTTGAGGTTTACGGGCCTTGCTCAAGGGCCCAACAATCGTAACTTGGTGGTGGTGGAGTTTAAACCTGGGACCTTCCATTCAGCAGTTCAATGCCTTAACCACTATGCTACCTCTGCCCTTGTTCCTAAATTGTAAAAAAAAAAAAAAAAAAAGGCCAATGCAGTGTGAGAATGTAAAGGAAATGTTCAAGACAGTGGTGAGACCAGCGATGCTCTACGGCTTAGACACAGTGGCAGTGTAGAAAAGACAGGATGCAGAGCTGGAGGAAGCAGAGATGAAGAAGTTGTGGTTCCCTTTGGGAGTGACAAGGATAAGATCTGAAATTAATCCAACACCTAAGGATAACCCATGTTAGATGTTTTGGAGATAAAGTCAGAGAGGCCAGATTGAGGTGGTTTGGACATGATCAGAGAAGAGATGATGAATATATCGGAGATTTATGGGCGAGGTGCGAGAGGACATGGGTGGTGTGAGAGAAGAGGATGCAGAGGATAGGGTTAGATGGAGGCTGAAATGATGGAGGCAGATGATTCGCTGTGGCGAACCCAGAAAGGAAAGAGCTGAAAGACAAACGAGAAAGAAGAAGAAGTGCTCAGCAAAGTCTGGCTGATGTTTTAAGGCCATCATATTTGCTCAAATCATCACTGGCACTTAATGAGTAATGTCCTCTTTCTCATATTGAAAACAATAATAGAGAACCAATCAACAAATCAGCCTCAAAGCTAAACCTATTTCATTTGCTTCAGGGTGGAAGTTTCCTTTACCTTTCGTAACCTTTCAATTCTTTCGAGTCTTAAGAAATGGTAGAAATGTGCAAGAAGGAACTTATGTTGAGTCAGCAAGTACACAAACACTCCGCTATTTAACTGTGGGCAAAAAAAAAAAAAAAAACCCTAAGAAAAAAAAAAAACATATTCTATCCTTATGAATTTTTTAGGCTTGTAAATGTCTACGCAGAACCATAAAGTAGAAGAGGATCCGAACAAAATGCATTTTCTAAGTGTACAGTATGTGGCAGAATGTTTTTCTTCAGATTTTTTTCTTTTTTTCAATTTCTAAATTATTGCTAAACACATTTCAACCTAAATATTTTCGCTTTTCTCGCTTCCTGTCTGACACGTCATTATAGTATCACATATCTGACTAGTTGACTGAACTGACAGTAGGCTGCACTTTGACGAAAACCAGGAAATGTTTGGAAAAAAAAAATAAAAAATTCAGGAAAGAAAGTGTCTCGCATCAGTGAGTGCAAATAATCACAGCAGACTCAAACTCACATACACATACACACATGCTGTGCAGTACATACGCATAATATGGCTTGAAGCATTGGCTTCTGAATTGCCAGGCCTGAAAAGTATCTGAGGGTTTGGATGGAACTGGAAGGTCTGGTAAGAATCCAGGCAGGACAGTTTATCAAACTCCGCTGGCTGTCTCCTTATGAACTTCTCACCATTTTCAAGCCGTCACAGTCGTGATGGACTTTGTGGCTTTTCTCTACCCTGTAATAAGCCTCGTCCCCCTGTCGCCATTCTTCCATTTCTGTCTCTTTACTCGCAGCCCCCACGCTTTGTTATTTTCACACAAGTCTTCCTCTCTCAGATGTCTGTTAGTTCAATCTTAGCCGAGGATTTCCCTCGCTTAACTACCGCCAACTCCAAGTCATTAAACCCATTGCCCTTTAAAATACCATGTTTTTTATCAACAAAGTGCAAACTTCAGTCACATACCGTACGTCTCATCTTCTGGGATGTACTGCAGCAGACGTAGGAACCTGAGGGAGGCCATGGTGACGTCGTGATGCGTTTAAGCTCCAGAGCTTTGAATGTGCCTGACCATATTTCGCCTTATCTTTCGAGTCAGGGACTTTAAAGCAAACAGACGTCACCTGGGAAAACCTCGCTTCTACAGTATACCAGTGCGGATGCTTTGTGTGCATATTGAAAAGCCAAGTTATAATTATTATTATTTTTACATCTAATGGACAGGATATTGTTCTGTAAAGTACAGCCCTATAATTTTACTGTCTGATGAATGCTCTTGCAACAAATATATTACCAAATCAAGCACAAGCCACTATACGCCCAGACTTCAGGCTTCAAAAAGTTACCATGCGATAATACCAGCCTGAAAGATCAGTGACTTAAAACATCTATATGCATTTTAACGGAGGGGGGGAAAGAAAACGACTTGGCAAAATGTTTTATGCCAAAATCTCTCTCTCTCTCTCTCTCTCTCTCTCTCTCAATCTCACAGCTCTTTTGGAAAAATAGTATTTGGAGTCTTCTGTACTGTTGCTTCCAGCATTTTTTCAGTCTTATGAATGATTGCACTGAATGGTTGCAGTCTGCCGTGATTAAGTTTTTCCTGTTTTTTAACATGCTCCTCATAAGATGCCAGGCTGCCAAGAGGTATTCAGCTATTTCTCAGAGCCTCCTTTCTTTATCAGACCTACCAACCTCTGACTGCGAGGTGGTCTAGGGCTGGCTGTACTAGAATCACTTCACCTACACAATGCACGTTTCATATTCATAAACATCAATCGAAATTGACTCCATAACCATCACTATATACTGTGTGTGTATATATATATATATATATATATATATATATATATATATATATTTTTTTTTTTTTTTTTCTTCTTCTTCTTTTTTTTCTCAGAAGACACATACCAGTCTTTTTATACTAAGCATAATATTTTCATTCTTTACCCTGGATATTAATACAAGACAAATATAGCCAACCAAATTAAACTGTCATCTTGGCCCTTTAGCAAGCAAATGACTCCTCCTTTCTTCCTTTCTCTCTCATTATGATAATGTTCTCTGCACAGATATGACTGTCTGCTAGGCCTGTCCACCTTTATTAAGGCGTTCTGCATTGAAACTCTTCCCCTGTCATCCTCAATAGCTGTCTGCCAGACTGCTGGAGTTGCTTTTGTTGCACTCAATCCGTTCCCCCTTTGAACTGAAACGAAGTGACTTGGTAATGAGTTCCTCTCTCTTTAGGTTCACGACCCCGGTGGAAAAAAAAAAAAAAACGGCCTGATGAAAAGGAAGAAACAATAAAAAAAACGGGGGAAAGGTGGAGAGTCGGAGAAGAGGAATCATTTATTCCCTGTTTGACACTCTGCTATAACATGAAACACAAAACCTGCGAGTTTCCCCAACATTTCATTTTACGGAAGTATGATTGACATCTTGTTGACAAACTGCCGAACCAACCCCGCAGCCAACAAGACAAAGGGAACCTAGGGTAGTTGATCATGTCTATGAATGTAGGTACTTCTTCTCCTGTTAATGAACTGCAAAAGTACATACGCCTGCTAACACTGGAGCAGAAAGTCATGGTGTGATGTGATTGCTCCGCACAATCATCAGCATGAGAACGCCGGTTCTGGTTAATGACAGCTTAAATGATTGATTGCATGGTTCAATATTATTCTACGTTTTGAATCTTTTGGATGATGATGAGTTTACTCCAAGAAATGCACCTGTAATTTAATCCTTTGTTTTTCTTCAACACAATATTTCTAAAGGGTGTTTCATTTATTTTCTTCTTATTGTAAGCTGTTCATTATGTGTGTGTGTGTGTGTATGCACATGAGGAAACGGAGGCATAGTCAGTTCAGCGTTTCTGCCCCACAATTTCTCCTCAGGCTTCTCACCCTTCATTTCATACTGCATATCATTACCTGGATATGGCCTGTGGGAGACCACACAGACACACACACACACACACACACACACACACACACACACACACACACACACACACACAGACACACACACACTCATAGGGACTATGACAGTAGCTTGTTTGCAGTCTTGCATTACAACCACTGAGCTAAAGGGTTTGTCCAAGGTCGTGCTTTCTGGTTTCACACGTTCACCTCAGACCTCAAGAATAAGAGTGATCATCATTTATGTACTTTCTCAATCAGTAATTCACAGGATGTGCACTACTGGGTGAAACAGGTTTGCACTCGGAGTGTTTCTGCAGTCTCTGTGGGTTCTCCTATCTCTGTGCTGCAGGCTGAGCCTCGCTGTGCACGTCATTAAGAGTCTCAGTCGCTGCCGTAGAAGATCAGGAGCACTGCTGAGAGGAACAGCCAGACCCCGGGCTAGGAAATAAGTGGCCAGAGTTCTGCGGTCTCAGTGCATGAGTTCGGGCTCAGTCAAAGCAAAGCTACAGTAATACCTGCAATAACCCTAGCAATCACTAACCTCCAAATTGTATAATAGGTGTATAATAGGTGGCTCTTGAAGTGTCGCATGTAGCCCTGAGATCATGGGTTTGAACTTTTATGATGCCTAAGTAATCTTTGGCTTGTTTGATTAGGAGGGGTGGCGATTAGTCAATTAGTCTTTCTGCTGCTCCTGTCAAGCGGTCGCCAACCCTCATATTTTATCCTGGCTTGGAAGCGGCGCTGCATCCAGTGGCTCGGGTTTGGCCATTGGGTGGGAATTGAACCCAGGCCTTCCCCATTGCACTGTTAATCAATAATGATCTTGTGTATGCAGAACAGGGCAGATTCATCACACACTTTCATCCGAGTTTGTTCATCAATTACCCTGTGACACAGCATAAGCAGCAGTTGGCACAACACATGGCATCAAGCTTCATGCCTTTGAGGAAGCACATGCTTTCATCTCCTTGTTTTCCCTGCAGGTCAGGGGTAGCTCAGTGGTTAAGGCATCGGACCGTGGTTCCGAGTATCCCAGGGTCAAACCTCACGACCACTGTTGGGCCCTTGAGCAACGTCCTTAACCCTCAACTGCTCAGATGTATAATGACATAAAAATGTGAGTCGCAGTGGATAAGGATGTCTGCCAAATGCCTAAATGTAAATGTTTCTGCAAAATTCATTAGTACTGTAATTGACAAACATGGCTATCAAGCTATGTTATACTGATTCAAATTTCTTAAAATTCCATTTCTGAGTAGATAGAGCATAGTAATAAATTTTCCATAGTAATAAGTTGTTGCTGGTGGCAAAGTTTAAGTAAGTAAAGGCAGCAACATTACTAGGTGGCATCCAGCCATCCATCCATTATCAGTACCACTAAACCCGTGTTTAGGTTTACAGAGGGAACTCAGGACACCCTGGATGGGGTGCAAACCCATCAGAGGGTCACATGCACATGCACACTCACTCACTCCCTCTCCTCATCATCCATTCCAGGCAACCTGGAAACATGAAACATCATGTCTACAACACGAGTCTTTGGACTGCGGGAGGAAACCGGAATACCTAGAGGGAACACACCAAGCACGGAGAGAAAAAGCATATACTACACAGAGAGATGAAATTCAAACTCACAGTCCTGGTGGTGCTTTTTAAGCATTAAGCCTAATGGGTGGCATTTTAGCCAGAAATTAACCTTGACAGATGTTGTGTTCAGGCGACTTTATTTAGTCATTACACATTACAGCTAATAGTACATACACAAACTAGCTGTCTGTGTATATAAACTACTCAATTTTAGCTGTTATCTGTTAAGTCAAACAGTAAATAAATGTTAGTTCTGTGAAAAAAAGGAGGAGTTCTTTGATGTTTGTAGACTCAGGAATAGGCTGTGATCATCATCATTTCATTTCCTCTTTGATCAGTAATTCACAGAATACCTACTATTCAGACTTTTCACTCTTATTGTCTCCGCAGTTTCTGTGTGTTCTCCTATCTCTGTGGTACAGACTGAAAACATTGACACGCAATATCTGTAAATGTCTCTTCACCCAGTGAGATCCTTTTAAAACTCTTATGATCATGATATATCACCTGATATACAATACTGTATAGTATCACCTGTAAAACAGGGAGAGACATACATAGATTAGAGACAGATCAAAAAGTGTACTCAGTACCTCAAAATTTCTGGACACATTAACTAGTCTTCTTCTTCTTCTTCCATTTAAGTTGTTTAGCAAGCTGATGACCCTACATTCTCCTCTGTCTCCATAGCAACTAAGTCATAGGTCAGCCCCCATCAAGGTTTGTTACTTCTAATCATTACAGTTCCCTGCTGGCTGTTTATTGGGTAGAGCATGACCTTTGGTCTTTTTTAACCCCAGGGGACACAAAGAGGTCGCAGGCTTTTGGCCACACACCCAACAGGGAGCGATGACCCTGAGATCCTGGTAGCTAATGATAGGGGGAAAAAGACAAAATGATGCTGTGCTGCTGAGTCATATTGTCTCACAGTTGAGGGGGGCAGGAAAAAACCAGGGGAAAGCTGGACAGAAAAGAGCATGTCAGGGTTATGAAAATATTCAATCGTTACATTTTGAAAAAATAATCTATGTAAAATGATGCTCTCTCTCTGTATATATTTATAATTGTCCATGTTCTGTTTTTTCCTCCATTAACTCAGGAACCAATAATTTGGCCTCAAAGTGTCTCTATAATGTCGTCTTTAATAATATGACAGTCTATGAATATGCATGAATGTGTAATTAGTGTGTCATCCTGCCATCCCAAATAGCTGGGTAGTTGTCTCCAGCCTTACGTCACGATTCCCATAGCGACTGTATCACATGCCTGTGTTGTCTTCTGGGACTCATATTTGTCTCCACCTTCATCAAGGCACTGGCTAATGACACGTTAGTGCATGAGCTTATGGTTCCTTTGTTGTTGTTGTTTGTTTGTTTTTCTTGAGTTATATATTTTATAATATATATATATATATATATACATATATATATATATATATATATATATATATATATATATATATATATATATATATATATATATATATATATATATCGTTTTTGGCACTATCTCTTATGTTTCTTCAACTCTTTGCCTTGTTATAGGTATGAAATATGGGCCATATATGAACCCCATCACATATGTTATACTACCTAGTGCACTAACCTTCATCTGGGACAAATAAACCTAAGTGTGATTTCCTGCACACACGTACTGTAGCAGTCAGACTTGAGCAGCGCTTTACCATAACCGCTCTGCAGGTTTTTGGGAAGTGAAAGGAAATCAGAGAACTGAGCACATAAAGACACACACTCACACGACACGCCGCACGGACTGCTCGCTCTTACTGGCACAATGAATAAAAGCGAGAGCATGCTTATGTAATCGAGAGCGCGTCTTTGTGATTGATGCTCGTTTGATGAGAAACCGGTGATGAGACCGCTCAGTACTTTTACGCACACGTGTTTCTCATGGTGGGTGGTTATTAAAAAGCGAGCACTAGAACACTTTGCGTGACAGAAAATACTGAAAATTATCTTTAGTTCTGTTATTTTCAGCATCTGCCCTTTTGACTTTCTCTCTGTTCCTCTCCACCTCTTTTAAAGACACACAGCATTTAATGGCTACAGCGTTCTCTGTTTTTTTTCTTTTTTTCTTTCATCAGTGATGGGTGGAAAGATGGGGAAGCAGTGCTCTCATGTCCTCCTAACTACACCAGGCTGCCCACTGTGCTGCCAAGTTAGTTTAATTGGCCCATAATTGGCACTGTGTGCCGTGGGCAGTAATGTAGAATGGCCTTTTTTTTAAAGGGGTCTTCAGTAGAGATCTGCATAGCTGGTTCATTAAACATTCATTAAACCTATGTTAGGATTTAAGTAATCAAATGAACAGCATAAAACATTACATCTATGCCTGCTGCATGAAACATTTAATATTGTGGGTTTTTTTTTTCCCATCTGTATGTTTGTCAGCTTATTGTTTGCTTAAAATAATTCAAGGGTGAAAGGGCAGCAAGTGGATTTGCAGTGAGGTCATTTGACCTACAAATCAAATAGTGGAAGCATCTCGACCAGTTCATGAGCTGCTGGTGCCAAAAACAGGGGTGACTTGTACCGCTTTAAAGGATGCAAGGTGCTATTTTTGTAAAGAGCACTGTCACACTATGTTTAAAGAAGCCCTCACTACCAGGAGGAATGGGTAAAAGAAACGTCTTCCCTCACCCTGGCTGAAGAGGATGAAGAAGTGCGCAGTCTCTTGGCAACAGAGGACCTTTGTTGAGCTTTGTTTTTTTGAGCTTGAAGTGGATCCAGAAGTGTCATGTATAGTGGATAGTGAGAAATCGTATACACTTACAAAGCTCTGGAGACGCATAGAACCAAACAAATCATGTAAGGAATGAAATACAATGACACATTGATTGGTTTCCGATAACAGCATGTCGCAAAGGGTGTCGCAAAGTGTTTTTTCTTCCTTTCTCATTTTATACCGCAGCAGCATGGTTTATTAATTAAAGACGGACATGTGGTACACTTTATAACTATGTCTAATGTCGTGGGACATTTATGAGACAAATCTGTTGTCTGACAACTATAAACCATTGTTCTCTCACCTGCTTGCATTAAGACAAAATGCAGCTTGTCATGTTACTCAGAAATCTTAAAGCCCTTTATTCTGAAGACTTTGCATACTTAAGTCATGCAATACAGTTCAAATAATTCTGTTGGCTGACATAAACAACTGGATTATGTGCTTATTTTTAACACCAAAGAAGAAGAGCAAATATAAAACCCGGGCGCCATGTTAATAAAGCCCAAAACTCTGGACTAAATATTTGGGGTTTTACAGACTTATATGATGGCCTACAACATTTAGAGATCATAAGCAAAGTCCCCAAAACCTTCAACAACGGCCCTCGGCTGTTATTCTTGTATACATTGTTGGACACAGACTTCATTCCCTACGTGAGCTCATGTCTCTGTATGCTGATTGTCAGTGGGAAAACAAACCCCACACTACACAATGAGTTATTCAGAGCTATACGTAGATCAGTGGATTGAAATGTTCTGTTTGAATCAATTTTCTCGCGACAGGGAAAGCTCTGTGGTTGGTCATCTGCCAAACTGCCTCGTTTGGTACAAAGTACGTGGTTCTTGAGAAAATGCTAAAGGTCTGGCTTGCAATGCTAGATATGGAAGCTTCCCAGCATGCAGCATTCCAGCGAAGATTTTCTGCCCACAACCACAGTGCTTGAGCAGTGAGAACCCTCCTCACTCATGGCTTTAACAACTGAGTATTCCCCATATGATATGATGTCTCGGTCCATAGTGTGAAAGATAATTGCATCGCTTCGATTTTTCTGGGCTCACCTTAAAAAAAAAAAATCTAATCTCAGTGGGAGACTAAGGCCCTGTCTGTGCTTTTTGTGCTCAGAAAAAAAAACATGCTTTTGCTTTTTGGTTGGCTCTTCTTGGCAAACTAAAAAGCACTCACCCAGCAGCTACAGATTCTGGTTGGCAGTGCCATGTTACTGTACCCTGATCTACTACTTTAGTCCCCCTACTGCAAATATTGATATCCTCCTCTTGAGTAACACATACTGGCAGAATTTGAACACTTACCAATTCTGCTCCAGGGGAGCACTTATTAGCCACTCACCAGCTGAAGCAATGGACTCCAAGCCACCAAACATGGTACAACAGCTACATAAGGCTCTATGTGATTGGGATGCTAATGGCTTGTATCATCCACCCCCTGCGGAGATCTCTCCATTTCATTAGAAAGATACTAGAGAGTTGTTTTACCCCCCAAGTTCTTCCAATTTAGTCACCCACTAGCCAGCTCTTCCTTATCACATGACAGCTACCAACCAGGGTATCTCAGGGCTAGTATGTGCTTCCTCAGAGACGAGTGACACCAGACACTGCATCTTTTTGTTCTACTGCTCGGATGAACACATTCGGACGAAAGCACCATTTGCGCTCTTCCACATACAGGAGCTCACTAATGTGCGTGATTGGTTATTGGTATCCTGATTGACACATCGTTGTATATTTCCCACTAATAATATTACCATTTTCTTTTCATCTACTTCTATAGTTGGGACGAGCGACAACAAGCTGCCATATGATTTGTGTTTCATTTCAGGGCTGCACCAGTCTCCATATTTTGGACTTTATTCAGGAATCTGTCTGTCCACCTTACTTTTTATCGTCTCTGAGAATCCGGCACGCTCCTTTAAAAGCCGGCCCCTCTAAAATCCTAGACGCTTTTCACATCACATTCATGTCATTGTGGGTAGGCTATAGTACGTGGTGATTGCCTCTCTCTTTTTTATCCTGTTCTTCAGGACTATAAATTGAATAAAGCTAGATTTTAAACGTCCCACTGAAGGTAGCTAGAGGCTAGGTGTGTGATTGGGTTTAATGGGACGGAGACAGGTGTAGTTCTGCAATATGGTAAGCATGTTTGCTGATGCAATTTCTGTTGACCGGATTATTGCTTTATAAGGTACGTGGGAGTGCTGCATTTGGGCGAAATGAACGAATGAATGAACCAATAAATGAATGAATACTTAGATACACATTGCATACCAGCAAACAGGTCATTAGCACATTCATTACGCTGCCATTAGTGTCAGTATGGGAAGTTAATTAATGTTACTCATGGGGGAGGGAGGTTCAGGGGATGTAGCTATTTTGGGTTGTGATTGGCTGCACCCTCCCCCCCTCCCCACCCCCCACCTCTCTCTCTCTCTCTCTCTCTCTCTCTCTCTCCTCTCTGTCATTACCCATCCTCCCTCTTCCCTCCTTCATGATGCAGATGGCTAGACTGTTAGTAAAGAAGTGGGGGAAGGAAAGCAGAGAAGAAAGTCAGAGTGATGACAACAGTCATTTCCGAGATGGATTGATTCAATTTTGCACACATTTGCAGCATCAGGTGACATATGGACGTTTTGGCCTCTTTTTTTTTTTTTTTAGGAATGCAGCAGTAGGAATCTTCAGTCCGGCCGTGTTTGCATTTGATCTACGTGGGAGGGTGTTTGCAGATGATGTAGATGATGATGTAGATTCTGAGCGAGAGAAGAAGAAAGGGAGAGAGAGAGACATTCCTAACACTTTGACGCTGGTGGTACTGGTGCCAGAGATCTGAACGAGAATCAATTTGGGATGTGACAAATCAGTGTTCATCAATAAAAAAGACATTCTCTTTCTGAAAAAGCGGGTGTTGGTGATACCGAGCGAGTTGCACGTTGAGGTGATATTTGTGTCACTAAATAGTAGCAACTGTTTCCCAGCAGCTGTTCTCGCCGTGTCACCCATTTATCTTGTTTTTCAGCGTTCGGCTCTATTTTCCCAGTCAAAAGAGAATGATTTACCAGAAGACACAGGCTCCCACAGGTGGTGGTGTTTGACGCCGCTATTTAGTGTTCTGATTTGAGATCACTGTTAACACCTCTTTTTATGACTTTTTCTTTCTTTCTTTTTCTTTTTTTTTTTTACTTCAGGATTTGAGTGGAGGCAGCTGGTGCTCAATTGTCCTGTGCTGTTTCTTTGTCCCATGTTCAGAATGATCAATTACGCAGAAAACGCAATCAAAGTATCAAGCGTCATTTGCTTGGGTTGAACTAGTTTTGAGCGAAAATAATAGCCGGCGTTCAATATGAGCTTAATAAAATACACGGGGTGGTTACAATCTATGTATCTTTTCAGGGCCTTTATCTGCTTCCACCTCTCTTTCCTGTGGTTTGGCACATCCTCTGCTCTCAGCTGGCAGTTAGCCTGTATATCTGCACGCAGCCATCTCAGCCTGATGTGGTCTGAGCAGACCCTACTGTCACTGACATGCAGGTTAAAGATAGACAAGTGTAGCTCTCACACACGCACACACCTTCTTATCACCTCCACACTTCCGCTGTGAACGCGCTCCGAAATGTAGCAGAGGGGCTAAAAGTAGAACGGCCAAAATAATGTATAACGAGGAAATGAGTGTGAATTAAGCATTTGCTATGTAGAGAAGATAACCGCACATGAGCCATAGAGCAGAGGAAATGGGGCAGACGAAACTGCACATTTATGTCAATAGGAGCTAAACAGCGAAGGCCGCAGTGACAGGGGTTTTACACTCGGCAACAAAGACAGCATGAATAAAACATGAAGATTCCTCAGGTTTTTTCCGAACACTTTCTCACTGCAAATCTTTAAGTGTTCTGTAAATAATAGACTGAGGTGTGTGTGTGCGCGTGTGTGTGTGTGTGTGTGTGTGCGCGTGTGCATGTGCACATGCGTGTACTATTCTCGACAGTCTCTAAACCTCCACTTCTCAAAAACAGCTTTGTGTAACATTGTTGTGTATGCTGATTTGTACAGCTTTACAGCCAGTGTACTCTACAGCTAATATGCTCTATAGATATTTGAAGAAACCATTTAGTATACTGTGGGGTTGGGATTCTCATTACAGATTCGAAACAGTTGCGATTTAGGGTTCCAGGTGAACAGTTTGGCGGCAAAATGAGATATATCCATTTCGACACTTCTTACATACTGTTAGCACTTTTACTCATGGTTTCTTTGCGTCACCAGGGTGTTAAAAAGCACAAATGGCAAACTATTATGTCGAAATTGTTTTGGTGATATCAGTGTGAACTATGATATGACTAAGTAGGACCTGCCACATATTTGTCACAATGGCTAATGCAGCCTACAGTTGTGGTTGCTGGAATATAAATTTGCGATTTTAATATTAGCAAATGAAATATTCTTGAATCACTCAATATATTCTAAAAATACGTTTACGACAAACCAAAAAATAAGATGATAAAATCTAGTAAAATGTCACAAAAATTGCAAGTGAAAAACTTTTTGTTCTATTGGCACATAATTATGATTCTTTCACACAATAAATTCTATAATAAAATAATAAAATAATAATAATTAAAAAAAAAAAACTAGCAGAATTATCTGCCAATAGGATAGACTTTTTTTTACTTGCAATTTTAGTTGTATTTTATAGTTAAAAATATGCTTAATAATCTGATTTTGGTTTGTTGTAAACTTTTTAAAATAAGCTAGATAGGTTTGGCTAGATTCAAGAATATTTCACTTGCTAAGATGATATTTTTGCCAGTGTTTCAATAGTATGTTGGTTTAGTTTTAATAAAAAGAAATATAGCAATATAGCGGATGTGATTGTGTTTTTGTACTGAGGTACTTGCAGCAAATTGGTTTTTGTCACTTTTTTAATGTTAATAATTTAAAGTTTGTTGAAGATCATGAGAACGAACCTTAACATAATACAAAAAAATTCAGTTTACACCATCATCAGTCTCGTCACTGACAACAGTGTCTTATCATAGTACATGTATTTGACCTACAGTATAACTCTGATCCCACATCAGCTGCTTTGATATGTGGTTCAATAAGACTGTAACAGAGTTCAGAAATCCACACTGCAAAATTCCCAGTGTTGGTTTAACGCCCCAAGTGTTTATATATGACCTAATGGTCACGAATGTACTCTGAAAGTGTTAAATCAACACTCTGGGTGTTAATTCAAACCTAGGGATTTTGCTGTGCAGTTTAGAGGACAGAACAGAACAGAAATGTATTCAGACATAGCAAACGCAACAGCTTACTGCAAACAACACGTGTATCTCATGTCTTTTCATCACAAAGTGATCCCGTGTCTTTTGAGTGTTGCAGCGTTATGCCTATATGTTTAATTCCCTTTTGTGAATACTGAAGTGCATCATGACTCCCAAATGCTGCAAAACCAGTGCTACTGATTGTGTAGCAAATTAAGATAGACAATCATGCAGTTTATGGTGTTTTGCAGTCAAACTGCAAGATAAATACTCCAGTAACATGAGAAACAAAGTCAAACACACCGTCAAAGCAATGCCAAGATTATCGCTATTGCTATGTCTGATTGGTATACTTACCGTAAGCGGCTAATATGGACTTCAAGGACGTTTTTAAAAAATATAAGTAATAATATATATACTTATTAAGACACCTGATGTGCCCGGGTTCGATTCCCAGTCAATGCCCAAATCGCAGCCACTGGGAAGCCACTAAAGTTTTGGGTTACGCAGGACACAGCGTAAACCCTGTGCCAAGTTGTGTGCAGATCGGATAAAAGACTGACAATAACAAAACTGTTTCAACTGATTGTTAACAACAAGAAGATGTAGCACCATTATGAACACACTTAAACCCCGCCCCCATTATCTCAACCACATTTATTTCCGTTCATGTGGAATTTACACCATTATAACCATCTTCTGCTATTATGGCATGTGAGAAAATAACTGAAGAAACACAAACAATGGCACAGATTGTAACCGGTCAGCAACAAACTGTAATGTTAGCTCCATCCACTGGTGCCATTACCTTCTGTAGCCTGAGCAGGTAATGGAAACCACACAGTCACTAAATCACTGTCCAGTCCGGGTGCAAAAGCACAGTTGGTAAATTTAGCTTTTTTTTTTTTTTTCAATTTGGAAAGTATTTCATCACAAGTGCATGTTTATTTCATTCTTATGGATCTTGAAATCAATGTAGTGTAATAAGAGTGTAGAAACTGAGGGTGCATTTAGACAAGAAGAGGTGCAGTCAGACAGTATCTGACATGAGGTGCTGTTGCTGGAGGCTAAACGATAAATGATGGATCAGGTAGGACTGTGTCAAACCCACACACACACACACACACACACACACACACACACACACACACACACACACACACACACACGGAGAGAGAGCAGTGTGATAGGTGGTGGTAACTAAACACTAAGTGATGAATAAGATCGTTAATGCTCTCTGTCAGCTGGTCAAAGCCTGACGAATCAGAGAGTCGCCTCTCATGTGGCTGCTTTATGATGGATCGTGATGCATAACCAATTTGGTGAAAGAGACACAGAACAAGAGGGATGGAGTGACAAAATGAAGGAAGAAGAGGAATTTTACGACTATTTTACAGTCCAACTCTGCCTGCGGATTCCAGTGTAATGGAATGTGTTATCCGGTTAAAGCACTCAGCCTGAATGAAGATATAGCATTATAAATAGCAATGATTATTATTATTATATAATATGTATTATAATATTATAATAATCTATTATTATATATAATCCTTTTCGTTAGTACAATGTCATAAGACCGCTATAAGAGCACTAACCCCGTCTTGAGTCAGCTGCATTTACAGCAATACAAATGAGCGGAAGTGCATTCTCGCTCTATCGGAAAGGAGACGGCCGGTGAAATGAGTGATCTCGTGGATGAATAAATAAGGAGGTCTCTGGTTTTTACTGTAATAGCCAGGCATCTTAGAGGAACTGTGTCTGTGGAATCCCAGAGGAAGCTCTAGGCCTCTTGTTACTCTTCCCAGCATCCTCTCAGCTGGAACAGTGCATACTGGGGGCAGCTTTCCTTTTATTCAGACACGTCTCTTCCGTCTGTGTCACCTTGAGATAATTGTGGGAATTTCTCCGAGGTCATGTTTAGAGGCTGCAGGAAGCACATAGCCTGTTTTGTCCTCCTATAGCACTGTTGTGCGTTCTGAGATGCTTTTCCGCTCACCACAGTCGTACCGAGCGTATTCATCAACCCCTTCTCCGAGCTCAGCCACTCATATGAACCCAAGCTTGTTGTTTTCTACCGCATTCTCTGCATCCTCTAGAGATTGTCTCGTGAAAATCCCAGGAGCTCTGGAGTTGATGAAATATTTAAGCAAACCCTTCATGCCACTAACACTGAAATCATATTCCTCTCTGGTCCTTTGATGTTCTATATAAACAATAAATGAAGCTTTTGACTTGTGTCTGCATCACGCTCCTGCCGTGGCTGATTAGATAAAAGCATGAATACGCAACGGTAGAGAAGTTCCTATTATAGTAGCCAGTGTATATATTTATAAGTGTGAGTATGCACATGCATGTGTAAATGTGTGTGTGTTTGGGTGTGTCTGTGTGTATTGGGGGTGCAGAGAACAGATGCCGTATCACTCTTCTGCGGTCTCTCTCTTTCATTAGGGCTGACAAATCAGCTGTCACTCAGGCTGTGGTCCAATTTACACCTAATGACTCACGCCTGCACACTGAAGGCAGGGCCAGACCTCTCGTTCTTTCACTCATCTTCTCTTTTGCTCTCTGACACTGCACCTCTCTCACTTTCACTCACATCCACCCCCCCCCCCTCTCTATCTCTGTAAGACTGTCACTCACATTCTCTCTCCCTACGCACAAGCTCACACATACGCAGATCAGTGTGTGTGTGTGTGTGTGTGTGTGTGTGTGGAGAAAGATCTCTCTCTCTCTCTCTCTCTCTCTCTCTCTATATGAGTGTGTAAGTGTGTGTGTGTGTGTGTGTGTGTGTGTGTGTAAGTGTGTGTAAGTGTGCGTGTGTGCTCCTCCTCTCCCTCCAGCCGTGCAGTCAGCAGCGGGATGCTGTGATAGAGAGAAGAAGGAGAAGAGGATTAAAGAGAGGGAGAGAGGCAGGGAATGCTCACTCTGGAGGGAGGACCTCGCCTTGTGTTCGGGATGAAGGGATGACACATTCTGCACTGCTTGTTAATGGGACTACTCGCTCGGAGATTAACTTGGGCTCGGCTCTGTCCATCCTCCCTCGTCTCGCCCTCGGACTCGGATCTCCCGGGAACCGAATGGATTCCCTGACTTTCACCTGTGCGGCACAGCAGGAGCTCGTCTGACGAGTGAACCCAGGTTCGGAGAGCAGCCCGGGCCTCCTGCTGAGCGCCAGTCTCTCTCTCTCTCTGTTTCTCTCTCTCTGTGTGACTCCCGGAGCCTTCATTACAGCATGTTTGGACTAAAGGCTCCACTCTACTATCTGTCGGGTAGGATGGCATTAACTCTATCAGCTGTGTGTGTGTGTGTGTGTGTGTGTGTGTGTGTGTGTGTGGAGGTGTCTGTAGAGGGGGTCGAGTAGCAGATAGGAGAGGCTAGAAGGTTAATTCGAGGAGAGCTCTGGTGATTTCGAGGTTAAGGAGAGGGCGGGAGGGAGGCTGGAGCTGGAAGTGGAATTGAGAGCGAGAGCGAGAGAGAGAGAGAGAGACAGAGAGAGGAACAATATATACAAATACACAATACAGTATTTATATATGATATTTCTGCAAACTTACATTAACACCGTTCTCAGGTGTAGATTACAGGCTCGACTTCCTGTTCAGGTCGTCTTTCGTTCTGTCTTCCTCTCACTCTCTCTATCCTACTCCGTGTCTCTCATTAGCTTGAAGAAGCCTTGGTGTGTTTTGTTAAAGAGGTGGAGAGATGTGTCGGGTTCTAACACACATCACACACTCCAGCAGCGCCAGGTGATAGCTTGTTTTCCCAGTTAAACATGGCTCATTAACACGCTAACAAAGGAGTCTATCACTGTTCGGCTTATCGCAGGAATGCGAGCTCTGTGTAACAGACACGGGTTCGAGTTGGAGACGCTGGATCACCTCCCATCTGGGTTTGTTTTTCGCGTCTCGTAAACGCTTTAGGACGCCGTTAGGACCGTCAGAGGTGTTTCAGAGAAGGCACCGGTCTTCCTGTTCATAAGGCTTCCACCGAACCGTACTACTCTCTCACCTCTGACCTTTGACTCGTTCGAGACAAAGGTCAGATTAGTGTGGCGGTAGTAGCGAGCGCAGAGGCACAAGCAGTTCCGGTATGAATTTTATTGCAAGAAAGAAAACACACATAGAGGAAAGTGACAGAGGAAGATAAGAGAAGGATGATTGTGCACTTCCAAGAGTCTGTGGATATTTGGGTTTTGTGTGTGTGTGTGTGTGTGTGTGTGTGTGTGTGTGTGTGTGTGTGTGTGTGTGTGTGTGTGTGTGTGTGTGTGTGTGTGTGTGTGTGTGTGTGTGTGTGTGTGTGTGTGTGGTCGATAGCCCTGTCGGTCCAGAGCTCATCAACATTATTAATAAACTAGACAGAGACTGCCACACATCACCATCTGTGCTTGCAGAGCTGCTGACACTCTGACACACACACACACACACACACACACACACACACACACACACACACACACACACACACACACTCAAAGATGACACTTACGCAAAACCAATTCCTTTTTCTCAAAAACCATTAACATCACTCTGAATTTACAACACGTCAGTTTGTTGGTGGGAACCGAAAACTGTCCATGTCGAATATTTTACAGCAGCCTGTAAATCGCACTTTCCTGTTAATGATTAAACTACATTGTTACGCTTTTGCCCCACTCCGGTTTGAAAGATCAATTAAAATAAGCAGCTCACAGATGTAGCTGACGATAAAAGTGCTTATAAAAGGTATAACCATTTCTCTGACCAGATTTAATCCCGGTATTCGTGTGTGTGTGTGTGTGTGTGTGTGTGTGTGTGTGTGTGTGTGTGTGTGTGAGATAGTTTGTGCGTAAGTGCAGTTGCGAGGCTTGTTTGTTCATGTGAGCATGTGTATATTCTGTGTGTGTGTGTGTGTGTGTGTGTGTGTGTCTCCCCCCACACTCTTCCTCACAGTGGGTCGCCAGCCTTCCTTTGGTTCTCTTCACTCTTTCACTCATTCACACACAGAATAGCACTTATCCCCATAACACCCCCCCACTCTTCCCCAACCTAACCACACACACACACACACACACACACACACACACACACACACGCATATACACACCATCAACTGCTCCTCCTCCCCCCCAGTCACCGTTGCTACAGTGACGGTGTCAGACGCTTGCTCATCCCTCTATGATTATTTGACTGGAAAGGAAGCATTCTGGTGGAAAAGGTGTAATAAATAAATAAATAAATAAATAAATAACTGGAATGCAGAGATGATATGAGGCAGGGACATAGAGCGAGGGGGGGGGGGGGGGGGGGTCGGAGAACAAATAGAAGAGGTAATATCAATGAGGCTCCAAACAGAGAAGAGAAAAGAAAAGAAGGCGAGTTGAAGTGGATTGAGGGGGGGGGGGAACTGAGAAAGGATGCAGGCAGGTGGATTTGAGAAGTACAGGGTCGTGTAAAGGCTCTGACATGTGGCATACTGTATGCTTCTCTATTAGCTCCTGTATTTAGCGTCCCTTCAGTCCGCTAAGTAAACATGGTAAAGGAATATTCCGGCGTTTTCCAGCCCACACATCTGTAGCATATGTGTAATTACTGCTGACAAGAGTTTTGACACATTTTCCTACTGACATAAGAACAGACAACTTGTTTACTCAAAACTCGATCGTAATAAAGTAAAATAAAATAAAAAATCCAAGGGCAGATCTTGAATAGATACCGGATCCACTGCAACTCAGATTAGGAAGATTTCCAGAAGTATTGAAATGTGTAGAATTGATATTTTTAACATTGTAGTAACACTTCAGGTTAAAATGCAAGTAAAAACACTGAGGCTGAATACTCGAATCTGATTGGTCAGACACTATGCATGAACTTACTACTGTATGCATAGAACTATAATTGTTGACGGAGTGATTATGATCACGGTGGCACCTCAGCATACGTACGAATGCCCCAGTAGCTGAATTTTTGCCTTAACAGCTAAAATTTTGCAATAAATTTTCATACACCCGTCGCACATACATCTGGTTGTAACTATTAGCCAAGCAAAACCTGTTTGCTCCAGTGGAAGCCCATTAAGGCAATTTTACATATTTTTGTTTGTTTTTTAATTTTTTAATTTTGCATTTTGTGCAAGATTTAGTAAAGACATAGCACTGTGCAAGAATGTACAAGAAGAAAATCATAAATGAAGAAGGTTTCATTTCTATTTATTTTATATTTTACTTCATTTACATGTCTTTTCTAATTCTTTTGTATTGTTTTTATGTGCAAAGATATAATTAAAGGTATAAAATTGCTAATATTGGTAATATTTTTGGGTGGCTGGAACGGATTATCTACATTAACATTATTTCCTATGGGAAAATGTGTTTTGCAATATGAAATTTCGCCTACAGGTATCACTGTATTATTTTCTTACTTATTTATTACATATTTGACACTTATGGAACAAGTCTCACTTATAAGCGATTTGCAACAGTTACTAGTTTATCAACACGGTAAAACTAAATTAAAACAGGAGTTTACATTTTCTGCATTCACACTAATGATCCTGTCTACACATCATGCCACATCACACCCTGTACAGTACGTCTATTAATTTTAGATACAGTAAGAGCACAATTTGTTGTATGTTATTTTTGCACACCTTATGGCATCTCACAAATTCCTGTCCATTATTCTATCCATCCATGCATTTTTTTTTATACTGCTTATACTGAGTAGGGTCGCGGGGGCCTGGAGCCTATCCCAAAGAACCAAGGAGGCATTTGGCACAATCTTACATGAACACACACACACACACACACACACACTCAAACACCCATTAAGTCTCATCTATACCGCTTTATCTTGCACACAGGGTCACAGGGGCCATCCCAGGAGACTTTGGGCACGAGTCAGGGTAAGCCCTGGACAGGGTGCCAATCCATCACAGGACCTAATCTGTATGTCTTTGTACTGTGGGAGGAAATTGAAGTACCCTGAGGAAACCCACCAAGCATGGGGAAAACATCCAAACCCACTCACACTGACCCGAACCGGGAATCAAACCTGGACCCTGAAGGTGCAAGGTGACAGTGTTCACCACTAAGTCACCATGCCACCACAACACCCACCACAACACCCAATACATTACAGGCAATTTGGAAATGCCAATTAGTCTACACCACATGTCTTTGAACTGTGGGAGGAAACCGGAGACCAAGCACTGGGAGAACACGCAAACTCCACGCACAAACAGGAGCCTTCAACCCAGGAAGTGCAAGGGGACACTGCTAATCACTACGCCACATTCTGCCATGCCTTATCCATTTTTTAAATTTCTGTTTAATAACACCTTTTACAATGAAACCCATAAACAAGACTTCTGGTGCGGTATGTCAGAGGCGCTCGTTGATGACAGCTTGATATGATGATTATGTAAAATTCACAGCACAACCTTTCATCATAAAAGACATCCGTGTCTGCTCACATACCAGAAGCTGAACAAGTCTATACCGATATGTATCTAGGATTAGATGCATATGTCTTGAAGATATTAGGAAAGGGTCATGTAGTGTGGTCTTAACCACAAGTCTGTAAATTATACTCTTTTTTAATCCAGTGTATTAAAGTTGCTAAAGAAAAAAACCTCAGGATGTAGGTCTTGTCTTTGGATGTATTTGTGTGTGTGCAGTTGTATTATCAACGTTTATTGACAGATTTCAACAACCGTCAACTTCGCTGAAAAGGGTAGATGTCAGATTTTCCTCAGTACAAGAAATCACGTCAAAATCCTTTACCTTGGCAATCAGACGCCGCACACTACAGACATTATACGGATGCGATGGAGAACAAATAAGTTGAAAATGCCGCAGTATTTGTTGCACTATACTGTATGTGCTTGTGTTCAGCTTTCCTGTGCTTGTAAAGTAATGTTTAATCGTGTTTTTAGTACTTTTTGTATTCTAAGCCCTTAAATTATATGGCATGAGACTCTGATGAGTGGGGCAGTAAATGAGGGAGGGATCGAGCGAGACAGTGTGAAAGTGTTTGGAGAATGGGATTGTTCGGAAGGCCTGAATGTATCCGAGCACGCCGTCTGCTCCCAGATGTCCGACGTCTCTTACACTTCTGTTTGCAGTGGCTGGCTTTATAAACGGTCCTCTTTTCCGCAGGTGCGTTGGGGAGAGTGTGTGTTTAACTGAAAGGCAGTGAATAGCACGAGCGCCAGCTGTGCTTCTAACTGCGGCTCCAGAGGCCTCGACCACAATGCTGTCACTCACTCGCTCACTTCTAACCATGTGCGTGTTGTTGCTCAGAGAGAGACAGACAATAGAGGCAATGAGACAATGTGTTTAACCGTGTGCTAAACCGCAAGATCACGGAGTAGACATAGAGAGACATTTGCTTCTAAAGAGCTCTTTAGGTAGAGGTCTGGAGGGCATGCACCAGATTCTATACTGAGACGCAGACACGAGTAAACAGACAGCACGCAAACACTGGATTTGTTGAAAGATGGGCCTGCTTTCGTTTTGTATAGGCAGGTGTGTGTGTATGTGTGTGTGTGTGTGTGTGTGTGCGTGCATGCGTGCGTGTGGTTAGGCAGAGAGCCAGCAGGTTTAATTGCTCAGAGACTCTAGAGGCACCATTAAACTTACGTTACTGATCTTTGTCTCTCATGCTGTCCCACATAATTCGTAAATGATCTATAAAACCCAACGTTATGGGATTGTGTTGGGCAGTAACATCACAGCGGGCTGGAGCACGAACCACTTTTACGCTTTTACGGTAATGTTCTTAGAGTATTCCTGCGTTTGCGCTGGTAACAAATCTACTTCCAGCGAAATTAATGCAGCCGCCATGAATTTAACAGGAATTAGGAACCTGACATTAAAGTCAGCCTGAACTTGTTTTAAAGACCACACAGATAGCTTGGGAGGAGCGATCCCTCGTAAGGCCGCGGTAATAAAAATCCAAAAGGCCTACGCATTTCAGCCAGAAATCCAGAAGAAGAACATGACATGGCATTCTATTAGGTAAAAAAAATAAAAAAATAAATAAAATTTCCGTTGTATGAGATGAATAAAGTATTTAAGTATTTGAATATTTGAGTATCAGATGCGTCATTAAATATAAAATGTGAAAATAAAGGGTTTATCACTATCACTGCTTCCAAAGGGGTTAAATCATCCTATATCATAAACAATCATAACAAAAGTCTTTTTATTAACATAACGTTCATCTATGCATTATCTACATTACACTGATTGTATTGTTCTATGTAGGGAGCTTAAAGCACGAGGCAGAGGACACCCTGGATGGGTTTCTCTATCTATCCTGCATGTCTCTGGACTGACAGAGGAAACCTGGAAACCTGTGGGAAATCCACCAAGCACATGTGAACTCCATGCAGACAGAGCAGAGACAAGATAAATCCCTCAAAACTTGGCGGCTAATCACTACGCGTCTGCGACATCATCCTAATAATAAATATGTTTTATATTTGTTTATAATCTGAAAGACTATGCCGAGCAACTACCATATAAAACTGTCATCAGCCATGCTGTTATAGAAAATTAATCAACCCCAGAATCAGAATCAAGGAAGGTAGCACAGAGGTGTTATAGACGTTTACAGTTCTCCGACATGCTTTAAAAAAATAATAAAATGCAGTGAAATCTCTGCTGTAACAGGGTTCAGACTTTAACATGTCTTTGCTGCACAGTTAATTGTGTGAAAATTGAAATTGCAGTATGGACCTGTGCAGTCACTCACTCATCATCTAAACCGTTTTATCCTGTAATCCTGGAGACTTGAGGCGGGGTACACACCTGGACAGGGGAAACAAGCATACACACACTCACATGCCCATTCACACATTAGCCAATCAGCATGTCTATGGACTGTGAAAAGAAACCGGAGCACCCGAAGGAAACCCACCAAGCACAGTAAGAACAGGCAAACTCCATGCACACACACACACAGGGGAGGAATCGAACCCGGAACCTGGAGATGAAAGGTGGCAGTGCCAACCACTATGCCACAGTGCCGCCCATGTGTGATTATGTAATAGAAGACAGAAGGCTGCCGTTATTCGAAAGGCTGCAATAACATACACATAGTTGGGAATTTATGTAGATTTTGACAACAATTCAAGTATTTGTTCATTTTTGATCAATATTGGCAAGCAAGTTAATAAGATCATTTGTGCTCTTATAACCTAGATAAATAATGTTCAAGTCCAAGTTCATTTTTATTTGTCACACACAGTCAAACCTTAAAAAAGATCATCAGTAAGAAATAAATTATGGAATAAAATAAGAAATAACATAACTTTAGCTATAGAAAATATACGAACTAAAATAAAATGCAAAAAAGTTATATGTTTGAAAAATTATGTTTGAAAACAAAATGGTATGTTAAAATTAAGTTCAGCATTCATTCGTCGCATATAGATTATTGTTTGCATATTTCAGCTTCTTATTAATAGGCCAGGATCAGAGCGCAGGGTCAGCCATTATACAGCGGCTCTGGAGCAGACGGGGTTAACGGCCGCGCTCAAGGGCCCGACACAGCGGCAACCTGGTGGAGCTGGGACTCGAACCATCGACCTCCTGATCAGAACCTCACCAAGCCACCACATGTTAAAATAATTACGCTGTATATACTGTATATATTTTTTTATCAAATCGCTCTACCTTTATATTTAATCAAGCGACTTTTGTTCTAGTATGCGTTTTTAGCTACTTCGAAGCTGGTTAGAAAAGACGGCGGGTCCAGGGCGCAAGTGTGCACCAGGACAGAGTAGCCGGCTCACTTTCCCGCGCGCTGTACACCGCGCACACATTTTGAAGAAGCTCAGAGTCCTTGATGGAGTCCTTGATGGAGTGCTGACTGGCAGAGCGAGTCTGACTCTTCAGGGATCAGGACGAACCAGAAATAATAATAAGAATAATGTAACTCTCTCTTTGACTAACTAGCCTGTAAGTTTCCTCCCGGGGCCAAGAAATGAGTCAAAAGTGTAATTAATTCGTTTGAGTCGGTGCTGTAACTAATAAGCTGGTAATTATAGCGTGTTTTCCAGGAGCGTGGCTTTTCTTTCTTTCTCTCTCTGTGAAACATTTACTCTAATTTGTAGACAACAAATCTCGTGGATGCATCAACCAATTAAGGAAGTGTGTGCGTTTGCATGTGTGTGTGTGTGTGTGAGAGAGAGAGAGAGAGAGAGAAAGCCCGTGGGCCGTTCAGGACTCAGTTGAGTATATGTTCGATTCTCGTCTCGGGCGCACTGCGATGCGTCGCTGCTGTGGGACTAATAAAGCAGGAGAAGGGATTTCTGCAGTGTTTACTATTCCACCCGAGCTGCTCTCGCGCGCGCCGCTCTCATCCTCCACACGCCTCCTCATTTACATAATCTGCATAATCAGCCTGATTTCAACAGCTAGCACTTCTGCATATGATCATGTGACTAAGTGCTAAATCAAAATTAGGGCAATCATTTGTGAGCCCCTGGCAAGCTGCTACACACACACACACACACACACACACACACACACACACACAATGAGAGCGAGAAAGTGAAATCAGAGTTAGGCTTATATGTATCTTTTTGCCTTATCATTCCAGTTTCTTTGTGTGTGTCTGTGTCTGTGTGTGTGTGTGTGTGAGAGAGAGAAAGTGAGCATATATGTTGAACAGGGAAGAGGAAAGTTTAATTAATGTTACTCTTTGTCAGGAACAGAAAGAGAAGACAAAGAGAAGGACAACACATTTAGGAAGAGATCCTGCTTTCCATAAACACACCCAAATGTGTACACACACACACGCACGCACGCACGCACGCACGCACAACACACACACACACACACACACACAGCGTGCACACACACACATCAGTTGGAACAGATAGAAATATGGAGATCCCATTGTAAAGAAGGGATTGTCCTTCCTCCCCTCTCTCTCCATGTCTCTTTCTATGTCTCTTCAATCGTTCTTGTCTCTCTCTGTATTTGTATCTACAGTACTTCAGTCTCTCTCTCTCTCTCTCTTTCTCTCTCTGTATATATATATATATTTCAAACTCTCTCTCTCTCTTGCTCTATTTTTCTCTCTATCTCTATTTCTGTATATATATCTCTCTTTCTATGTTTTCTTCAATATATATATATATATATATATATATATATATATATATATATATATATATCTGTATCAGTTTCAGTCTCTCTCTCTCCCTTTCTGTGTCTCTTTCAGTCATTCTTGTCCTCTCTCTCTCTCTCTCTCTCTCTCTCTCTCTAATAGCAGTCACCACGTTCACCTGCTGTTTCTGTTTATTCTAGCCTGCTTATCTTACACCCCTGCATACTGCACTCTGTTTGTTTATCCAGTGGGTGTGTGTGCAGGTGTGCATGTGTATGTGTGTGTGTGTGTGGCCATCCTCCATCTAATCACACTAATCTCCATTTATAACTCTCTCTCACAATGTCAGGCAGCACACAATGAATCTCCCTCTCTCCTTTTTTCGCACTCCTAACACACTGCGCTTTAATTACCTCAAGGCGAGTCAAAGGCGAGAGCTGTACCACGCTGTAACACACATGCCCGAGTGTAAAAGTGCGAGGGTGGAGGACACGTCACGACCCCTGCGTCTGATGCTCCTCTGTGTCTCTGGGGGAAGATGGAACATCTGATAGATGTGTGTAATACTGACTTGATAATGTGTGTGTGTGTGTGTGTGTGTGTGTGTGTGTGTGTGTGTGTGTGTGTGTGTGTGTGTGTGTGTGAGGAATGTGAGTGTGACAATAATTCCATAGGTATAGATATCACAGGATGAGTGAGAGTGGTCATGTGACTCAAATGAACGAATATCAAGGTCACTTAGTGATAGGGAGAGTGGGATGCTAGGAGATAAATCATCAGCATCTCTTCTCCTCGTGTGTGAAGATAACAATCGCAGGAGTAACGTGGAAATAACAAGTACATGTGTGCAAGCTTTACCACACGCAACGCCTCGGAAAGCACGGGTGCGAATTCCACTTGTGGATTTCATCTGGTTCTATTAGTTCTCCTTTTATTGCTACAATGTCTTTGAGGTGAAAAACAAAGCAGCTTTTTTCATAAGAACAAAGCAAAAGGTCAGAATTATTCCTATTTGCCTAAAAATATTTGCACCCCCTCCTTTCCCTAAACACTGGGGCTGTGGGAGAACAATGCAAACTGCTCCCCCCCCCCCCCCCCTTTAGCCCAATGTGTGTATGTGTGTATGTGCACATGCTTATGTGTGTGTGTGTTTTTTCTTAAATGGTTGTACTGCTTTCTACTCTTCCTTCAAACAGCTGCGTACAAATTGTAGCAATGAAAAATTGATCTCTCTCTCTCTCTCTCTCTCTCTTTCTCTCTATATCTCTCTCCCTGTCTATTGTCCATAATCCTGTCTCCTCCCCCCCGGGTTTCACAGCCGCAGGTGCTTCAGTTATCAGTTAGTACTAACTGCCACACATTTGCACACACATGCACACACATACAGTGGAAGCACAAGCACACACACACACACACACACACACACACACACACACACACACACACACACACACACACACACACACACACACATACACACACAGTTACCAGGACCTTTGACTTGTTTAAAAAGGTTTGTAGGGGTAAACGCTGGCATTTTCCCACAGCTGCTGAACTCTTTCTTTTCTGGTGGCACCACACACTTGACTTGGCACACACACACACACACACACACGCACACACACATGCACACACATACACAGTGTGTGTATGTGTGTGCGTGTGTGTGTGCGTGTGTGTGTGTGTGTGTGTCGGCACACAGGAGGTGGGAATCCACAGGAGAGGAGAATGCTGTAAGCTGGAACTCCCCCCTCGTTTCCCTTCTCCCCTTGGCTTTTCTCTCTCCCTTCATGCAGCTTCCTCTCTCGCCACTGAAGGGCTGCACGCCTGTCATTAGCACAAAATGGGGGAGGTGCAAGTGCCTCTGGGTACTGATGGGGTGTCTGATCAGGGAGGCGAGGAGGAGACATTCTTCAGAACAGAGAGAGAGAGAGACAGAGAGAGAGAGAGAGAGAGAGAGAGAGAGAGAGAGAGAGAATGAAGAGGAGGTTCATCAGTGCAGGTGGGAGCTGATTCTTTTCTCTCCTTTTTTTTTCTCTCTCATTCTTTCACTCATCTGTTTTGGATGGCAGAGTGTGTGGGATAAAGGCTGCTTGCTTCCTGCCCGGGAGTCCACCATGGCATGCGTTGGGACTGATTCCAATCACACACACAAAATCGTTTAGATCAAATCTCGCAAACAATCCACCTAATCTACACTCACTTTACGCTCTCTGGGTCTAAGATTTCATTTATTTCACTTTATTTCCTATTTATTTTAGCGTTTGCTTATAAAACCATCTTATTTTGTTGTAGTGACCTTATTCTGTCATGTTCAATGTGCTTCTTCTGTCTGACGATCACCATGAATCTGTGGACGAACCCATGCCTATTTGAACATTTCTTCTTGATCTGATAATCTGCCTTTAATCTCATTCACTCGTCGTCTTTACCGCTTTATCCTGTATTCAGGGTCGCGGGGGGCCTGGAGCGAATCCCAGGAGACTTAGGGTACGAGGCGAGGTAAAACCTAGACAGGGTGCCAATCCATCATCACATACTCACACTCGTACACTCACTCATTCACCTACTATGGGTATTTTGGGAACACCAATTAGCTTAATCGGCATGTCATTGGACTGTGGGAGGAAACCGGAGTACCTGGAGGAAACCCACCAAGCACGGGAAGAACATGCACACAGAGATGGAATTCGAATCTGGCTGGGACCCTGGAGGCGACAGTGCTAACCTCTATGGCTTTAATCTGATAATGAATAATGTACAGTAGCGCCTTTGTACCATGACTTGTGGAATCTGATAAAATCAGATAATGATTGCATCATAGTTGCTCATGTAAACACCGTGACATTCTTATTTTGCGTAGCTTTTTCTGAAGTCATGTGAAATTAAGTCGGCGATGTATGCATGCATTTATAACGTTCGAAATCGAAATCTTGATTTAGCATCAAAATCGACAGTCAGCTTCATTACTGTATAACAACAATCCTTGTTATAACCGTATGCTGGCCAGAGGAAAATCACCAGGACGATACGTTTAGGGATAATTGCTGTATGTTAGTAAGACAGGTGAAACTGGCACCACACTGGCATCGTACACATTTGATATACTTTCTACACTCAGGGAGAGAAAGATTTCGATCAAAATCTCTTAGAGAAGATTTTCTTCTCTGCTTGATTTATAAGACGCAACAGATAAATACAGACGCCGTCGATCATTCTCTGTGTATACACACTTAATTAGACCACTGCTAATTTAAAGCACAGACATGACAACACCCCAGGCATGTCCTGCTCGGTTTTGGATTCGGTGTGTGTATGTGTGTGTGTGTGTGTGTGTGTGTGAGACTCTGACACATAGCAGACTCTTTCTCTTTTTTACCTCACATGGAGTGGAACTGCTGCTGTTTGCTGGTGGGCTTATCATTGCTTTAGTAATGGATGATGTGGTTTGGATGTTAGTGCTTAAACTTCCTGTGCTTATGGCCTTTGGCAGACATTTCAGCAGAACAACCCTCAGCTATTAAAACATCCTGTTTTATCTAGCATTTGTTTGATGTGTTTCTCTTTATTATCACAGAGAGTTCTTGTGAATCTGTCTCCTCTTGATCTCTCTCGTTCGCACTCTCTCAATTTCAACAATAGTGTCCGAATTCATCTCGTTGAATATAAAATACTGTCCCAGCTAAGTGCCGCTCTATGGAGTGCATACTTCAGTAAAGTGTTATAGTGTCTACCCCACGCCAAAAAAAATGAAACAGAAATGGCGCTGTGACATGCTGGAGTCTGGGTTTATAATTAAACAAACATGCGAGTATATTAATTCTTTTTTTTTTTTTTAGATCAGAGTCCTGCTCTGTTGTTGGCGGATTCGTTATGAGCACTAAAGCTTAGTGTGTATGGAGCTGTGAAGAGCTCTCGGCACTGCTGTGTACGATCCGGCTGAACATTTTCTTATTTCAAAACCTTACAGATTAAAAGCAGTCAGTCGAACGTATGTGTTTGTGATTTGGACAGACATCAGCGATTTTTGAAATTTTTCATAATTGGGGTTCACCCAGTGGGGTCCGTGGGGGCCCACAGGTCTGCGATGTTATAATAATAATAATAATAATAACAATAATAATAATAATTATTATTATTATATAATATATTATAATAATCTAAACCTCAACAACTTAAAAAACAATCAAGCAATACTCTCAACCTGAATGTACCTAAAATATGAATAAAGTGGCAAAATGCTGTTTGATATAAATATTAATATGATACATAATGTCTTTATCGATTTGCGCTATCTAAGTGAACGACTCGAAAAATAAAAACTCTAATTACTCCAATAAATTAATACCTATTTGTTTAATGAATTATTAGATTCAACTCACATTAGTTATTTAACCTTGGCATAGAGCAGTAGTTCTTCAAACAAACATCCAGGGGGTCTATGATGATGATGATTATTATTATTATTATTACTCATTCATTCATTCATTCTCTATAACACTCTATTACAGAGGTCGCAGGAGGCCTGGAGCCTATCCCAGGGATCTCAATTCATCAAAGGGCACTCACTCACTCACACACTACAGGCGATTCGAAAATGCCAAATAACTTACCCTGCATGTCTTTTGACTGTGGGAGGAAACCGGAGTACCCAGAGGGAACCACCAGGCACAGGGAGCATGTTCAGAATCCACACACACACACACACACACACACACACACACCTGAGATGAGAACCCGAACCCTCCACCCCGGTGGTGCGATGTCACATTGTTAACCACTATGCTATCGTGCCACCTTGTCGTTAGTTGTTTATTTTTTTTGTCACTGTGGTGAAAATTAAAACTCACAGTTAAACCACAAGATTTTTTTTTTAAATGACAACACATTTACTAGTATTGGTAATAATTAAGCCAAACAATCAACAATGCACTATACAATGAAACAGGACGATTAGCACATGCGGAAAATGTGCATTAATATCGAGTGCAAATAAAGAAGAAGAGTATGAGCAAATGTTAACCTTGTACAGATGGACTGAAACCGGTATGAGAAGGTGTGATTGAAGTAAACGTGAGACATTAATGACTGAACATTACAATGGGTTCAGCTTTGACGAAATAATAAAGGATGGTCTGTGCAAACGTTAGGACAGTTTAGACCGAAAGAAACAGATGGTTTGGATCATGCGACGAGTCATTCGTTTCTCTAGACCCTTGAATCGAATGGGTTTCAATGATGGAAATATCAACCTTTTATTATGAAAGTTATTATATTTGTGAAGCTTTAAAGACTGTTTAGTTTGTTAATTGATGACTTTTGAAGCTGGTAACTCTAAATGAACTTCTCCTCTGCAGCAGAGTTAAGGTTTGGTGGTTTAAAATGCACCTTAATCATTATTATTCAAATGACTCGATGTTAGCCTGTTTTACTGGTCACTTGAATGAAAAATAACTGAATTGAACCAAATAAACAAGGGAGTGTGCGCGTGCCTGCCTTTAAAAGCGAATTTCTGGTGTAGCTCCTCTCGCGTGCGTCCTTCGGTAGGCGTGTCACCAGAGCAGGTGCTAAGGACAGACCCCGCCCCGTGTGCTTCTAAGCCCCGCCCTCGTCTCGCGCGTAGCCGAGGCTTGTGCGCGGAGCTTCCGCACCGCAGAGCCGCTTCCCTCCGGCAGCGCGTCACATGGACTAGCAGCGTACCGCGACTTCTCTCCGCTTAGAGGTGAGTTTTCAGGCTGGTCGCGTTCTACACGTCTGCTTCCCGACGCGTTGTTTCCGTTCGTAGCTTATTCCGCGTTTTGTTTTCCTTCATATATTTGTTTTTCTTTTTGTTTACAGTCGCGAACTTGAGCAGTTGCGCTGCTTTCCTTTCATTGATAAGAAGTCTCTCTCTCTCTCTCTCTCTCTCTGTTTCTCTCTCTCCTCCAGGCTACTCGAGGAATTCCTTCAACCCTTAAACTAATAATTAAACAGAATTAAACTGAGTTGTATTGAGAGACTCGTGTATTTATCTTATTTATAGGTTTTTTTTGTTCCTGATGTCCGCAGTAGAGCGGTTTGCTATGAAGAGGATGTTTGTTTGTTTGTTTATTTACAGATAAATCAGATAAATAAATAAAAAAAGTTAAAACGCAGTAAAGAGAAATAAAATGATCAGACTAGTATAAACAGTTGTGTGTGTGTGTGTGTGTGTGTGTGTGTGTGTGTGTGGTGTTGGTACATGTGGTGATGACTTGTTTTGGGTATTTTTGTCATGTCTGCAGTATTTCCCACCAAACTGCTGATGCCATTATGCATCATCATGATTAACCATATGTGCTGGGAAATGGAGCGAGATTGTCACCCAAGGCTTTGTTTCGCCAGGTGTCAACCTGCTGCTTTTTTCGAGGGTCAGGGGTGAACTGCTAGATTTTGAAGCACTTGTCACCGTATACCGAGAGCCCAGAGCAGATGCCATCACGTCACCGTAAGGCTAGAGTCGAGCTCGGAGCACCTGATCGGTCCGATTGCAGATTTTAGACGTTGCAGAAGAATGAGTAACGATCTTAGGCTGGGTTTCTCTCCCTCTGACGGAAAGCTCGCTCAGCCACATGATGAAGTTTTGTTTGGCAGCGGTATTGTCTCTGCAATGTAAACTGGGAAGGCTAGAAATGAAACGGTCCGAGACTGGAAATACAGGATCGGTGTTATGACAGGGTGGTTAAGAGTTTTGCTACTGTACCTTGGGGCTTAATTATCTGTCAAGATGAGTGAGAAGAACTTGGCTTTTGAGATTATAGGCTTGCCCTGAGTACAGCCGCCTTGAGTTGCTCTTTCCCGACCATTGGATTGGGATGACAGAGCAATTATCCTGCCAAATCATTAAAGTAGTTATATTACCAAAAAAAAAAGTAACGTCATTTTCTGTCGAATCCATGGAAAGAACTGTTCAGCGATCCCAGGATCCCACCTCGGGATCCTGTGCTCGTTCAGGTTCAGTGCCATTGAGCTGGTTATCATTGATTCAGACGTAGCTCCACCTACAGTACCAGTCAAATAGTTTGGACACAATTCTGTTTGTATTTATTATTTTACATTCTAGAACAATACTGGATATCCTCAAACCTTTAGGGAGTTAAGTAATAACAACAACAACAACAACAACAACATGAAGACAGGAAGATCATCTGTTCGGGAATAGTTCTTGCAAGAACATTATTGTGAAGTGCATTTCCAAAAACCATCAAGCACCGTGATGAAACTGGCTCTCATGAAGACCGTCCCAGGAAAGCAAGACCAAAACGTACCTCTGCTGCAGTGGAGAAGTTCATTTAGAGATACCAGCCTCAGAAATCACCAAATAACAGCACCTCAGATTAGAGTCGTTATGAAGGCTTTACAAAGCATAAATAGCAGATACATCTCAACATCAACCTTTCAAAGGAGATTATTGCATACTTTGGATGCCTTCAGCATTGTTTTACAGTGTAGAGAGAAACAAAATAATGAAAGACCATGGGATTAGAAGGCGTGTCCAAACTTTTGACTGGTAGTGTAGATGTATGTATAAATGATACACTCTGATAGATGATGAAGTCAGAATGCACAGTGTGATCTGAT
>CM059204.1:28124109-28376609 GCA_030347435.1 Clarias fuscus
TACCGACCGCATCCATGCTTATTATGTTCATACTTCGGAATCTTGAGAGGAGATTTGTGTGTTTAAAGATGCTTACTGATAGAACAGATATATTAGCGTTTCCACACCAAACACGCGTCCACCAAAATGCAGTTCCATATATCCTGCTGTGTTTTTCTCCCCTTTGTGTAATAAGCATAAATCATCATCATAATCTACTGTACCGTATATCGTTGCAGGCTATACGAACAGAGCAGACTGATTATACAGAAACACAAATATTCCATGGATTCGCTGTCCTACTCGTTCTAGTCATATTTGAAGTGAAGTGGGTGTCGTTTACGCCAGGTGAATGTCATGTTCCATATGAATTTTAGGCAATTGCTAAAATAGTGTACGTACAAAACAACATTTTGTAGAGTAAAGAACTGGGCGAAGCAATAACCCGAGGTGAGTTTTAGCAGTGCTGCTGTTGTTTCTGCCGATTCTTCAGGAGGAATGTGCTCCTTAGTCGAAGCCCTGTGCTCTCCACTGGGAGTGCAGCACAGACACAACGACACAGTCATCACTTCTTGGTTCCAGTTCAGCCCAAGGCTTTACCAATCAGTGTGGCTATTAAAATGCCCAAATTTATTAGCCAGTCAGCTGTGTCAGCGGGGTGTATTCACTAGCGAGACCTACTGCAGAGCTGTAACACCATCACCTGCATACTCGTTCCTCAATACAGTTTAAAGCATGAATCTGATTGGGCAGATGGTGTTGATTAGAGGCTTAGGTAGCAGTAGATAATTTCTTACAGTTGTCTTCTGCTTTAGACTCCAGTCCTGCACCAACCGTCCATAAACTCAAAAGAAGAGGAAACAATACTCCCGCAAAATGCGAGTATTTGCAAAGGATAGGAGCGGTTTCTTTCTGTTTCCTGCAAAAGCTGTTGTATTAATGTACGTTTACCTAAATAATTGTACAAATCTGACTTGATTGGGGGTTCGATTCCTGCCTCTGGTCTGTGTGTGTGGAGTTTGCATGTTCTCCACATGACTATGGATTCAAAGACATGCAGATTAGGCTAAGTAGCGTTCCCAAATTGCCCATAGTGTATAGTTGAGTGTATGAGTCTGTCTGTGTGTGTGTTTGTGCCCTACATTGAATTGGCCATCCTGTCCAGGGTGCACCCCGCCTCGTGTCCCAAGTCTCCTGGCATAGGCTTCAGGACCCCCGCGACCCTACACAGGATAAAGCAGCATAGAGGATGAATAAAAATTAATCAAACTGAATTGAATAAAAAATTTACCCAAAGCTTCAATTAATCAGATCAAATTGAATAAATGTTGAACTGGCACAGTTCAAATGTTAATGAATCGACTATAACAGCATCTCTGATAGAAGTTCAGTGTAGTATCACTGCTAATGTAACAAGCGGAGGTTTGTAGACTGGACTCTCCCTGCGAACACATTAAAACTGTGTGATTGTTGATATGGACGTTTTGGCAGAAGCATCAGGGGGTAACACTCAGAGTAACACTCAAGAGATTCAGAAATCGAAATACTTTCCCTTTGTTCGCTCTTTTCTTTTAATGCAAATATTGTTCTTGTTGTTGTTCAATGGTGGCTTTTTGACAGAGAGGACAATATAGCCAGGGAGGTTATGACTTCCTGAATCGCACCATGTAAACTACTGACCTGTTGAATGAATACAGCATTGATCTTTGGATACAGCATGCTTTTGTCCATGAGCAACAGACAGGAGATTTACAGCAGTCATGCAGGTAAAAGAGCTTCAGGGTCGAGGCTTTCTTTATTCATCTGCTTTAACTTGATTCCTTCCTTGTCTTGTGGCTGTGCTGGTATAAATCTGTCAGTGCGGTATCGGCTTTTAGAATATTCAGTACATTCTCGTCCATCCGTCACCTGCATCCGCTCTCCTACACACAGGTTCTTTGATAGACATGATACCTCTCCCCCTCACACACACATGTTCAGCTCTCGGTCTTTCTCACCCACACTGTTTTTTTTTTCTTTTTTTTTTCTGTTATTTAGACACACACACATGCAGTATGTATACACACACACACACACACACTGAGGTTAATGAGCAGAGGGCAGGTGTGTTTGAGGCATTCTCTGGTCTTAATGAACACCAAGGGCACCCCGGGTCCCTGTGGTCACCCACGCATCACTGCTGTTGTAGTGCCATTAGGGACGTGTGAGCCTGTGTGTTCCTGCAAGCATGTTTCTATATGTGTGTGTCTGCCGGTGCACTCTACAAAACAACCTGACATACCATCCATCATCCTTTTCCCCCCGTTGCTCTGCTGTTAAATTTCCATAAGCTGGTCATGTCGGGTAGGGCAGGGTGGATTTGCATGGCCTGCGCTGTCTAATGAACAGGCCTTTGGGAGCTCAAGGAAACGGCGGAAGAAACTACTGAGCCATCCACTGCCGCTTCTGAACACCCGAGTGCAGTAGCCAGTCAGCGGGATCGCTCTGCCACCTCTATTCATTAAAGCTTGTCATTTGATCATCTTGCCTTGTTTTTAATGAGCTGTGCCATGATGTTTCCTAACAGGTAAATTAGGAATCAGTTACTACTTCCAGATTTCAGTTGGAGAGAAATTACACAATGGCGTTTTTGTTTTGATGCCATATTCCATTACAATAAGCTTAGAACAGCAATAATGAGGTTACGGGGTAAAAAAAAAAAGCTTTGACTACACGGATTAGTGCCTGATTCCTTTTGAAATTGAATTTGAAATGTCAAGTACTTAAAAGATTAAGCATTCGAATGCATATGCATACAAATGTTATGTTATGTAATGAAACAAGCAAACTAATCAAGGATAATCATTAGAAGGCACTACCATAACTTTTAATCAGAAATGCACCCACGATAATGGTTTTGCTGTTAATATTCTGCTAGGATGGTACGGAGGATAGACGGTGCTCCACGGTCCCTAGTTCGATCCGTATTCTCACTGTGTCTAAATGGACTTGCTCCATGTGCTCCAGTTTTCTTTCCACTTTTATAAAAACGCAGCTAAGTGGATTTGGTCATGCTATATTACCTTTAGGTCATTTGGACTGGATAGACCAGGGGACCCAGGGGTGCGGATACACCGCTTCATGTATAAGGGAACAATGTTTAGCTAGATTTCCACTCATAATCATGTAACGTGACATCTTGTACTGAGTATCAGGGATCGTCAACTCCAGTCATGGACGGCCAATGTGCAGCATAGTTTGGTGATTCTTCTGCTCAAACTAATCTGTTAGTTACTAGGTTCAGTGTGTGTGTTAACGTGAGATAACGTTTAATGAATGACTTAAGTGCAACGTTGCCAACAGCCTCAAATTTTACCCTGTATTTGGAGCATTTTTGCAAATTAACACCCATTCGCACATTGTCCGACTACATCCATTTAGAAATCCAGTTGGCAGTTGGAGAGGATACAACAGCATCCATCACAAAGTGTGAAAATTTATGTCGCTCCAACCAAAAATTTCTGCGGGGCGTCAAGCGCCTCAAGGGTAGTTTAGCAAGTGACTAAAACCAGGACATGGGAGCTTTATGGATGCTTTTGTATGTAGGCCTGCCTTATAGAAGCTACAGCTAATTTCCTTAAACTCCATTATAAGGTAATAAAAATAATTGGTCATTTGGTTGCTCAGTCGTCATTCGAACAGCTGTGCGTCACCGCATCATTAGTTCATGCGAATAAAAAATAGAGAGAAAGCTGAGTTCATTCTAAACGTGGCCTTTACATCTTTTGTCTCTCGCGGCACGATGATTAAGAGCGTGTCGATGGCATTGAAACGGGAGGAAACTACGAAGCCTAAAACTGATTAAATCAACTGGAGATGGCTGTAGATGTGAAGTGTGTCAAAATCAGCGGTTACATTATTAACTTGAAGTCATGAAGAAAACTGATGAACAGATTGGGACAATGATTGAGGAAGTGGACTTAGATGTGTTAAGGAGAAGAATACTCAAGCATGACCTTCACGTTCGTAAACCTCAAAAAAGCAGTTTCCTTAAAAGTGCCTAAACAGTCTGCAGAGACCGTAGTTCATCTTTAAAAGAATCAAGAGTGATGTTGCGTTTCTGAAATGTTGTATAGATTTTATACAAAAAAAAAAGAAATCTATTACTCACCCACGAATAGATACACCTATTTCAGAATTAAAGTTCACAGCTCACCTGATTGTTAACGTGCAGAACGTGTTTTATTTCAAAATCATTGTGCAAACACACATTTCGTGGTTCCATACAGTCACTAGTGTTACTGGAACAGAAAATTCATTCCATCCCTTTAGGTTGTGTTTGTGTGTGATTGTATTGGCTGTTAATGCTCGGCTTGTGTTCATAGCAAAGAGAGATAGCGTCAGAGCAGATCTCAGGCACCAATGCATCAAGATCAGAGATTAAAGTTGTCTGAAAGTTGTCCATCACTCATCAGCATCGACGTCTCGTGTGGGTGTAAGAAAGAGACGATGAGGTGTTTAGTTCACATTCCTAACTATCTACTAAATCGGGGGTATTTCATTTTTTTTGTTTTTTTGGCATGCACTCAGAAGCTCTCTCTCTCTCTGTGTCATTTACAGTAACCTTTTAAGATTATTACCTGTCATACTGTATGAAATGATCCCAATAAAATCTTGCTTAAATCCTAGAGCAGATCCAGTGATAATGCGTTCTCCATGTCAGATTATACAATGCAAGGTCTTTAAAGATAGACCTGCAATTAAGGAAAATTACTGCGTCCTCCATTATACGTCATCGATCGTTAGCGGTCCAGGCTCGTGCAGAAAATGGGGTCACGTAAACAGAAGCATTTTTTTTTTTAGAGTGAGCCAGAGATAATAAGAAAGTTTCTTTTCTGGCTTTGTTTCCTGATTCTGTTGAGCCGTCCTGCTTTTGATATGCGTCGCAGCAACGGTCAAACGCAAAGATTTTAATTTCTAACTTTCCGCCAGAACTTTCAGTGAGCGTCTCAGACTGTTCAGTTTAAGACCACCGATCTTACCTGACAGTGAACGAACTCTTTTTAACAAAAGTGCAGTTTTTCAGTGCGGCCAGTAAATGGGGGCAAAAATTGTCTTTCGTAAATCTGCTTAAACTCGGATCGGGTCTTTTGTAAGCGCTCGCACATACCCGTGTGCCTAAAGTCATAACCCTGATTTTAGAGCTACTAAAATAAGAGATACTGCTCTTCTTTGTGTCTATAATCTAAGGTGACTAATCTGTAAGACAGCAGACTGAGCGCACACACACACACACACACACACACACACACACTTGTAGGAAGGCTGTATGACTTCATATTTATAAATAAAGGCAGTAAAAAGAAGGTGATTAGTGTAGGCAGTAGCTTGTCTAAAAGTGACGTGATGTAATTGCATGGTTGAGAAATGCTTTTTCTTACTGTTGCTCGTAACTTACATCATTCAACTACAACCCCACACGCCTCCGCTGCTCGTTCCTCTCTATTTGTTTCTTTCTCGCACTCTCTCTTTGCATACAACTTGTTTGAAGGGGTCAGGATGCCATCTCTGATCATAGAACGCCTGGAAAGGCGCTCACATGAACGAGGGAGGAGCCAGAGACAAAGGTGTGACCCAAAACACAAGGGGAGAGAGGTTAGTGGCCTCTAGGAGGGTGTGGCCAAGCGCTGTAGGGGGGAGTGGCCAGAATGCACGGCCTGATCATGGGGAGAGAGGAGGGTGGAGACAGGGAGAAGTGTGTGGTCTGTAATAACAGAGCAGGGTGAGAAAGAGGCTGTTGTCTGTCGTAATAAGGAAGAGTCTAAAGGTGTGGCATGTGGCCATAAGGAGGAGACAAGAGGGCGTGGCGTGCGACTGTATAGCAGTTACTAGAGTGGGGGGGAGAACAAGAGGAAGTAAATAGAAGGCAGGCCATGTGACTTCACAGCAGCTGTTAGATTGAGAGACAGAGCGAGACAGAAGGAGTGTGTGTGTGTGTGTGTGTGTGTGTGTGAGTGTTTGGCTGCAGGGAGTAAACGAGTGTGATGTGCTGTGCTGCTGGGATGAGAGAGGAGATCAAGTAAACCGGCTTGAGTGTGATGGTTTGCTTTTAATAATAGAATAAAGAATATACAGGCCAGTGTGCTGTGTGCAGATGACTCGAGGTTTCGGCTTAAACCATTAGGTAGGTCTGGATTTTTTTATATGATATATATTTGATTATCAAGCATTTATTGTGTGTATGTATGTATGTTTCTTGTTGTCTCTATAATGAATCTCTGACTTGTCATGTGTCCTCCTGAGCAGTCTTCGTACTGTACAGTTCCACCTGTGTGTAGTCAATCTGAGCGGATAATTTCAGCTAGTCCACGTGTGTCTGTCGTGTTTACATGCATGAAGTCGCCTCTACCTGGAGTGAACTTTCCTTTTAAGGGGGACAGGAGACATATTTATGCTAACTAGAGCCCCTGATGTGGCTAGTGTCATTAATAATTGTTCCCTGCAGTTGAGCATGAGGGCAGACGGGAGCAGAGTGCACTGTCACAGAGCTCATGATGAATGTGAGTAAGTGACCATTGACTCAGGGTGGAAGATACGGCCAACCCGTACATGGTACATCACAATTTGTATGCTGTGAATGCCTGGACGACAGCAACGCCACATTTGTAGAACATTTTAGCACAATGGAAAAGATGGTCTCAAGAATGATACAGTGGACTTGGGCTTGGGTTGGATCAGATATGGAAGCCAGTCATACTGACTGAGAACACTGTCTAGACAGTTTCTTTTTCTGAAATATCAATACTGTTAGGCAAAGCACAAAGATTGACTCCCTTGTTCTCTTCTCCTCTTCGTGTGTAATTGTGGCTCACAAACCAACTACATACATACTGCCACCTGCTGTATCGCAGAGTGAAAATACCCAAGAGTATGGAGAAAATAATAATAATAATAATAATGTGTACACTGGACATGGAGAAGTGGGGGTGGGGTGGGGGGGGGGGGGGGGGGGGGTAAAAATCAATGGTGCCTAGCGCCCCAGAGGGTTCCCTCCACAGGTTCTGGAGTACGCTTTGTCCTGAGTAAATGAACTCAGGACAAAGTGTTTCCCTCATCTATCCTCATCCCTCACCTCTGTGAGAGCTCGGCCAATCAGCTCTCTCTAGACCCCCGGCCGCGAGAGGTTACAACATCACCCTGGAACCGAACCCGCGATCTCCGGATGATAGGGGCGAGCACTTTACCACCGCGCCACTCGGAGGCCCTAACATTTACATTTAATATGGACGCAAGTTGGGAAGTTGTGAGTTAAAGGTTCTGTCTAGAATCATATAACAGACGGTTTCTTCTAGATGTGTAATCTTAACGTATTTTGTACTCTGCTTTTCCGCCTTCTAGAAACTTAAAATAAAATAACCCGCCTTAATTTGATTTTAAACTTAAACAAATCTATTTAGCATTAAGAACCTTAATTTTGTGGGATATATTTGAAAAGTCGCACATTATTTTCATATTTGGACATTGAAACAACACAAGACGCTACAGATTGTATTTTGTCATTACGTCTTAGCTGTTTCATTTAATATTTAAAACATGCTGTGTTGCAGTAGTGATAAAGTGTATTTCAGCATGAAGGCCTTACAAATCTTTGTCTGGTCAGTTAATAGATACAAGCTCTTTAACCTGTCCACTCCTTGAATTCTACTCGTCCTCACTTACAGTATAAGTCGCTTTTGATTGAAGTACCTGCCAAACAAATGCGTGTAAATAGAAATGAAGTTCACACACTCATCCATTATATTGTCATGTGCATGTTGTGAGGCGGCATGCGCTCCCCATATTCATGAAGCTTTCCCTGTAGGTTTATTGACGTTGCTGAAGTATGGTATTGATTTGCTCAGGAGGTGTAGTTTAAGCCACTTCCTGAATGATTATTTCTGGTAAAGAGTGGTCTATTATCTCTGCATTAACTTGGGTAGAGAGATGTCAGGTAAAGCAATCTCCACAAGACTCTGGGAGATATGATCACAGACCAAAAGACAGCCTAATTCACATAGGATTATAAGGATGTTTGCCAAGATTTTACTGTTATTTGTGGTTGTGGAGAAAAGCTTGTGTAAAGGTACACACGTGTGTGAAGGTAAACGAGGAAAAAAGCATAAGAACAACATCAGAAACCTTTTATTAATTGATAGCGACCCAATTCAGGTCAGGAAAACATCCGTGTTGTATATCAGAGCCATCAGTTTTGCCTTCGTCACTCGTGTGTCTGTGTGTATGTGTGTGAGTCAGTGTGTGCGGATGCGCTATTGAGAAAGCAAACAGGTAAGAGGTCATGGCCCTGTGTGACGGTGTCATTTGTCTTTGGTACACATGCACACATGCATTGAAATTTCAGGATTAGTTAAGCTTTTTTGCTTACGGTGACTGGAATGCAAATTCGAATGTAAATGATCACATTTAAATCTCTCTCTTTCTCTCTGACCCCTCCCCCTCTCCTCTCTCTCTCTCTCTCTCTCTTCTTCAGGCATGAGCCATGAGCCAAAGTCGCCATCGTTAGGAATGATCTCCACGGCAACACGCACCACGGCGACCGTCAGTCCTCTCACCCCCTCCCCCATCAGCGGCACGGTCCTGGCCAATGGGAACACCGCTTCCCAGTCCTCTCACTCCGGATTTGCCGCTGCTCTCCGCAAACTGGCCAAGCAGGCGGAGGAACCCAGAGGTGGGTGTGTCCTCTCGACTGTCCTCCTTTGTATTCGTTAATTTTTTTTTTTTTTTATCACTCCATGCATATGTGCTGACTCTTAACTTGATCTTGATTCTTTACACATTTATAGTAATATCTGTCTTCAAATCACTGTACTTTCACTCCTTCTCATCTATCCATCACGCTTCCCTCCGCCTGTTCGGTTCAGACTGGTCAAATCGTGTTGTGTGGCAGCTGAGCAGTCCTGGTTGAAGGCTGTGTGAATGTTTGTGCTCGTTTCTTTTCTAGCACTTCAGTCTCTGTGAAACTATCTGCGTGTTAACAAACAGCGCAGTTCCACATATACTGTAAGCTGAGCCACATAAAGCCTAAAGACCAGGATGCATCGCGTTTTCATGTGTGTACCAAGATCTAATCAGGGCATCTTTCTTTTTCCTGCAAAAAGTGTTATTTTTATGTCCAGGGTCTATTAAATTGTCATTCTTATACTGTAGCTAGGTCTGCTAGTTTTGTGTACTTCAGGCAGGCGTATATATTCTCATTGTAGTCTTGCAAATATTTTAACCAAATCTCAGCAACTACAGTGTGACTGTAGCACTTTTCATTTTTTACTGGACACGCCGGAAAACTGCACTTTTCTTTTTCTTTTTCTACAGCGGTTTTATTTAAATGCTACTAAAACAACGATACAGTTTCCCTTTGGGATTAATAAAGTACTCTATGTATCTACAGTATCTTTCGATCTATGTATAACACTCTGGCTGGATCTGAGTGAAGTTTTATTCCTGGATAGAATCGAACTAGGTTAAATAATGCACCAAAATATCAAATGTGCTATTCACCGTCACTCTAAAAACTGTAGGCTAAATATTTTTTTTTCAATATGTACTGTAGGTAATTTTCTTATTTTGTAGTGTGTTTTAAGTTTGGGAATTGTCGTTGTTTAATTTCTTTAACATGCCAGCGATGGTAGTTTTTGATACTCAGATCTACAAATAAATCCGTTGATTAACATCGTAGCAACAACTCAGTTCGTGCAGAGACCAAAAATGTGGACCGAAATGAACGCGCTGACTGGACATGCAGTTGCGTACATTTTATGTAACAAGTGTGTACACTCGGCTTGCTGCTTGTAAACGCCTGCTATTAATTCCTGGTTACCACTTCTTAATCTCTGTAAATATCAGTAACTATTGAGCCGTTAGAATAAAAGTATATTTGCACGTGTAAACAAATGTAAAAGGCTGTAACATATAGAATTTGTTGTGGCGACAAAGAGAAAGATTGGTAGCTACAGACTGTCCAGGTTTTACATACACACACAACACACACACACACACACACACGCGCTTTTACACTGCTCTCCAAGGTCTGTTGCTGTGGTCAGATCACACGGAATAGATTTGAATAATATTTGCATGTGGATTTGACGGATTTCGCTGGCACATTGTTGAGGTCCCCATCTGTCTGTGTGATTGTGTTCTAGCCACAGCCAAAGACGAGACTCACAGATACACCCACCCACCCACACACACGCAATCACACACACACACACGCACACACACACACACCACACGCACACACGCACTCTTTGTTTTGTTTTCTAGTGGTAGTTTGTCACACGGTTGTGCTCGCATGGAATTTGCCTAGAGTCATCAACCTACCACGCTGCTGTAAATGAATTTTTTTGAACCCCTTCAGACACGCGCTGCGGATGAAAGACGGAGGTCAGGAAGGGGCTGCTGGAGAGAGATGGATTAACTGAACAGGTTGTTCGAGGAATCACTTCATTTAAAGCTTGAGAGAGAGAGAATAAAACCTCAGTTAAGAGCTGATTGCTGCACAAGCGTAGCTCTGCTCCCAAAACCTCATCCTTGAGAGTGATTGTAGTTTATTGAGCTTTTTAATAAAGAAACCTCAACCTTTCAAGAGGCAGCTAGTGAACCCTAAGACAGAACCTGCTCTTATCTGCCTGTTCATCTGCTTTCATTAACTTTTTTTTTTTCTTTTCTGTTTAACATATCTATTTCAGTTTCAGTTCTTTATTTATTCATATGGAACTTTTATCCAAATTGATTTACAATCAAGACGACCCAAGAATAAAGCTGAGCAGAGTGTTAAAGATTCTTCACTCTGTTTTCCGTTCTCTGCTTCTGCGGTGTATGTGAGATTCTGTGCCAGAGATCTAATCTGATATCTCGATCATGATTATGGAAAGCATTTCATAGCACATACACAATACGTTCCATTTGACAAAAAAAAAAAAAAAACTGTTCTAGGTAGAAACACATTTAATTATTGTTAATAACCTACCTGTAAGTAAAGTATTTTTTATAGTACCAGTCAAAGGTTTGGACACAAGTTCGGAGTATTATTTTTCTACATTCTAGGACATTACAGGAGATTTACAAATTATGAAATAACGCAAGAACAGTCAGTTGTTATTTTAAGACGTGAAGGTCAGATGTTCTGGAACAGTTCTTGCAAGAACAGTATTGTCAAGTGCATTTGCAAAACCATCAAGCACCATGACTGAACTGGATCTCATGAAGACCTTCCCAGGAAAGCAAGACTAAAACTTACCTCTGCTGCAAAGGAGAAGTTCATTTAGAGATACCAGCCTCAAACATCACCATAAAGCACCTCAGGTTAGAGCCATTATGGCTTTACAGAGCACAGACATATGTCAATATCAAGCTTTTAGGGGACATTATTGCATATTTTGGACGCCTTTAGCATTTTACAACGTAGATAGAAATATCAGGAAAGACCATGTGATTAGAAGCTGTGTTCAGACTTCTGACTGGCAGTGTGTGTGTATATTACACTGAAAAGAGAAAAGATGCGTCACACTGCTATGTTAGAAAAGCATCTTGTGACAAAAGTTTTCATTTCTCATGGTATCGGTATTGAATTGTCTCGTATTTCCCAGGTCCATGTCCAATCAACACAGACACAGTGTTTTTCATTACATGTTTTCTTGAATTAAACAAATAAAAATCCAGCTAAAATCTGAAAGCAAGTGTCAGGGCATCAGTAATCATTTCTGCACATAATCCCTTTGTATTGGTAAAATACTTTTCATATCTGTATAATTTTCCCTTTCGAAGGTGGGGCTGCTTTTAGTGTGGGAAGAATTTCTAGTTCTGTGCAAGTTGGTTTCAGTTTTGATCGTGACTAAATGCCACAAAACCTTGTGTTACCAGAATGACACGTTACTGTACTGCCTCGGAAATAAAACCCACGCAAGGCCAGCTTTAGTAAGAGACTGTCTCTCAGGTATTTATTGTCGGAGTCTAATAGCTAGAGTTTTAAATTTGCATCTCGTATTCCAGACTCCTGACGACAGAGTTCAACTGTAACCCACTTCACACCACTGTTAGGAAGTTGTGTTTTGTGAGTTCTGTAATGTGTCAAAGTTTTTATCGCACATGAGGAATTTTCTGACAACTTGTTAGTGTTTTTTATTAGCGATGGGAATCACCAGGGACCGACCGATACGATATTCTCACGATACCCAGGAGCCAATTTCATTTGCATTGCGATAATTTATCGCGCTTAGATATTATATTTGTTTAGATGTTCAGAACTTAAACTTGGCAAATAATTTGCTCCTGCCACACAGAATGCTGTCATGTGTGCCAGTGTATGAGTAGTGCCACCTACAGGCATCTAGAGGAATGGGAACATTTCACCACCGCAAATGCAAGCACATGTCAATGAACAATTAAGTTAAAAATATGATCAGATGCATGTAATGCCACAAAAATGCATTGTGATATGTAACTGAATCGTAAACCCCCCCCCCGCCCATTTTTTATTTTATTTAGTCCCAGGCTTAAATTCACAAACGATACCGACCTTATTGATGGTAAATTATGAGCTGGGGGGCGGGGACAAAAAGGGAAGAGCTGATTTGTTTTTTGCTGTGCAGTAATGATTGTATTGTATAAGTCAGGTCACACCCTATTTTACATTAAATCGTCAGGGGGAATGAGGACAGTGCCGCGGTATGTTGCACGCAGAGCTGCTGGTTAGCAGTTACGTTGATCAGCAGTGGATCTGAGGGTGACGGACCCGCCGAGCTTCTGGTCGTTACTACAGAGCCTTAACCTTTGACACTACACTTGTCGATGATTACTTTCCAAGCAAAGTCATTTCTGTTTAAAGAACATTAGTATTTTTTTGCATGTCACTATTTTAAGCTTAGAGCATCGATCTGTTCGTCTCTACTGCTTGGCTTTGATTACACAGAGACAGGGGAGTGAAAAAGTGCAGGAATGTATTGAGTGCTCCTGCTTCTGTTAAGCCGTGTGATGAAGTAGTAGCTGTGTACTTGACTCAATAGGATTTCTTGACTAATTGCCATTGGCCCTTTTGTGATTACCGAGCTATATAATGCATGTCTCTCCCCCCCCCCCCTCCTTCTCTCTCTCTCTCTCTCTCTCTCTCTCTCTCTCTCTCTCTCTCTCTCTCTTTCTGTGTCCATGTCTCTCAGTAGTTTTATTTTTTCAGCAGTGCCTCTGCATGGCTAAGCTCATTTGGGAAAAGTGCCGCTGACTAGAGTTATTCTCCTTTGTTGACTTATGCATATTTGTGTGTGTGTGTGTGTGTGTGTGTGTGTGTGTGTGTGTAGATCAGTGGCTGCTTGGGCTACAGCTTTGGCTTAATCAAAGGCCACAGAAAAGCAGATTTTCTCTGACCTCCTCAGGGAGCAGCCCACTTTAAAGCGATGAGCATTGGCTTAGAGTAACACACACACACACACACACACACACAGTTAACAAGGGCTCACAATTTAAGACAGATGCTTATGCTTATACGCAAACACACACACACACACACACAAACACACACACACACACACTTATCACCTCTGCGCAAACCCAGGCGCCCAGAGAGGGGTTGACCTACTTTGCTCCTTTTGTTGGGTGGCTCAGACAGGTGCTGCGAAAAGGGGTGCATTTTGTGTTTGCTCGTGTGTGTGTGTGTGTGTGTGTGTGTGTGTCCGTCCCTGAATTCATCTCTCTCCCTTTCTTACTCTCCCACTCTCTCTCTCTCTCTCTCTCTCTCTCTCTCTCTCTCTCCATGTTTATTATGTCTAGCTGTACTTGTTTCACCATAAGACAATGCACAGCAAAATTACCAATCACACACGCACACACACATGTACACATGCGCGTGCAAGCACACACACACACACACACACACACCACACACACACACACACACACACACACACACACACAGTGCACTGCTCTGGGTCCTGTTTGATACAAATAGTATGAAGCAGACCAGTGGGAGAAAGTGAGCAGCGTAGCTTGTTTATATATGATTGTATTTCATTGTGTATTTGTGTGTGTGTGTGTGTGTGTGTATGTGTGTGTGTGTGTGTGTGTGTGAGAGAGAGAGAGAGAGAACGTGTGCGTTTACTGCAGGGAGATTTTAATCACTGTTTGTTTCTGTAGCTTTGTAAACTGGCATCTGATCTGTCATTGAGTAGAGGGCTTTGTTAGCGAGGAGGTTGGCAGTCAGGAAGTGATGATGCACGTACACTTATCTGACAGCCTGCTTGTGCTTTTTGGCACACACGCACACACATATACACACACACACATACACACTCTCTTTCTCTCTCTCCTACCTCCCCACTCCTTTCATCTTTTATCTCTACATTTTCAGTGCATGTTTTTTTTTCTTTCTTTCTTTTTTTTCCTGGATGGCTGGAAGGTTTGTCATGCGCATAGCTTTTCACACCGAGCGCTGCGAGGATCTGGCTTTGTGACAGGACTCGTAAAGCGAGTACTGAATAACTAGCTGGGTGTAAGTCTCGATAACGTCTCTCACAGGTTTGACATGTTGTGTGACTTCTCTCTGAACGAAACATGCTGACGGACGAGCTGACTCAATCTATCGGCTTTATCCTCGCATTGTCCTCTGCCCGTGGACGGAAATCAAACTTGTCTTCTTCTTCTGCTCCTTTATCCGCAGGCGCTACCTCCATCAGCGGCGAATCATCTCCCGTTTCCTCTCCAGCCACCAATCACAGCTCTCCGGTGGGCACGCCCAAGCGAGGTCCGCTGGCGTCGGGGCCGGGTCTCGGGGCTCCTTCCGCCGCCCACAGCGTGTCGAGTACGCCGCCCGTGGTCACCATCGCTCCTACGAAAACTGTCAATGGCATGTGGAGGAGTGAAGGGAGACAGGTGAGACTCCACCTCCTCAGCATCCCTCCAAACCCGGAGTGTGACGGGGACACGATTAAACCGGGACACGTCTTTTCTCTCTTTATATCTCCAATCACGTGTACGTTTGAGGTCAGGGAAAGGTCACGGTGCCACCAGCAATCATCTCAGCCCGCGTGTTAGCCATTACAGAAATTCCCCCAGTGTGCATGAGAGCTGTCTAAGCTACACACACACACACTCTGTTTCTCCCTCAGGATCTCTTTCCTCCTCTGTTCCTCTGTACCTCTCTCTTTCCTTTTCTTCTCGTAGCCGTTTTATCTCTTCCTGTCACTCCTGATGACTCCATCGTCCACAGTGATGTGTTTCTGTAAAGACAGAGATGTATGTAAACACTCTTTTTTTTTTCCTGTCATCTATCTAAGAGTTATTTTTGTGGTGCTGTTAGTGTAAAGCCCGGTTTAGAACGTTAGAACTGCTTTGAGAACAAATGCAGTTATGAAGAGCTGTTCATCAGTTTATAAAGACAGTAAGGAACGTTTGATTAAATAGCTTGTACACCTCAGTGGTGGGAAATGGATCATTACTATACAGTCTTTGTTCTGGTTAAGGCACTGGACAGCTGATCGGAAGGTCCCAGGTTCAAACCCCACAACCATCAAGTTGCTGATGTTGGGATCTTGAGCAAAGCCGTTAACGCTCAACTGCTCAGATGTAAAATAAAAAAAAAAAATAAAAAAAAAAGCACTTTAGGATAAGTGTAAATCTGGAGCTGCGAAATGGTGTAAATGTGATCATCTGAATGAGTCCTTTCTAAACTTTCTGAAATTAGATTCATATGATTATACGAGGGAAAAACAAGGGCATATAAAGTCTTAGCCTTAGTAAGGGGGGAAGCAAGCTGGTGATGGTGTGCGCTTCAGTGTGTGTGTGTGTGTTGGAGGGAGTGCTCACGGGTAGTCCGGTTGCTTAGGGTTAAATAGGGTTCAGGCGGGGAGCAGTGAGGTCACAGGGTTCAAGAAGGGGCATTATAATGGGGAATGTGGCAAGCTGTGGGCTTACTGCTCTGCAGGCTTGTGTGTGTGTGTGTGTGTGTATGTGTGTGTGTGTTAATAGGTTTGATGGGTTTGTTTGTTCAGGCTTGATCTCTGGGTGCTTCTGTGAGCCTGTTTGGCCGGGCAGTCACTGGGGGAGCGCTACAGACAATGCCCACTTCCCCCGATCAAACCAGCCTTTCTCCATACACACAAAGAGCTTCTGTGCTGCTGCCCAGAGGAGGTGGAGGAAAGGAGCTGCTCGGTTCGCTTTGCTGCCAGCAATAAAGAAGGATTTTGAAAAAAAAAGAAAAAGCAGCGATTCTGGCGTCACGCACACGTACCCCTTTAGGTTTAGGTTCAAACAGAATATGTCTACATTTGAAAACAAGTTTTTAAAATAGTAAAAGTTTAGCATAACAAAAAACAAAACATCACACACATGCACACACAAACACATTTAAGGCTGATTAATGCTTGCTGTGTTAACTACATGTACACAAGATGGCCAGCACTTTCATACAGCGGTGATCCGGCACGGCGCTTACACAAGTGCTCGCTCTTGTCTGGTGCAATACTGATGTAAATGATAGAGGTGCTGTGACGCCGTGTTCCCAGCTGACCACATGTCTCACTAACTTTGTCTCAAACTGCATCATTACTGACCACTAATCTCACATTGCTGTCCTTATCGCAGTATGTTCGAATTAAAAAAACTTTTTATCCTATCTCACATGGCCTGGGTTGAGTATCATTAGATTAGTTTCGAGTCACATCACGCTCCTGCACAGAGTTCTTAAGAGATATTCAGCTTATCAGCTGCACGAAAACCGCTAACCTAGAGTTCAAGTTGGAACACAGATGGCCAGGAATGTGCTGCTCTGAATCGCCACCTAGTGGACACTTGGTTTAAACCTCCAGATGTACATAATGTACGCATGTACATGAACAATCAGCGGTGCACAGTGCGCACACACACACACACACACACACACACACACACACACACACACACACACACACCTACGAGGGGAGAAAGTCCGCCTTAAGGTTTCGGTTTAAACACACAGCCTACACATATCCTTCCTCTTGCGCTTGTCTCAGTGGTGTGGTCTCCTGTCCTAAACCAGATAAGGAGTGCTGGAGTCATTAGAAAGCTGCTTTGAATCATATTTAAATGCTAAAAACTTCATGCAAAATATATTCTGATTTGCATTCTTCTGCTGACTGTTGGAGCTTTTGCTTCTGCCTTACTTTGTTGCTATTTTACAATAGCAAAGTGTGTGTGTGTGTGTGTGTATATACACAGTATATATAATTAACTGTTTGTTAATTAAGACCAGATTAGAATGCAAAACATTTTGACCTAATATAGTAATTATATTTAAGAAAATGGCATCAGTCACATTTTTTTTCTGTGTGTGTTTCCAGGCTGAGGCTGTGTTGAGAGGGTCCGCTCGAGAACGGCTGCCCTCAGACCCTCCTCCTCTTCCTCCTCCGCCTCAGGAGAAGAGCGTCACCTCTATTCCCCCTCACCTCATGGGGGCGCCTTATCCATTCGGCCTGAGCCCCGGCGCAGTCATGCAGGATCCTCGTCTACAAGCCCTTAAGTAAGAGCCCACACACGGCAGTGTATTATTAGCACAAAGCTAACATGTATCATTATAATTTTAACTTAATGAGCTATTCTCTCTCTCTCTCTCTCCACCTCTCTGTCAGTTTATCACGTCAGATGTCTCATGTTCTGCCGTCGGGCGCTGTACCAGTCGGCGCCGTGCCTTTGGGGGCGGTGTCAGAGGAATACCTGCGCAGCGGGTTCCGTCCCTATGGTGCTGCTGAGGAGCTACGACTATCTTCACTACCATTAGGGCTGGACCCAGGGTACTTCCGCTCAGGATATCTGGCCTATCCTGCCCTATCCTCATACAGGTGTGTGTGTGTGTCTGTATGTGTGTGTCTGTATGTGTGTGTGTGTATGTGTATGTGTGTGTGTGTGTGTGTATGTGTATGTGTGTGTGTGTGTGTGTGTGTGTATTTGTTTTGGCAGAAGCGCTGCCTCTTCTGTGCGTCTAAATGGCGAGATATTGTACTGATCAATAACTGAGTGTATGATGATTTTAGTGCGAGTTATTTTTGCATTATCATTAGCAGTGCAACATTCATGTGTGTGTATCTGGTGTCCTGTGCTGGGCGTCGAAGCTCTAGGGGTGTCCAGGATCACTTTTATTAGTATATAAATTATACTAAATGTTATAGATTTCTTTTTAAATGCCTTAGATTTTCAGACAAAGCTCACACACGCTCTCTCTCAGCAAGCTTCTCAGTGGAGGTTATAAAGCAGTGGCTGAAATTGCCTTCAGTGTTGACCACACTTTTTTTTGTGTAAGAGTGTGTGTGTGTGTGTGTGTGTGTGTGTGTGTGTGTGTGTGCATGCTTGTGCGTATGTAAAGGGGAGGCAGAAAGCTGGGGTTAATGAAGTGAGGAGACAGAGATAGTGATGCAGCAGCAGGAGCCACTAATGAGCTGTTCTGTTCCCCTCTCTCCCCCTGCCGCTGGGCAGAATGGATGAGTCCCTCTGTTTATCTGCCCTCCGCTCACCCTACTACCAGCTGCCAGCGGGGGGAGCCGTGCCCTCCCTGCATCCCAGCACTGCTCACCTCCACCTGCCAGGGGTGCGCTACCCTGCGGAGCTCAGCCATCAGTCTCTGACAGCCCTGCAGAACGAGAGGTATACACACACACACACACACACACACACACACACATACAGAGATATTCACTCAATTTATAATGCTTCCAGGATGTCTGCCTCTGTTTTCCATTCGTCAGTTCATTCTAATCATTTAGATTTTCTCTGGAATCGTATCATAAATACATTTTAAATTGGCTGAAATCGATGAAATTGGCCTTGATAGCAACGCTACAGTTCTGTTTATATATGTCACCATGTTCTCTCTGTAACACATATGTGCCGTGACTCCTACCCACACACACACGCACACACACACATATACATGCATGTTGACGCCCCTGCACACATACACACCCCATGTGGCCTGTAATCTGTTCAACTTTTCCTCCTCATGCTCAGTAGTAAACAGCATCAACACTTCTTGTGTTCCTGTTGCCTCCCTCTGTGTGTGTGCTTTATGTTCCTGTGGAGAGTGTTGCATCTCACACCCTTTGTGTGTGCTTGTGCTTGTGTGTGTGTGTGTGTGTGTGTGTGTGTGTGTGTGTGTGTGTGTGTGTGTGTGTGTGTGTGTGTGTGTGTGCGAATCTCTGACAGGCTGCAGATGGAGGACAAGCTTCGCCAGCGCGAGAGAGAGCGGGAGCGCGAGAAGGAGAGAGCTCACGAGGCGGAGAGGGAGAAGGAGCGAGAGAGAGAGCGAGAACGGGAACGAGAGCGCGCCCGGGAGAGGGAGAGGGAGAGGGAGGAGGAAAGAGAAAGAGAGCGAGAGCTGGAGCGACAGAAAGAGAGGGCGAAAGAGAGGGAGGTCCAGGCGGTCCGGGCCATGGAGAAGCACGTCTTGAGCCAGGAGCTACACGCGCACTCTCACACACTCTCACTCTCTCACAGGCAGCATATAGAGGACCGAGCCAAGCTTACACCAAACCGAGCAGGTACGCATGTGCAGTCCAATGTTCGTTCACATGCACTTAAATAAACGCTCCAGCATTTCCAGCTTTGTCTCCAACTACACACACACACACACACACACACACACATAGGTGTGATTACCAAGGATAATTGTTTCAACACGTTTCTGTGCACTGGAAAAAAACAAATGACAAAACTCCCTAAGATGAAAGTCCAGGAAAGTATAGTCCTGCTTTGTACATTATACATTTACACATTTTAATACCTCACGAAAAAAAGAAAAGAAAAAAGCTTTACAGGTTTTGAGCTTCATTTCCATTTATATCGTTGAAGAATTCTTTAAAACGTTCAGTAAAGGAGGAAAAAGTATTCTCTTCTTGGTAAAGAGAATTATGCCACAAGTAGAGATTGTGAACTTGTTAAAACCCTGGAGCACAATTACATTCTGTTTTTTTCTATTTTTTCTACATTTATCTATTTACCAGAAAATAAAACCAAAGAGGCCGCACTCCTGACCCCCAAGCCTCTGCAGCCTGGCTTGTATCCCTCCCCGGGTGGCCACACGCCACTCCCCATGCCCAGCCTGGTGCCCACCCCTGGTGAGCGGTTAGGACCGGGTGCTGTGTTGCTCCAGCGCCAGGGGGAGGAGGAGAGGTGGCTGCCGCGCCATAGGAGGCCGAGAGCAGACATGGCTGACAGACAAGGCCCGGCGTCTGAGACTTTACAGCACAGCGCAGAGCTGGAGACACATGAACCGCAGACAGACACACAGAGGTGAGAGAACTGCAGTGCACACCTACTGACCTGATCACGTATCGCATTATGGATGCCTTTATGTGGTTATGTCTCTCATGCCTTTCAATTCAGAGTCAGGAAAGAAAAGGCAAAACCACAACAATTACAGTAGTACTGTGCATAAGTCTTTAGCCACGCCTCATTTCTCATATTTTTCCTCCAGAGAGCTAGAGTTTCTGGTAATTTTTGAACGTAGTCTTGAGGAATAGTCCTCCAGGCTTCCTGAAAGACTTTTTTTGGGACTCGTTTTCAGTCCAGTCCCTGTACCTGACCCGTTTCAGAGGAAAGATTTTATTGTTAAGTTACACAGTGATGTATGAATCATTTAAGCATTAAACATGAGGGAAAAGAGGTTGCTGTTGTTGTTGTACAACTTTTTTATTTATTTATTTTTTTTAAAAAGGTTCTTTAGGCACTTTGCAACCTGTCACAGTAGAACATCTGTTCTCATTAAATTTAATCTAACTTAATGATTTATAACCCTACTATCCAGTGTAATTCTCCTTTGAGTCTGTTTTCCCTAAAGAGTTCCATATCAGAATTGTCTCAGTCAGGGTTTCATTGCCACAGTCACCCTGCCTTGTTCATTAGGGTTCTAAACTTAAAACCTGTTTTTCTATAAAACTGCTTCGTGGAAAAATTTTGTTTTTGCATACCAATTAGTACTTGATACATGGCATGTATGACCTTAAACTTAAAAAATAAAAAATAATAATAAATAAATAAAAACCTTTCCATCTGAACCTTACTGTCATCCTTTTGATGTATGCTTAGGCATAAAAAAAGACATCTAGACAAAATGATGGTCCTTAAAGGAGAGGCCAGAGTGTTGCGCATCCTGTAGAAATATGTTATAGAATAGCGCCATCTTGTGTCCATACTGACTGCTCGGTTTCACTGCACACAGGCCCCACTCACGCCAGCAGGACTTGACTACCAGAGAGCTACCTCACCACCTGGGAGCACCACCTCCTCTCATCTCCCCCAAACCCACCCCTCCCAACCCCCCCACCACTCTCTGGAACCCTGTGTCCCTCATCAACTCTCCCTCAAACGCACGTCGAGCGTATGACCCTCCTTTCCTTCCAAGTCGTCCACCTCCAGGATTGACTAAACCCGAGTGTCCAGACAGGAACCTTCCTAAAAGGACCCCAGGGCTCCTGGAGCACAGCGCCTTTCTTACAGAGCAGGAGAAGCCAAGCCAGAGTATCCTAAATAAGCAGAGGCCATCATTTCCTGTGCCTGCTCCCTTTGGAGAGCTCAGGGGAACTAAGAGAGCAGGGTCTCCAATCAGGGGCTTCCCTCAGTGTCCCAGGCGAGAACCAGCGCTGGTGTACGATCACGCACTGCAGCAGCACAGAACACTTCTGAGCAAACTCGACCTGGAGGAGAAGAGACGACGGGAAGCAAGAGAAAAGGGTACGGCGTATACGTGTTATCTACGTACATTCCTTTTCAATTTCATTCTCCTGTATATCTCACACTGTGGTCTGTGTTTCAGGTTATTACTATGAGCTGGATGACTCTTACGATGAGAGTGATGAAGAAGAAGTAAAAGCTCATCTGAAGAGAGTGACCGAACAGCCTCCTCTCAAACTTGACCAGTCTACGGAGGTAACTTTCTGCCCCCCTCTGTAACTGTCTGCCACACTCCTCTTTCCTCTTCCTTCTCCTGCTATTTATCTGAATACTTGTATCTGAATACTGTCTCTCTTTTCTCTCTCTCTCTCTTCAGAAACTGAACTTCTTGGCTGTGTTTGGACTGACCACAGTGTCTCACCGGAATGAGCTGTTGGAAAGAAAGAGGAAAAAGAGGAGAAAGATGATGAGGGAGCGCAGCCCGTCTCCGGTGTCCTGTCCAGAGTAAACGTCAGACTCCGCCCACACCCGCACCCACCCTGTCCACCCGATACACACCAGAGGAGATGGACAAGGCACCTGAACTGGAGAACAAGAAGCATTTTCTCACCATGTTCAACCTCAACCATGTCAGCCAATCGCAAAGGATAGGTGTGTATGCATCTGTGCTTCATACATGCACGCACCTGTATCCTCCATGTGATGAGTATTTTTATGTCTCATGTTTATTTGAATTGCATCTCAATGCATGAAGGATACTGATACTCGACATTATGATGAAAGATACTGATGCTCGATATTATGCATTTAAAGTTCTAAAAATAAAAAAAAATTTGCTTTTGCATTTGTTTTTTAATAAGCATTTTATTTTACAGAAAAAGAGAAAGTAGTGAATCTACTAGATGCCATCAAAAAGAAAACCATCACTCTTGATACTCTCCGATATGCAACATGTACACCCTGCTCCAGCCCTCCCACTACCGCCTCTGGTAAATCTCTCACATCCTATCAATTCACACCATGCACATTTTTCTAATCATCACCTGTTAAACCTCAAAAGAAAGAAATCCTCACCTTGGGGCAATACTGTGTAGAATAAGCTTTGGTTCTGGACCAGGTTCTTTTCATGGTACAGGTGTGCAATATAGATTTATTGTGTTTATGAATTTTCTTTATAATATATTTAACACTTAATTTTCACATACTGTAGGTGAACTCTATTCATTTAATTATGTGATTGGTCAGACCAGACCTAATTTCAGAGGATCAGACATATTGCGTCTTTCATATTTACATTTGCATTTAGAAATAATAAACTGGTTTCTGTTGACTTTATGAAATTATGGCTTGTTTTGGGTAGAATCATGATATCTAATCACAATCCAGGGTGCAGTTTCTTCTTTTAAGGAGGGTGAATACTTATACCAGACTCTGTATCTGATTCCTAATTGTGTTATTTATCTGACTCAGATCCTACAGCACCATCCACACCCTGCCAAACAAACAGAGAACCGCACACAAATTCCCACAGCCCCACTCCTCCTGGACCTACCAGACATCATCATCACCATCATCATCATCATCATCACGCTGTCAGCCAGCCCGACCTTCACAGACCTTCACAGCCCGCCGACGTCTTATGCCCTAAAGAGCCGCCTCCACTTACCCCGTTGCAGGAGCAGTCTCGTTTAGAAGTCCCGCCAATCAGGAGAGCGCCAAGCCAGCAGAACAGCTCCCGACCGCCACTCGCACAGCTGAAGGAGCGGCCTCATGGGCTCAACGGTGTGAGTGATCACAGCAGGTCCCGACCCTGGGAGAGCCTCAATGCTGAGGAGTTTGCTCAACAGTTCCACCAGTCTGTACTGCAGTCTACACACAAATCCCAGCTTAAACCCAAAGGTGAGGAGAAAGTCATGCTGGCAGCTGTTGTGTGGGATGAAAGGGGTTTATTTTTTTTATCATGCTGTGTTGATGTAAGTGAAGCCGTAGAGGTGTGAGCCAGTAGCACTATCATCGTACTGTAGAAAGGAAAAACAGAGCTTGTGCTAATTATTGAGTGAAGTCACACACACAAAAATAAACTTGCTCTTTGCTAATGAAGAGACGACGATGCTGATGCTGAAGTACCTGGGGGGAAATATCACTTGACAAAATAACCGCCTTTGTCTTGACTCCAGTCTGTTAACAAGTATATTATTTAAAAATAATACATAATTGAAATATTATATTATTTTATTATATTAAAGGAACGAATGGGCTTAAAGAATACTCGTGCATAATATTTATAGATTATATTATACAGTTTATAATTATGCATTATAGCTCTGCTATTCAGATAGAGATCTTATGCTCACATGCGCACATACACCTATTTAAAAAATATATAAAAAACATCTAAAAAATATACAGATTTTTTAGGATAGGTGTGTATGCACAGAATTGATGTGCACACACACCACTATTAAAAAAATAATATATATATATATATATATAGTTTACATTTTTTTTTTATAGTGGTGTGTGTGTAGGTTTGTGCACATCAAGCATACGGATGCACACCTGTGCATACACACCTATCCTCAAAAATCTGTATATTTTTTAGATGTATTGTATATTTTCTAATCTCAAGCTTTTTTTTTTCTAAAGATGATTTATAGATCTTTAGCTACTAAAGATTTTCATATCTTTGGTTACTAACATCTGCAAACAGTATCATAATTCCCCCAATGTTCATATTACGCATTATGTTCTTATTTCCGCATTACTTGTTCTTTTACCAGGAGGTATCCCCGGGGCTCCGGAGTCGAACCACAAGCTTAACAACGTGCGCTACACCCCTTCAGAGCACCAGGGGGTGCTGAACCGACTACCTTACTCTCACACCAACGGCCATGCCTGCCACCCTGCAACACACCATGAGCCAGGGTTGAGCGATGAGCGATCTGCTGAAGAAGACACCACTGAGGAGGAGGAAGAAGAAGAAGAGGAGGAGGAGGATGATGATGAAGAGGAACAGGAGTACAGTCCCAAATGGAAGGGTATTGAGGCCATAGTGGAGGCATATCAGGAGTACATGGATGGTGAGTTCTGCTCTTAGTCCGACAGATGCCTTCCAGTTTGTTCCTCATGCTTTGACTTCTTTTACACCAGTACACTGATATGTGTGTGTATGTGTGTGTATGTGTGTGTATGTGTGTGTATGTGTGTGTATGTGTGTGTGTGTGTGTGTGTGTGTTTTCTCAGAGAGGGATATAGAAAGTGAGGTTCTGCAGACTGAGTGTAGGAGAATGGAGGCTCAGCACTATCACCTGAGTGTTACAGCTGATCAGCTCTCTGTCACTATGGGGGTAAGTTAATGATTTGTGATTGCGGTAACATTTCAGGTCAGAGCTCCTGAAGTTAGTCTTGTGTTGGTTTGTGGAATCAAACTTTTTTTTTTTTCTTCAAAAATCAAGCAGTGCACGTTACACTAAATACACAGTCAAAGGAACTGAAGAGGTTAATATTGTACTGTTTTCAGTTAAACTTATTTGGATTTTGAACACAAAAATGTGGCTTCATAAATGACTGTATTTAAGTCAGATCCTAATTAGACACGGTGGGGTAGTGGTCAGCATTGTGATCTCGCACCTTCAGGGTTGAGTGTTCAATGCCCACCTCGGGTCTGTGTGCATGGAGTTTGCCGCCTGTTCTCCCTGTGCACGGTTCCTGTGGACACGCCGGTTTTCTCCCACAGTTCCAAGACATGCAGTTTGGGTTAATTGACGTTTCACCTATTTGTGTGTGTGTGCGTGCCCTGAGATGGATTGGCCCCCTGACCAGAACGTACCTTGCCTTATGCCCAAAGTCTCCAGGGCACTGCGGCGCAGGATTAGTGTTATAGACGATGAATGAATAAGTGAATAAGACTCTACTTAGTTATGTTATCAAAGTTTCTAGACTGACCCTGGTGCAGTAAATCTGCTAACCTTGTATTAGGATGAAGGCTGTGGTAGTGTGTTGATTTCATGTAGAGATGATATTTAGTATTTAAAAGACTAACACACAAGTTACGTGATTAAGTACATTTTCTTTTCAAATATGTTTCATCCTGAGACACTGTATACGTTTATAATGTACAGAGTTAAGGAAAAGGCCTTTCTGCTGTTGATTTTAAATTTCAGAGAGATATACAGTAGGTGGCGGCACGGTGGTGTAGTGGTCAGCACTGTCGACATGCACCTCCAGGGTCCGGGTTCGATTCCCGGCCAGGTTTGATTCCCGTCTCTGTCTGCATGGAGTTTGCATGTTCTCCCCGTGCTTGGTGGGTTTCCTCCCACAGTCCAAAGACATTTAGGTTAGGTTAATTGGCGTTCCCAAATTGGCCATAGTGTGTGACTCCTGGGATAGGCTCCAGGCCCCCCGTGACCCTGAATACAGGGTAAATTGAGTCAGTGAGTGATATAGAGTAATGAGTAAAGAATAAAAAAATAAAAAAAAGAACTCTTGTGGCGTGTTGTTAATGTAATTAAGGCTGGGTTGATGTGATGCAACCTGGCACAAAGCAGAGTTACTGTTACCATCCTGAAGGTTTTTAGCGCTTCTCTCCCAGTCAGAATCAGGATAGAAAACTGATTCGATTTGCAGAAAAGAGAAGCCCTTATTTGTTACATGAACCATACAGCACTTATTCAAAAGAATTTCTTTTCTTCACATATCCAGCTTGTTAGGAAACTGGGGTCAGAGCCATGTTACAGCTCCCCTGGAGCAGAGAGCAACAGTGGCGGCACTGGGACTTGAACTCCTGATCGTCAGATCAGTATTCCAGAGGCTTACACTTCTTCTCTGTCGCTTTGTTTCATTCCTCAGATCAGAGCTGAAATCCTCAAAACAACTTGTACAAGCTTCACATCATCTGGCAACTTGTGCACATCATAAAAGCAATTTCTCACTCTTTTGAGCAAATCGCAAATGCTTTCATACATTCATGCGACTGATTACGTACAACTGTCTGCTCTTTCATACATGATCAGCTGCTTATGTCATAGCGATCAAAAAGTATATTCTCTGTGGAAGTCTCACCGACTAAAACATCAAAGACTTCACCATTGGAGAGGAATGTTTGAAGCGTTTGATCAACCAATGTATTGATCATGAGTCCTCTGAAATACCTGTCTGCCATGGATGTGGACATCACAGCAGACGTCTGCAGAGGATAGATAAGACGCTCTGCTCATACTGCTCTAAATATATCGTTCTGCCTAAGTTTGTTTCCAGTGTTTACATTTCTAATTACGTATCTTTCTTCGTGCTGTACTGTGGTGTAAAACAGTCTTGTCCTTTTATTTTCTCATCACGATGACAATATCTGTCAGCAAATCATAGTACCATTAGTAAGAAAGCATGAAAAGTCAATCTCTTGCGATCAATCTTCCACATACACTAACGTGTAACTTTGTACTGCTGAAATGTATCTACATTGTATAGATACATTAAAAGTGAAGCTGTGTACGTTTTCACTGATATTAAATCTTAGCCAAAGGTTTGATCATAAATACATCACAGAGTTTACTGTTTATTCTGATGACTCAGCATTTCAGCTAGCTTGTTCTCAACAGTGACACAAGGTCATTCTGATCCCACCGCCATGTTCACTGACATGCAGTACCTGTGCTACACCTCATTTCATCATATTGTCCTTCCAAAGAACTTTCTTGTATTGTTTAATGTAGCCTTGGGAATATTTCAGTCCAGTCCCTGTACCTGACCAGTTTCATGTTTTTGATAGTTAAGCCATATCATGTGACATAAACATGTAACGTTAGAGATGAATCAGTGAGAAAATGGGTGCCGGTGATGAGTTTGTTGCTGATGCTGAGTGCTTGGAACAGACGAGAAATGAGGTTGTTACATAAACCACCAATCTATAAAATTGCATCTTTAGGCACCTGTCACAGGAAAACATTTGTTCTTATTTCTTTAATTTAATTCACGTAATTGAATTCAGTTTAATATGAAGAAATGAGGGGAGGCTCAAGAGTTTTGCACAGTACTGTATATATTTACTTTTGGGATATGAACTATTTCGAGCAAGTTTCAGGCTTTTGCGGGTAACACTGTGCTGTGCTGTTCGAACTAATTCGTTTTGAGAAATGCAAATATTAAGGATGATTCAAGAAAGTGACTGAGAAACTGTAATTGCTGAGCTGCCACTACTCCTCTCTAATTCCTAAATTGTCTTTGATTGTGATTAGATTAACATTTTATTTATTACCATGCAGCCCTATATTGTAGGGACAGTTTGATTAATCTGTACTGTTTGCTTCCTTGTTGCTAGTGTCACATCGTCTGCATGTTTAGTGTGTATCTAATCTGAAAAAAAAAAAAAAAACACACACACAACACGATGGCATTATGTATCAGGTGAAGACTTGCACACTATCCGTTCACAGACATACTGCAGGAATCGCTTTTCTTCAGAGAGTGCAATTTAAACTTTTTTCTTTTTAAATCGAAACTTTCTCTTTCGTTGCCCAGGAGCTGTTGGCGCAGAGGCAGCGGCTGGCACTCGACAGGGAGCGAATGCAGGCTGAGCTCGAGCACTTCAGGAAGTGTCTGGCGTTGCCCGCTCTGCTCTTACACAGGGGCCACTATAAGGGGCCGCCACCGAGGTGATTCCTCTCACCCCGCCCACTCGCGACCCGGGATCTGGGCAACCAGCACCCAGTTCCTCACCTGAGACTGAGAGCCTAGAGCTGCACTGAAGGCTGAGGGTGAGGAGGAGGACAACAGGATGAAGATGAAGCTGAGCTCTTTGCACAGCAGGATGATTGACTGCAGGCATATTAAGCTTGTGCACTGGTTTAACTACATAAAGGGCGACGCTCAGTAGCAGTGACACAGTGGCTGGCACTGGGAAGCCCATCCTCATCTCCAGCTTTAGATTCTTGTGTGCTAGAAATGACAAATAGCAGATCTTACAACCAAAAATATAAATATAATAATAATAATAATAATAATAATAATAATAATAATAAATCGCCTAGCTTCTGTTGAAGCAGAGAGTTAGAGAGACTGAGTGACGACACACACGTGCTCGAGCTGCACTTCAGCGTGAACTGTTTAACACTGTGGCGTGGGCTAAGTGTGAGATAAGAGTCAGAACGTTTCTTACTGATAGAAGCAGCTTTCAAATCGAAACATTATTGCTTAAAAGTGAACAAAAATATTGCTAAAAACAGTAATAGTTTAATAGCTTTTGTACTATTAATAAATCAAACTGTTTTCTTTGGATATTATTTCTAGGCTGGGGATTTGGAAATGAGTGACTGCCTGGGTGAAGAGGGATGAAGTAAAGGAGGAGAGAAAGAAAGTGAAAAAAAAAAGTGAAGGAAAAGTGTAAATAAGGAAAGGAGGAGGCAGGGAAAGGAAACTAAAGCTTTGTCTCTGTCTGATGCGGTGATCTTTATTCCTCCAAGTCAGCTGTAATCTGAACTCGTCCCTCATGCAGCTATTTTTGCTCTTCACTTGGAGCCGCGTGTGATCCGCCATGTGAAGTGCCAGAGTATTTTGTACCGATCGTCTCCGTACACAAGCACTTACTGACGCTGCATGAGCGTCACTGAACAGCGCCACAGCGTACCCACTGCAGTGGAGTGTTTACACACTGTGCGTTCTCGCCACTGAGAAGCATTCCTGTTCCCATCATGCACTAGGCACAACGGGGCAACTAGGCCACAAGTGATATGTACTGATGTAATTCTTTATAATGAAGTCTGTAATAAACAGAAATCCAGTTTTTAAATCTTGTTAAAACTAGAAGGACAGCAGAGGCTACATATTATTAAGATGATGATGATGATGATGATGTAAGATTCCCTGATATTTTAATGCTGTGAAAAGTTTTAATTGTACTTTTTTTTTTTTTTTAACTGGATGAAGTGTGGGGTAATATATTATTTGGTGAATGTAGTAATAGTTATTTATGAGCCTAATAAATATGAAAAGAAAAAAGATGTTGAATTATTTCTGGAAGCATCAAGTACTGAAAACGGACAACGATTGATAACATGATCATCTGTAGTATTTATTTTCACTTCGAAACACGACTCCACATCATATAAATTCTGCTTTGGTCAAACTTTACATTTCCATCCCCACGAGCCGACGCTCTAACTTTCTATTTTAGTCTTCAACGTCTACCCTTTCACACACATCTGTAATATACCTGGACACAGTGAAAAACTCGTTCCTGATCTTTTTTTTTTTTTTTTTATTATACAAATGTGACTGATGTGAATGTGAACAATGCAAATGGATGAAAACCAGACACGCTTTCTTTCCTGTTCAACCGAACAGACTGATTGTCAGATACACAGGAAGTGATCATGTGACATCAGAATTACACAACTACAATTAGAAGTAATCAGCAGCTAAGGTTTTTAGACATCTAAACACTCTGTAAGGCACTGAGGGATTTAGTAGAGATTAATTACAGCATGCACCAAATCTCTCTCACTCAGAGCATGCAGAGGGTGAAACGCGGCCCATAGGAGGCAGGAAGCGCTGACCTGCAGAAACGAAACAAAAAGCATTTCAGACAGATCTGGGTGAAATACACTAGAAATACTGGAAGAATATTACACCTTTATAAGGGAAGAGATTATGATTGTACTCGTTAGAAACAAGGCCACTATGTCAAGGAGTTCTTCAAATCAGACTTGGATGCTAAGGATGGGTCTTTTTTCTTTTTTTTTAAATAGTGAGTGCAAATACACTACCTGGCCAGAAAAACTTGCCATTTCAGACGGGTCAAATTATTGGGCATCATCAAGCAAAGAATACAACTAAGGAGATTTAAAATGATTGGAAATGTTTTAAAAACCCTTCAACGTATCAAAATCTGGTAGGATAATACTGAACCTTTAACTTTGTAGAAGAAGTGTGGTCACGAATGGCGATAATATACAGCAAACACTTGATGAAGTTGCATGGTAAAAAAAAAAAAAAAAATCAACAGTAAAAACCAGAGCAATGTTAAATAGAGGAAGTGCATGTGTTTCTATGCAGACACAATGTGATGAGAAATCACAGGACTGGGACTAAACAGCTGTGTGGTCATAAGAAAACCACTTGTTAGTAAAACTAATCAGTAAAAAGGTGATCATAAACATTGGACTGATGCACCCATCATGCATAGCGGCCACTGTACAAGCCTCAGGAGACGGTGTTATTATCCGGTCAGGTCTATAGACTCAGCAACATCACATGGCAATAAAAATAAGTCAGCTGACGACCTGAATGTACTGAATGACCAGGTGATCACAACGATGGAGTTTTTCTTCCCTGCTGGCACAGACGTACATCAGGACTCAAACGGTGAAAGAGAACACAAGGAACCATTTCAAATCTTGGGGATGTGCTTGAGAAGAATTGATGGAGTGTTTTAATTTGAATGTACTGAATGACCAGGTGATCACATGTATGGCATATTTCAGGACTCAAATTCTTAGAGTGGTTCAGGGAGCACGAGGATTTCACAACTGAACCGACTCGAGTGCTGTAATCAAAACAGAAGGTGACTGAATGAAACATTAGTACTTTAGATTTTTGGTCAGACAGTGTATAAGAGGACCAGAGACTTTAACACAAACCACAAAACTTTCTGGTTAATATGATCATTAATAAATAATCTAATTAACTTGGGCAATCGGAAACGTAAGCATTAAAGCAGGACTCGGTTTAGATTTGAACATTTTTAGCACGAGAGGTTTATAGCTGTGTAAATATTCTACAGTAAATGAATCATGTCGTCATGTTCTAAGGCAGCCTGTAAATGGCTTCTACACTTGACTTTAACTCAACAGCATCCACATTCACAGGCTTCACTTTATTTCATTTCAAAACCTTCTGACAGTTATTGGACCCATGACACGGACTAGTGCTGTTAGTAATAACACAAACTGCTGAAAGTGCAGAAAGTGCAGACAGAAACACAGAGGACACCACGGGCAGCATCGCTGTCGCCATGGTTACATTTTCTTTCAGCTATTTCATCTACTTTATTAGTGTAACTTTCACAGAAAATGTCTCTTTGATCAATTTACTTGAAGAAGCATGAAGTTTATCCAGAAAGCCAAAAGCTTTAACTGTGAGGAAAAGCGTCTCTGCGTGAAAACAGCTCGATGCGGGTCTAGTTTACTGTCAACTGAAATTAACCATTAAAAGGAACACGGCAACCAACACGGTATCAACAGGATAAATTAATAAGTGCATTGACGATGAGAATGGGGGACCGTGATTCTTTATACATTGTATCCATTTTGTTTTCAATATAACAAGTTCAATATCGTACACAATTCACATTGCATAGTGTTTTTTTCAGAATAGTATAAAGCACTGGGTAAAAAAGAAACACTCAAAGAACTGCACATAATCAACAGCGCAGACGTCTTCAGTTCTGCAGAACTTGAGTGCTATAAGCTTGCTGTCTGCATCGCTAATGCAGCCGAGTCTCAGAGGTGTGAACTAGGTTTCTCATTACAGTCTATACAGTGTCTTTTCAGGGCAGCAATTTCACATGCTGTAATGTCACATTTGTCCCCACAAGATGGCGCTTTGTACTCAGAAAACCATTCTGAGTAGAACAAAAACGACCGAGTCTGGCAGCGTCCTTTCTTTTTAACCTCGTCTCGTCCATCTTTTGAATCCTTGCACACAGTGCGTATCCTAATTGTCTCTGTGTCCTATATACAAGTGTCTGAGTGTCTTCATGGTGGTCAGCTATAGCTGCTGAGAGGCCTGTGTGGAGCTGGAAGTGGAGCTGAGGGTTCGAGGCTGTGCCGCTTCACGTCTGATCGCGGGGTCGATGATGTGTACTTGTGCTCTCTCGGACCTGACTGCAGGAGGCTCGCTGGCTCGTGCTGTCGCTTCGTATACTGGTGGCTCTGTTTCACCGTCAGGGGGGTACGGTGGAGGCGGGAGGTCGAACCATGGTGGTCGACTGTGGGTACAGAGGACACAGAGTTATAACCAGCAAAAATAAATCCGGGGAAGATTGAAGCTGGGACTAAACAAGCTCAGACTCTTTGCTTGCCTGACAAAATAAGTACTGTTTAAGAATCAGCTGTCGGAGCTTTACTGGGCAGATTAATAAGCGTGCACGGGTGACAGATCTTTTCAACGTCGTCAGCGGAGAAATTCAATAAGAAGAGATTTCTGTTCTGATGTTAAGCATTCGTCGCATAACTAACGCTGCTGCTTTATTAAACACAGTCACCTTGACTATTAAACACTTATAAAGAGAAAAACTGAAGACATTAAAGCCAAACTGAATAATATCTTGATATGAGAATGATGATAATGTACAGCTTCACCTTTTTTTTTTTGGATTTTTTTCCCCAATTTTCTCCCTAATTTAGTCGTGCCCAATTCCTCCCCGTCACTAGGGGGCTCCCACATTAAGGCTACTACTACCACTCAGCCGGGAGGGCCGAAGACTATCACGTGTTTCCTCCGAACCACGTGACGCCAGCCGACCGCATCTTTTCGAACTGCTCGCTCGCGGACCGTTGGGGGCGGCGTAACACACTCGGAGGACGGCGCTATCCGCTCCCTCCGTTGCGCGAGCCTGATTGGCTGTAGAGCCGTGATTAATGTGGGCGCACTAAGTACCTCTCATCCCTCCCCTCTGAGAGAGCTCGGCCAATCAGCTCTCTCTAGACCTCCGGCTGCGAGAGGTTACAGCACCACCCGGGATTCGAACTAGCGATCTCCGGATGATAGGGCGAGCGCTTTAACCACTGCGCCACTCGGAGGCCCAGCTTCACTTTAACAATTCACTTATCTTGTGTTTCTATTTCTGTGAACGTAGTAATCAGTATACAGCGGTATTCCGGCATATGAACGTCCCCACCTTGCAAAATTTGCAAGAAATCTGCCTCGGCATGCAAAGTGGTTTCGGCAGACGAGCCATCGAGTCGGTCATGTACTTTTAAAACTTGTTTGCATCAGTGGAAAACCAAGCAAAGCGAATTTACATATTTTGTGTGAGTTTTTAAAAAAAAATTTTTTATATATTGCCAGATTTAGTGAAGACATAGCAGCATGCAAGGCCCCAAGTATATTAGCAATGTCGCTAGCAAGAAGTGAGCCACTTTCAGGCCATGTCCGCCCGTAGCCAGGTATTTTTAAAAACGGAGATTTTTCTCTTCATCCACATGCAGACGCAGTTTTTGTCGTTGGTTTTCAGTGGTGTTGTGTGGACAGAGGAAATGGAGATTTTGGCTTGTTGTAGCGCACTTTATGTGCTGATGAGTCTCCTAGATTTGACATCAGCTTTGTTTAAGCTTTGTTTATTGCATATTTTGTGCAATAGCACAGTGACTGTGTTAACGTTGCGTACTGGACTTTTTACATGCGTGTACATACACGCGCTGTTACTCACACATTACGTTACGAAGCTCACTGCGGCTACATACAAAAATCAGAAGAGACAGGCCCGGCAGAGAGCGGCGGCGGTTTTGCACAAGCGCAACCAGTAATGACATTCCCAGCTTCTGATTGCACTGACAGCACTCGTAACAGGGCGTTTTGCGTTTTTGTGTGCACAAGGATAATTTTAACACGTAGATCGTGCGGACAGAATGGTCTAAAAAAATAAATAAATAAATAAATACCCGGCTATGTGTGGATATGGCCTCAGTTTCATTTTTAAAGCAGGTGGTACCAAGAGCAATCATAAATTAAGGTTAAGTACGATTTAATGTCTATTTTGTTTTTTACTTTATTTACGTGCCTTTTCTAAATGTTTTGATTGTTTTTACATGCAAAAATTTTATTATAGTGTTGGAAATTTGTAATATTGGTAATATTTTTGGGTGGCTGGAACGGATTATCTGCATTAACATTATGTCCTATGGAAAAATCTGTTTCGTAACACGAAATTTCACCTGAAGGGAATGGATCAAAATTCGTATGCTGAGGTACCACTTTAACAAGGCTTAAAATCATTAAAACAAATATGCTGAATGTCACTCAACAAATCATTTCCGTAGTAACAGTAATTCATGGTAACTCATTAGTTGTACTGACCAGAAACTCCTCATTTTCTTATTAATTTCAGCTTCAGTTCACTTTTTCTGGGCATTACATCATTCTTTAGCTCAATAATGGGCATCATTACTGAGTGTCTGTGGCCTACCTGACGTCCAGCACTGCCTGCGAGTACGAAGGTGGCGACTCCAGCAGGGCTCCTTGGGGATAGAGCGAGCTGGTGAGCAGCTGGAGGCTGTGTGCTGAGCTGAAGTGTGCTGACGGAGACGAGGACGGAGGTGAGACGTGTCCTCTGTCCACTATCACCAGCCGTGAGAGCAGCAGTGGCTGGTGAGGGTGCGGGTGGCTTCCGCTGCGGGGCAGTAACACGCTCCGCTTCCTCTGGTGATGCAGCACCAGGGCCAACAGCGCCACCACCAGGACGAAGATGATGGCGCTGCCTATGACTGCGTAGGTGATGCTGGGGTAATAACGCAACCGGTAGTCTAGCGTTACAAAATCCTGACCTGGAGATTCTGCAAGAGATAAAAAGAGAAAAAAAGGTAGAATTAGCGTAGAAGAGAAGACCCTGACATTGTTAAAAATTTGATTTAGCAGCATTGAACGAGATGACAGTCAGTCAGTGTGAATGCTCACTTGGTCTTGTACTACACACTGCAACGGGAAAGGGAAAGAAAGAGCAGTCCAGTGAGCAGGTCATTTTCACTGTCAGAAACAACACTGAGAACCCCAGACATTAAACTCTCTCACAATATGCTTCTCTGGGTCTTTTATTTTTTCTATGAATTAGGCAAAGAGCAAGCAACAACAGCTGCACACAGAGTTATTACTCCTGTAATTATTTCAGCACAAACAGACGCGGCGGCGCTCTCTGACCAACACTGGTGCCAGGCAACTGTGAATAGCGTCTGACAGTTTCTTAGAGAGAGGAACAAAGCGCGCTCCTAATTCTGCACCTGATGGAAGGCTATTAGTGCTGCAGACTCTGAGGAGAGAAAGAGACTGCGGAGTGAGACAAAAATAAAAGAACTTTTAATTTCAGCGCATTGTGACTCGTTTCCTTTTCAAATACTGTCCGAGAGAGAACGCGAGAGAAAGAGAGAGGGAGAATGAAATGGATTGGTGGCTTAGATGAATGGAAGAATAACAGAAAGAAATGTGATAAAGGGAAAAGGGAAGAAAAGAAGAGGAGGATAGGAACAAAACATGGAAAGAAAGGTGAAATGAAGGGAGTATGGGAACATGAGTGAAGAAGCAAAGGGCGAAGGAAAAGAGGTGCGAATGGAAGCAAGACTGTAATGGAAAGCAAGAAAGAGACGGCATGGTAGAAAAGGAAGTAATTAAGGAAAACAGGAAGAAAAGGGAAAAAGAAAAAGCAGTGAAAAAGCAGAGGTGAAATGGGAGAAAGGAACAAGTCAAGAAAAAAAAAGAGAATAGAAATCAAGAATAAATAAGGGAGGAAAGGAACAGAAAAAAAATTTAAGCACACCATATTAATGCTTATTGAATATTTTTTAGTAGTTCATAATACTTCAAACCTGTAAGAATTACAGCTGCTTGAGACAAATCAGGCAGTAAATGTTAATAAATGTATCAGATTTTTACACATTATAGTGCACAATACACTCTCACTCATCGTCTATACCGCTTTATCCTGTATTCAGGGTCGCGGGGCATGGAGCCTATCCCAGGAGACTAGGGCACGAGACGGGGTACACCCTGGACAGGGTGCCAATTCATCACAGGGCACACACATACACACACTCATTCACACACTACGGGCAATTTGGGAACGCCAATTAGACTAATCTGCATGTCTTTGGACTGTGGGAGGAAACCGCAGCACCCGGAGGGAACCCACTAAGCACGGGGAGAACATGCAAACTCCATGCACACAGAGATGGGAATCAAACCCGGACCCTGGAGGTGCAAGGCGACAGTGTTAATCACTACAGCACCGTGCCACCTCTGCACAATGCATGCAAACATAAAAAAGTTAATCCTGTATAAAAACAGGGGAACATGCTGAAAAACACTTTTAAGTGACACAACCCTTGCTGTGACCATCTATAAAATGATTGACAAGGTGGATCTCCATACTGCTACAGATTAGTTCGATGATGCATAACATTTTCTAACTTCTTACAAACACACCAGCCACTGGGTTTCATCAGTGTGTGCTGGTTTCCTACATCCTGTTCTCAAGTTTCCTCTTCTCTGTCTTTGCCAATCCTAACAAACCGTAATTACATTTAATACACACAGATTATACAATTAATACTGAAACATATACTGACGCACAAGTGCATGCAGACTACACACACAGACTCTCTCTTATCCAGTCCCTGCATCTGTGTAATAGCAGAGCCCTCGGGGCATGGATGTAATAGTACAGGCAGTACAATAAACACACCCTGGTTTGTCAGGAGCGCCACGAGAAACGTGATGTGTGTGAAGCAGAGGCTCGTAACGGGCTTAACACAAATTGTTGCTGAAATTGATTGTGAGACACACAGCTACGGTACAAAACAGCGCGCGCACACACACACACACACACACACACACACACTCTCTCTCACACACACACACACACACTCTCTCTCTCACACACACACACACACACACTCTCTCTCTCACACACACACACACACACTCTCTCTCTCACACACACACACACACACACACACTCTCTCTCTCTCACACACACACACACACACACACACACACACACACACACACACACACACACACACACACACACACACAGAGTCACTTATTTAGAAAAAATTCTGTTGCTGGATAGCAGGGAGACATTCTCATTCTGCTCGCTTCTGTGGCCTAAAGAAAGTGAACTTCCTGCAGGGACGCAGTGAACAGGGAAGCTGCTTTGTCACACTCGTGTTTTTTTCCTCATTAGCAACCAGCTCGGGGGGTTTGATTGTACACACTATTGTCTGTCTAAATGAAGTACTTTGTGAAGGTGTTATGTTTTTCTTGGCCTCTGACTGCACACACACACACACACACACACACACTCTCTCTCACACACACTCTCACACACACACTCTCACACACACACTCTCTCTCACACACACTCTCAGTCACACACACACACACACACACACTCTCACACACACTCTCACACACACTCTCACACACACACACACTCTCACACACACACACACTCTCACACACACACACACTCTCACACACGCACGCACACCCACACACACACGCACGCACACCCACACACGCACGCACACCCACACACGCACGCACACCCACACACGCACGCACACACACACACACACACACACACACACACACACACACACACACACACACACACACACACTCTCACACACACACACTCTCACACACACACACACACACACACACACACACACACACACACACACACACACACTCTCTCTCACACACACACACTCTCTCACACACGCACACACTCTCACACACACACACACTCTCTCACACACACACACTCTCTCACACACACACACTCTCTCACACACACACACTCTCTCACACACTCTCTCTCTCTCACTCGCACACACGCGCACACACACACTGCCCTCCTCCCACCCTGCATTTCATTAACCTACAACATGGCACGGATTTACATGCTGAGGAGGTTTGAAGTTTCCACTTCAATCTGTTTCAGTCTGTTTCTCTTCCACCAACACTCTCTCTCATTATACTCAGATGGTGGAACAAGCAATAAGCCTGCAATACGTCTCCATATCACTCAGATATAGTTATAAATACTTTTACACCTGGTCACTGCACGCATTAGTCAGGCTAAAATCGATGGCATTTAATATTTAAACTAACTCAACCCAAAAATCTTGCTTTTCTTAGAGAAGCTTTATCTACATCTAGCTTGTGGCTTACAGAGAGGAAAGCGGTTACATGAGAAATAATACAACCTGGGATGAGCTGGTATGTTAATGTGTTCATGTCCATGCTTCCCATCTAGACTAGACCATCTGGTCCGATCCTGCAGCAGAACTTCTACAGCACAAACCCTGGAAAAGCTTATTCTGACTACAACAGAAAAAAAATCACCTACTCTGAGCACATGAGCATCTGAACTGAACCATGGACTCCTGGGTGGCCTGGTCTGATGAATCATGAATCATAGTTTCATGTGGACAAACAGGTGCATGTCTGTTGCAAAACATGGTTGGTACCTGAGCACTGGCAGACAAGATGTCTGGCTTTATATAAACCTGAAGAACTTTCCCATTATATTGAACTTTTAGTATTATAGCAGCAGACTGATTTGCCGTCACACTGATATCTGATATCATCCAAACAAGTTAGATTTCTCTGTTGAGTCTGGTTCCTTTCAAGGTTCAGTTCTATTGTCATCTCAGGGATTTTTTCCTCGGCCATCATCACTGCCGGCTTACTCATCAGGGACAAACTGATGGTTATAATTCATCCATACTTCCTGACATTTTTCTAATTTATTTCCTTTTTTTTATTCTATGTAGCTGCTTTGCAACAATGACTATAATAAAAGCACTATATATATATATAAAAAACTGATTCAATTGATGTGATGCTCTATGGGAAGCAGAACTCGGACCACCTACCTAAATACTGAGACCTTCATGGAAACAGCATTTCCGGCCTCTTTCAGCAGCAGGACGCACCCTGACGCGCTGTACAAATTGTTCAGGAGTGGTTTGAGGAACATGACAAAGAATCTGAGGTGTTGACTTGGCCTCCAAATTCCCCAGGTCTTAATTTAGTCGCGTGTCTGTGGGATGTGCTGGACAAACAAGTCTGATCCATGGAGGTCAACTTCGTGACTTACAGCACACCTTCTGAGCTCTTGTGGAGTCCATGCCACGACCAATCAGAGCTGTTTTGGCAGCACAGTGGGAACACAATATTAGAGAGGTGGTTTTAATGTTACGCCGTGCATGTACGTGTGTGTGAGTAAACCAGAGAGTGTAGGACTACGCCATGCTTTTCAACAATGTGACATTCAAACAAGATGTCTGCAGAAATAAGCAAATCTGGCTCATGTTCCTTTTTCATAGCAAGTCTGGATTCGCAAAAAACGACTTCTTTTGCTGTACTCAAGCACTGATTCATTTCATTAAAGTGCAGACTAGACAATAAGTAACAGTAATGTTGGTCAAGCTTACACTGTGGGTTCACAACAAACCAGACAGGTGGAAAAAATCTAGTCGGGGATCGTTTGTCATACTAATAAAGCAGCTGCTGTAACACTTTTCTACACGAGCCATAACGATGGCATGTTGTGTCTGTTCTCACTCTAAAAATATCACCCGAAGGAAAGGAAACATGTCAAAGCAAATGATGGCGTGTTATAGCACAAAATCATTTCATTTCAGTAAATGTCATTTTTCACAAATTACATGCCCACAATCACACATTTCTTGAAAACATTTATTAAAATATAATATACTTCAGTACACTTATTACTCTAAAGGAATCTGCAGGCTTAAATTAATCAGGTCCTAAATTAATTATATCCTCCAACTTAGATATGAAGATATTTATACTGGCGTTATATGTAAACATTTAATACACATTTGCACTAATTCTGCAGTTATGATCTTATCCGTCCACTCTGCTTGAGAAAACAGTGCGGTATGAGCTGAAGCTAAAAGCAGATGTCAGCACAGAAGACAGGCAGGGCGATCAGTGAGACGGCACCGAATAAAGAGTGAGGACAGACAGCTGTGACATGAGCAGACTGCGAAAAGAGCAAGCACAGCCATCAGGATGTTGCCTCCAAACGTACACCGTTCATCGCACTGAAGCTAGGATATATTAAAGGAGGTACATGCATAATGAACGGCATTGAAAATAATTTTGCACTGAAAATAAGACTGCAGAATGGAGCTCGGGTAATGTATTGAAAACGGCCAGGAATTTATGCATGAATTGACAGTGGTGTAAAACTGAAGGTTTAGGAATTGACGAAACGAGAATTCACAGACCATGCTGACGGTGCATGCATTTACATGTGGAATGTGTGTGTTTCTTTCTTTCTTGGCTTGTAGTAATAGTGAACTCTAATCTATTTAGTATCTGATTGGGGTATTGCTAAAACACAACACTGAGTTAACAGAAAAAAGAAAAAGAAGAAAAAAAAACTGTCAGTTGGTGGCTGCTGAAAGGAGTCTTGTCCAAAACCTTTCTTCTTGTTATACAGTAGAGGAACATGGCAGCTGCCTGCTTAGATGTGGTGGTTTTTAAAGAGCACTCGGTGTCAAGAGGAAGTTTAATCAAATGCAGAGCTCTTATTAGCATTTCTATAGGCAGGCGTCCAGTTGGAAACAAATATAGAGCGAAAGAACCCGTTCAGAATACTGAAACAAGATATTAAATGTTGTAGGAGCTTGGACTCAACTGTTCATTGCATTTACTTTACCAATATGATGCAATAAAATAAAGGACTCAATGTAAGAAAAATACACTCATCAGCCATAACATGATGACGTACTATAGAGTCAGTCCTCTTCTGCCAAAAAAACAAAACAACAACAAAAAAAAAAAACAGATCTGACCTGTTGACGCATGGGGTCCACTAGACCTTTGAAGATATGCTGTGCTTATCTCGCATCCAGCCGTCAGTAGAGGATCCCTTAAGTCCTGTAAGTTCGAATTTGGGCCTCCATGTATTAGACTTGTTTTTCCAGCACATACCACAGATTCTCAAATGAACAAAAAATTTGTAGAATTTGGCCAAACTCAACACCCTGTCATGTTGTATCCATAGTGTATCCTGGTGCCATCTCTTCCCCGGGTAAGTGTGCATACACACGCATACACGCAGCCATCCACACAATGTACAGTAAAAGAAAACATGATTCATCAGACTAATCCACCTTTCATTAACTAGTTTTGATGCTCACATGCCTATTGTAGTTGCTTCTGGTAGTGGACACAAGCCAGCATGGGCACCCTGACCGGTTTGTTGCTGTGTAGTCCCATATGTAACTAACTCTGATGCACTGTGTGTTCTGACACCTTTGTTTCAAGACCTGTATTAACTTTTTTTCAGCAATTTGAGCTACAGCAGCTTTTATATTAGGTCAGACTACAGGGGCCAACCTTCGCTCCAAAGGTGCAGAAGTGAGCCTTGGATACCCATGACCCTGTCGCTTGGACCTTTTTAGTAGGTCCTGACCAGACAGGGAACATCGAACAAGAACTGCAGTTCTGGAGTTGATCTATACTGGTCATCGCACCATCACAGTCTGGCCCTTATCATAGTCACTTAAATCATTACGTTTGCCCATTTCTTTCTGTTTCCAATGCATCAACTGTATATACAATATATTATATATAAAACCTTATATGTCACCCACACACAGGTGCCACTGTAATGAAATAATCAATGTCGATTTCCAACCGAAATAGGGCTGATTAGTGTATTCTATGCATTCAGAAAATTCACGACCTTAAACGCTACATTCAACAAAGAAGTACTTTAAACAATGCACATGGTACTATGATGCTGATGGCACTCCACCAGCAGGGGGCAGCACATTTCCACACGTGCCATCACATGCACCACTGAGCACTTTGGTGAAACACTTTTTTTTTTTTTTTTTAATAAAGCGTGGTAGAAAATAAAGCGGACCCTCCAACATGGGCTGTCTCTCAGAGCACCAGCAGGATGGGGGCGCTTCATTCTGTGCCAGAAGAAGGGGTCTGCCATCTGTCTAAAAGACCTTCATATTAACTGAAACACCCTTCCACCCACATTACACCCACATACTCTCTGAAGCACTCGAGAATAAAATTCATTTCTCTCATATGCAGGAACAATGCTACAAGTTACCGTGTTTCTCAGCACAGCAGGCATATGGGAGTCCTTTAAACAGTCAAAAGGTGAACACACACCCACGGTGTTGTCAGCCCACTCTGTCAGAGATGGATGGAGCTCATCAACATGACTGGGCACTGAACACTATCTTGGTGCCTTGCTCTACTCCAAGCCTTTCATGCTCCATCTCACCTCCATTTCTCCATTATATAATAAATCGTTCACTCCAGTGAGTTCCACAATCCTCTTACTCACACTCGTACTCCCACAGGTATGTACAAGATGTGGATCCTCCAGGGAATTATTTGCAAGTCTTAGACATTGTGTTTAAAAGAGTTTTTTCATAGTGTTTTACTTATTTTATTTATTTATACCTTTCTCTTAGTGTTACAATAGCACATCACTGAAAAAAAACAAACAAATAAACTGTTTCTTATATACTGTCATTCAAGTTTTTAAGTTCAAGGGAAGCTTTTTTTGTTGTTGCTGAGAATTCACTCTGTACTAATCCATGACTACGTTCACATTACAATCTACATTATTCAATTCAGATTTTTTGGGTCAGATCGGATTTGCCCGTCATGACTGTTCACACATTCATAATAACTTTCATCTGACTCCAACGTGGACACGTCTGTCCTTGAAAAGGCATGTACATGACTATGTCTTTGCGCGCGTCATCTGGATTAAAAACACGTCATATACATGCAACTGCTTCTTCATTTCAAACAATGGATGTGATTTCATCAAAAAAAGTGCATGGGATTCTGCTCTGGAGGACGGCAAGGAGTCAGTCAGCAGTATTTGTTTCGGTCCAGAAGAAGGAAGAAAGCCAGATGCCTCACTTTAGCTGTTTTAGCAGCTATTGCCAGCACTGCTCTGCCGGTGATGACTGGTGACATCATCGTCTTACACAAAAGGCAAAAAGCAGCATGAATTCTGATCTGACCATTCTCATTCAAATTTCATGACCAGGTATCAGATATATATCTGATCTAGGACCAAATACAAAACTGACTCTGATCCGAAAAACATGCGATTTAAGAGGTCAGGCTGCCCTAAAACAATTCTGTATACGGTACCCTTGAAAGCAGCAGAGTTTTTAGCTCACGAATCTTCCTGCACACAATTCCCTTGAGAAAATCCAAATTATTGGAATTGATTCATTTCGAAGGCGGCGCAACTTGCGAAAGTTTACCTGGCAAACTTATTGAAGGAAGTGTTTCACCAGCTTAGCGCTATTCAATGCTGGACTGTCTTGCTACCTCGCATTGCTTGAGAATGAGAGTCCAGGCTTCAGTAAGTATTACCAATTTATCAGCGGCCCTTTAGCTTTAAGACTACCATCGTGATTCCTTCGGCTCTCCATTACCATCGGCTGACACTCGACCCCAGCTCAAGCATGCACTGAATATCTCCAAAACCACACGGCATCTTGTTGTCTGGGATTCCATCCTCATTAAGTTGACGGGCATGGAGACAGGCGATGGTGAGAACTCTCCAACAGTTCAAAACCAAATCTCTTGTTAAACTTTTTGTCTCCACAGTTATCCAGTTCATTAAAAAAAAAAAAATAGATAGTGTGAAGTGTGGTATATCTCAACACCTACTCGTGGTTGATTAAACCACTTAACATGACATACAGTAGGGAATGAAATCACGACTCTACTGTAAATCCATTGTAAGAGGACGTTCCTTTAGTTGTATGTACGAATGGAAGTATGCGAAACTCATTAAGAGTAAATGTTACGGTTACTGAATTCTGTCAATTAATCAATGTTTATGTAAAATGTACATTTTTGATAATTAAACTCTGTGTATAATTCATGCTTTCGTGTACGTCACTACTAATACAGAGAGAAGAATTTGTGGTTATGAGTTGCAGCGCAGCTACGGTGGTGCACAAAACTTTGGGAAAGCGTAATTATATAAAACTACAAAAGAACAGCTTTGGTATGATTTCAAACAATACTGTTACAGTAAAAAGTTACAGCTTTGAATTTACATTATACTGTCACTTTATGTTTACTAATTAATTGATGGAGTTCCCTGATGAGCTTTAAGAAACTTTTGTCCCTTATAGAAGTACTCTTGCTACAGATATGCTGGATAGAGATTAAGCGTCATAAATGCAGGAGAGGTCCTGGAGATGAGTCTTTATTTATATCTCAGCTCTAAGAACATTCTCATGCAGGAGGTTTAATAGAACTTTCGGTAGAACATCTGTTGCAGCGCTCCGAGAACACAATGCCCTGCTGCTGTATTGATTTGTTCAAGCTCAAAACCTCTCCGTATAACATTTTTCATCATTTACGCATTATTTGTCTTGTTCACTTTCATCTCTTATACTTGCAGAACACACTGAATGCTTTCGACATGTGTCTTACAGTGTGGTACCAAAGTAGGTTTTGTCTGAAACCTAAAGCATTCTCTTAAGAACAAAGACGAGAAAAGAAAAAGGGTCAAAGGTCGGGCTGGAGACGTTAGGTTGCTTTGACTACAGAGCCCTTGCGAGGTTCCTGTCGCCATGGTGATTGAGTATGTGGGCACCCTAGTGGTAAGAGGTCCACACGTTCATAAAAGCCTCCTGTTTAAGAACAATGACGGCTCAGGGAGAGGGCGTAGCTATGTTTCACTGAGCCATCAGCGTGAGCTCAGCCAATCAGCAGAGTTTAATGTTTAAAAGTAAACTTCCAGACACACACACACACACACACACACACACACACACACACAGACATACTTCACCCTGAACACGCACGCACACACACACACGCGCAGAATCATCATTCGTAGTCTACTGTGCAGTCTTTACTTCAAAAACACAAGATTTCCCTATCATCTCCTGTCAGCATGGTGTTTTTAATGTTCACTCCGGCATAATGCAGTGCCACTTCTACTAGACCACAACCTCCATCTCGAGCATGAATAATGCATTTCAGTTTAAATCTGGCTGTTCTCAAGATTTCTACTTTACTAACTCTTCTCTCGGATTCTACGCTTTATCACAAGAAGTGGGTGGGGAGGCCTGCTGAACTAATGACTGCATTTCAGCCTTTCACACACAAACCCAAATAAGATCATTATCCTCCCCTGCGCACAAAAAAAGACAGCGTGCTTTAATCAGAGGCGCCTTAAAGAGCGCCTTTCTGGATGGGCTTTCTGGGAAAATGACGGAAGAGGAGGAGACGTGTGTTAATGACGATGTTTTTGCCTCTCCAGCACCATACAAAGTCTTCTGTCACCTACATCCTCTGAACCGCGCACTGTGTAAAGAGCACATTAAGAGAATGCTCATTTTTTTTTTTTTTTTTTATGAGACAAGGAGCAGAACATTTGCACAATTTTCCAGTTACCAAAACTTTTGCTGATAACATATTGTATTCTTGTATCTTGTAGAAATCTTGTAAAAGTTTCATGTATAATTCTGGATCCTGGTGTCAGTATATCTCGGCATACGAACGGAGAGCTTCACGAATGTTTTACCTTAAGAAGCAAAATCTTGCCAAAAGGAATCGATAATTAAGATTAAGTGAGGATTAACGTCTATTTATTTCATATTTTTTCCTTCATCTACACATCACATAATGTTTTGTTTGTATTTATATGAAAAAATATGATTACACTGTTGGAAATTGGTAATATTTTGTTGGGTGGATAAAACAGATTATCTGCATCAACTCTATTTCCTACGGGAAAGTGGATTTCGCAATATGTAATTTCGTCCTAAGGACTTGCCTCCAAACGGATTAAAATTTGCATGCAGAGGTACAGTATCTGCAAATTTAAATGGAGATATGTACATTACCACACTAATAACTTCCAGCTTATTCATTACAGCTTTATTCTCCAAATTTGGGGCTGAGTATGAAGTATCACTTGAACATAAAGATAGGAATCGTGTTAAGCTGTAACACTGTGGACTTAAAAAAAAAAAAAAACATTTATTTAAATAATCAGAGCTGGAGGTGAAATGATTCTCTCCCATCACGATTCCATTCAATTCACGATGCTGGCTAGGTTTGTAGATTATTTCAATCTCAAATTTGAATATATATATATAAATATATTTAAAAAAACAGTTTGGGACGGTCTCATTTCATTTTCATAAACAATGCAAAAAATATGCATCTTTGTCAATATTAAACTAAAATAATACAGTACTGAAAGAAAAGCTACAAAAATTTTATATTATAAGCTCATTATAAAAAATAAAAAAAACTAAACAAATGCATCTAGCATCAGTCTTGTGCCATGCCAACAGAAACCATACTGAGACCATACTGTACATGTGTGGGGTTACTTCTCAGCCAAGGGAGTGGGTTCACTCACAACTTTGCCTAAGAACACAGCCATGAATAAAGAATGGTATAAAAACTTCAAGCAAAAACTTCAGTTTGTTGACTACAATGCTTTTTTCCAGGATGATGGAGCATGTTGCCATGTGGTTAAAGTTATAACTAAGTGGCTTGGGATACAAAACAGAAATTTTGGGTCAATGGCCAAGAAACTGCTCAGACCTTAAGTTATCCCATTGAGAACTTGGTGGTAAATCCTTTAAGAAGCAGGTGAACAAAAAAACCCCCACAAATTCTGACAATTATGCAAGAACGGGCTGCCTTCAGTCAGGATGTGGACCAGAAGTTGATTGACAGCATGCCAGGGCAAATTGCAGAGGTCTTGGAAAAGAAGCCTCAACACTGCAAATACTGAGTCTTTAGCATAAACTGGTCTGTGATACGTACAGTATGCAATGCTTGTAATTATACTTCAGTATACCATTGTTACATCTGACAAAAAGATCCAACAACAATGATGTAACTTTTGACCATGGCTCGATTAATACCAAACCTTTTTGATTTACTCTGATATTGTGGCTCTAATTTATTGGAAGGTGCTGTATTTCTGTAATTCCTGTCAGATGTTAGTGGTTGTGCACCACATGTACATCACCAGGGGACACTGCTAGCATGGTCACAGTCGCGTGTAATTGAAGGGGGGGAAAAAAAAATCGACATGTCAAACATAAAGGATGACGGTTAGGTTAGTGCATAAAAACAGAAGATGACGAGCTGCTGTTTTTTGCATATGATTCTCCAGCAATGTTCAGGCAATGTCTTATTACTCAGAACTCCAACAGCACTGGAACTAGAAGATGTTATTGGACTCAAAGTTTCATAATGCTACGCGGCTGGTCTGATTTATGGCAGAGGTTTGGCTCGGCATGTTCATCGTCTACAAGATGACAAGTGTGATGGAACTGATGCGATGTGAGAGAGCTATAGACAAACGAAAGGAGAATGTAGACACAAGTATATAAGAACACAATAATGGAAAAACAAAATACAGAAGTATAAGTCTCTCTAATTTCTTTTTTTCTTTTTTTATTCTCAGAACTACTGTGCACTGTATTGGCCAAACCTAGTGAACAAGGAACATCTCTCCCCTGAGGTTCACAGCAACCACAAGTACAGACAGAGCAGTCTCACATCAAGGGCAGAGAGAAATGAAGTGAAAACACAATTCCTGTTATAGAGATTGTGATGTACAGGCTGCCCAGAGCTTCCAGGACTGCGGCGAACAGTGGGGCGAGGCAAGAACATTAGTTCAGTCCTGTGTGAGTCACAAAATGAAGTCAAACCGCTGCCAAGTTTCAGCAGCTAACTACCTTTCTGCAACTTAAAACTAACCGGAGAGCTCAAACAGGCTGAATGAGGAGGCTGTACGATCTATGATCGTACATGGCAAAATCTTATTTGGAAAACGAAAATGTTGTGAAATGGCCTGAGACGCCGATTCTGTGGCCAGATTCGAGCTCCCTGTAGCATCACTGCTGAGAGGACAGAAGCACAGCCTGAGTGCTCGAGAGTGGCTGCAATCATCAATCATCACAAGACAATAACTGTCTGAAGTAACGTTTCACGTCAATAAATACTTTTAGTATCGACTGAAGCCTGAGCAGCAAAATAGAAATCCTTACTGAAATGCAGCTCTAATGTTTATTTGAAATGTAATGCTCATAAAGGCATTAGAGGCAGAAACTTGCTGCCAACAGAAACATGCAGCTATGCAAAAGATATCACAGATATCAATAGACACATTCAAAGATATCGGACACTATCAGTCAAAAGTTGGGACACACCTTCTAACTCATACTCATAACGTAATCTCCTTTGAACAGTTGATATTGAGATGTATCTGCTACCTCTGCTCATTAAAGCCTTCGTAACGCCTCTAATCTGAGGTGCTTATTGTGTAGGTTTTGGTCTCGCTGTCCTGGGAAGGTCTTCATGAGAGCCGGTTTCATCATGATGCTTGGTGGGTTTTGCAAATGTACTTGACATTACTGTTCTGGCAAGAACTATTCCAGATCAGGTGACCTCCATGTGCGATTCCTTTAGTGCACATCAGAACATCAGTCGGCCAGCTGTCAATCCAATTCTTCTTCCGCCCTCTTTATTTTCACGAACAGCTCTGTCACAAGCAGCTCTGCTGCTGTTCTAAAACATTTCAGTAAACTGACCCTTCAACATCATGAACTGTCATATGTTTATGAGCGTTTCACGAGCACAGTCAATGTGCATGAGATAGAATCAATGCTTGGTGTGTTAACTAATACAATTTCTTAATTAAGTTATTAATTAATAAAGTGACGAGGCGTAAGGCTGCCAGAAATAAACCAGTGTATACGAGTAATAACACTGGATTGTGTCCCTAGAACTCATTATATAAAACTTATACTGATGGGAAATCATATGCAACTGGTTAGCATTAATCATAAATATGAATAATTAATTACTGATTGTTAACAAGTTTGAATAGCAGTTGGGAGAAATATGACATTTGTAACCCTAACGCAGGCACAATAACACACAACTGCAGGAGTGGGCAGGATTGTAACGGTGCAAAGGACTGCTGCAATACAAATCGAATGAATTCTAAATGTCTTACTTAAAGCGGTAAACAAACCATTAATGGTTAAGCGTTAAAGAGTCCCTGATAACATCATTCAGTCATGATCGCTGCGTATCCGGACATTTGCAAGGAAGAGATTTTATGTAATTGGATCTTTTTTTTTATTCGTTTTATTTGAACACCCCTAATTTAAAGCTTGGATCAAAAAAAAAAAAAAAATAAAAAAAAAAATATATATATATATATATATATATATATATATATATATATATATATATATTTATATAAAAAAGTTAAAAAAAAAAACTCAAAGTTTGATCGTTTCAGGTTTTAGAAAGTGATTTAGTGATATAGCAGGTGCTGGTCTGCGTCACTGCTTTAAACCCAAAAGCAAAAACACACGGTACTGAGTGAGCAGCTCAGTGATGATGTGCAACCTGCTGAAAACAAATATGCCGGCCAGACCCTGGAGAACTCCACTGCTAATACCTGAAATGTTTGCCATCAATCGCAACTTTCACCAAGTGCAAAAATATGAGCACCTGAGCTTCCCACGGCACATTCCTGCTGCTGATTGGGGATCGGTGTTAGGCGGTGATATATACAGAGGTCATTCCTGCCGCTGAAACTCTCACCAACTCGCTCAGCATTCCTCAGAGTAACTCAAACCACATGAGAACTGATGTAACCGCATCGGCATTCCTCTCACCACATTCTCCGTAAGGATACCTATGCCTTTTCCGAATAGTTTTTGGACGCAAATCATTTTAAAACTGATGCGAGTGCGTTGTGAACGTTAAAATTAATACGTTTTCTGTTTTTTCGGGTGTAAAATGGCTCAAGCAGGGGGCTGAGAATGTGAGTAGGACATCATTTCACAGTCTCCAGTCACGTTATGGCCTGACAAACCAAAGCCATAACAGATCTGTGAGCACAGCCAAGATCCAGCACAGACAGAGCACTCTCTCTCTCTCTCTCTCTCTCTCTCTCTCTATGAGGCTGCTTCTTAACCTCGATCCAGCTGAAACAAAAAGGTCTCTATCCATCCTGTGCTAAAGACATGCCCAGGTGAGCTCTGTTATACAGCTCATACATTACAGCTAAGCCTTCGGTCCTGCTGTCTGCCATCTCATATCCACGTCCATCAATAACAGAAGAGCTCGAACTGAGTGAATCGGGCTCTCGTGACGCACACTGAAGTAGTGAAGCACCGAAAGCGTTCAGTCATGCATGCTGAGAGGGAGAGAGGATGAAAGGAAGGAGGTGGATTGAGGTTTTAGGAAGTGGACAGACCGAGAGACTGAAATCTGTTGTCTGTCTGCTGGAGAATCAGGGCAGGAGACTCGGCCCGTGAATAGACGTTCTCGTTCACTCCCCTGCCAAAAGATGGAGAACACGAGAGAATTAAGGAGACACAGCGGACTCGACAACAAACACCGCCAAGGTTCACTCAAGAAAGAAAGCAACAACAACAAAAAAAAAAAGAGAGCCTGCATTCTTCAAAGCAATTTCACGGCTTTTGAGACCTGAATGCCTGACAAGATCTGCTACTCTGAAACTCAGGGCGAAAAAGAAAAAGAGAAACAATGTAAAGCATGTTCAAAGCTTCAGAAGAGCCATATGATTATGGTCCCTGCTTGTATTACTAAGACAATTACACGGTAACTATAATAATGATTTGCGTAATGTCTATCATGTCCACTTGATAATTATATTCCTAGGCAGTAATGGCCATTAACTTTTATTACACCATAACCACCAGGAGGAGAGACATTCTAATGAACGTTGTCCTCGATCAATTATGCAAGTATCTGTGAAATTGTAGCAGAGAGAATAAAAGAAAAGGACACTGCAGACATACTAATAGCCTAGTAATTAACAGACTGATCAGTGGTTCATCTCTGAAGCAAACATACCCATTTTTTCTTCTTTCTGCTTCTTTTTTAGTGTCAGGATTACCCACTGGGAAGCACCTACACACAAATCATTAGGACTTTTTTTCTATCCTCCAGTTATAACAAACACAACTGATATGACCTTTAATAAAACTGAGGAACTGTACATTTGTTTGAAAGCAAACGAAAGGACACATCTAGTCCATAAACAACAGAAAGAAAAAACACTCGGTACATTAAAATAACCCCAGCACAATCCAGTTGCCTTCATAAATGATGCACTGGGAGCGATGGGAGTGCAGGAGTGTGTCTAAAACAGTCCGGACGCAAGCAAGAAAAATTGCTTGTCATTTATTCCAGCAACGTGACTTGCTTATCAGGCGTGAAAATGACATCATCAAACAGCAACGTCTCACAACAATGTGACCGACTGTCATACAGCAACGTGACTGATCATGATGCATCAAAATTACAGCTCATCATAAAGAATAAGCAGCGTGTCCAATACAGCAACCTGAGCAGCCGTCTTACAGCAACTGGACCCATCGTTAAGCTTCAACGTGGCTGGTCATCTCTTCCATATCTACGCTATTGTGACTGCAACTGGAACATAACTAATCATCATACAGAGATATAAACAATAATAACTGCTATTAACCACAAACACAAGAGTCACAAAAGAGTCACAATAGAGCAATGACAGTCATAAAGTACATCAAGCGGATTAATTATAATAGAGGAAAATAACTGATCATATAGAATAAGGTTACTGAATCGTGAGATCAACAGTCAAACAGCATTGCGTCTCATTTATATGCAGCGACATGCATGATAATTAGGCAGCAACATGACTACATGTTATACGCCAACAACATAATCGTACAAAAGTGTGATTGTGAAATGAAGCTGACAGAAACTCACAGGGCAACAATCTGACTGATCATACAGCGGCGCGGCCGAACAAGGCGACAGAGATGCGAAGCGACTCTCATCCTTATTTAACAGACATGTCTGCATTCCACTTTAATGAACTAGCTTCGGTCGAGCCGTTCTTCATATGCAGTAACTTTAATTAGTCTTTGTGATGCCCATCAGACTTTCCACCTCCATGACAAGCAGTCGTAGGCAAGCAGGCAATCAAAAGCACAAGAGCTGTTCTACAGTACCTGCGCTACGATTATCATCAACATCCCACACTCTATTATTACCTTCATCACTTTCCATTCTATACAATGTTTTGTCCTCACGCTCATCTCTGACTCTCTTACAGATGACATGTTAACATGAGTGCAAAAGAGATCAGACAAGTACAGTCACGCATCGTTTAACATCCACGGTGCGTTCTGTAAAATAAGATGTTGTACTGTATGATTTGCAGTGAAAAACGTTTTATCTGTAAGCATGGAAAGTTCACGTTAAATAAGGATAGCATGCACAGTACATGCACAGAGAAGTAACATAGGCTTTTTTTTGTTTCATAATAAGACATGCGAACTATACTGTAAGTCTGAACAGGATTTCTCAACACTAATATAACCTTCTGGGACTCCAGGTGTACAGTATATGCGGTTGGCCGTTACCTAGATGTACGTCCTGGGCCACACGGCTGACGTGGAAGTTGAAACAGTTTCTCCACTCTCTCCCTGCTCAGTAGACGATCTGCAGAGTCGGGTTATGAGGGAGCGACGGAGTGCAAGGGACCAGGATCGAGGGAGAAATAAAAACTCAAAGATAAAAATAAAATCCACAGAGGAGTGCAAGAAAATTATCATTCGGAGCAGCTTATGAGATTTCCTGGAAGACACAGTGCCAGGGAAATCAGTGCAGAAAGGGGCACAGGACCCATCAATCACACATGCACACATAGAGGTCTGAGAACATGTATAGATATGAAATCGGGTTTTATTTCTAAGAAGTGACGGTGGGAGGCCTCCCTGTGAAAGGATGTGTGTGAGTGGATACTGTACTGTATGTGTGCCAGTTGATTATACATTCAGGCTTCGGGTTCTTTCCATAATCAACTAAATGAGAACCCCTGTGTGTGCTCTCTCTCTCTCCTGCCTGGTTCTCTCCTGTTTACTTTTTCCCCACCACTATCTTTTTGCTTTTTTCGCTTCCTTTGTGCCTCCTGTACCGCCCCCCCCCCCCCTCCTCACTATGAAAAAAACCCGTTAATATCCTGCCTTTTTGCTTCCCTACATAATCTCCCATTTCATCAATGCCTTTCTATGTTCCTCTCTCTCGCTCTTTTCTCCTCATCTCTCCCACATTCGGTAGTTTTTCATCCCTCTCATTTTCCCACTTCTGCTTCTCCGCCGTACACTCTCGCTGACGCACAATCACTCTTCTTCCACCCTCTCTAAAGCCATTCACATTCGGTGCTCGTGTCATCTTTCGGAAGGCTTTTTTTATGGTAACATTTTACACACGGGTAAATGCACTCAGCCCGCAAATATCCCAGAGGTCTTCGAGCACCATTAAACTCTTCAGACCTGCTTATGCTAAGTGGCTGCATACAAATCTGCATTATGCCGTGCAGCGTTACTGTAGAACCGGGTGTAAATATGCTTGCGTCTGACTGAATAAATATGTGCACCGTTTGAAGGGTTCTGTGTGGCACGGCGGAGCATCTGCTCTCAACATGATAATGATGGAATAGCACTTAATTAAAAAGCAGCTAGGCACAACATATGTGGAATCGGTAGCAGCATAGTTCTTATTGCGTGTACACTCTCTACAGTAGAATATTAATTTGCTGAATGTTTACATGTCCATACTGACATTGGCTCTGCAAAATCACTATACTGTTACCCCGAAACGCTGCACATGCAATATCGTGTTATGGGCGAGTGCATTCCTATTTTACAGAAAGCACATCGCCTTGCAATAAACACTAGTGGAGTCAAACACAATGGAGCGGTATCGATGTGGATCTGTACACCTGAGCCAAAGAGCTGTGTAGTATTTCTCACTGGGATCATACTACAAGGGTTAAAGCTGAATCAAACCGGCCATCTCATGCATCTTGTATCTGGCCCATGTGACACCACGTAGGTGTGTGAGGAAGAATGACTGCTAGACTAACACCTAGTCCAGGCATACAGTACATTAGTAGTTTTTTTTTTTTCTTTTTTCCAGTTTCAGGCTACAAATAAACTGCAGTGTTTAGGTCACTGAAAACAGACCTTTTAGAAAACGCCTTCCGGAGGAAAGATATTATATAATGTGTGGGCGGGTTGGTCTTTTGGTCAGGATTATATATCACCACCTGTTGGTTCGGTATCCTTTACAAATCACATTTGTTTTTTGTTTTTTTTCATGTGAATGAAGATCTTTTTAAGAACAATGCCTCATTAAAAAAAAAAAAAAAAGATAAGTGCCTAAGTCATGATACGGATAAAAGCATGCAAGAACTGAAATACATGAGTGAGAGGGCGAGAGCCAAAATGAATGAGCGAGCGCGAGTGCCAGAGTGAGAGAGCGAGTATGAGAGTGTGAGAGCGAGTACAAAGATGAGCGAGAGCCGGTCTGTGCAGGCGTGTGAATGTGACCGTGATTGCGAGTGTGTGTGTGTGGGAGCGAATCACTGAGGGCAGGAGTGAGTAAATGAGAGTGAACGTAAAAGTAAATGAATGAATGAGAGTGAGCGTAAGAATGTGTGTGTTAGAGTGGAAAGGACAGATGAGTGAGTGTGGGAACAGTTGAGGTGGATACTATGTTACCATGGTTACGGGGAGAGATGGTTAATTACGGTGGCTTTACAGAGCTGGCACAGGCCAGTGAACAGTAGACATTCTCCCTCACCCTCACACACTCTCTCTTTCTTACTCTCCCTTTTTTCTCTCTCACAGTTTTAATGGGTTGAATTTTGAGTCAGAGCTGCACAGAAGAGGAATAATATCCATCTGTGCTTCCTCGTTACTGCTTGGGTATGACTTATAACTGCTACTGAGCTAAACAAACAAACAAAACGTGCACACACACACACACACACACTGATGTCACACATAGAAGATTATAAAACTTTGGTTTATCTCATTACAGCACAACAGTGTTAACAGTACTTGACCTGAAGATGCTCTCAGGAAAGATGTCCATGGAAAGGCTTCTGAATAGCTTGTTGTTATGAAAGTATCATTTGTTTGGTTGCTTGCTTTGAAACTTGACCACCACAAGAATTGACCAAACTGTGTTCTTGTTACACCCTTGACCCTCCTACTCATGGTGCGGTGGACAACAAGATCGTTGATTTGACAAAGCAATGTTACATGTATCAAAGTGCAGGGGAGCAGCAGAAGGTTAAAGATGGTCTCAGAAATGTGAGGTTGTCTTTAACCTTCTACTGGATCAGTGGGATCTCCTGTAGCCACGTTCCACACAACAGCTGCAACTGGTCTACCTGGTAGCATCAGGTTTCTGGCGGTTTATTCGCTCCCATTTTTAAACTGAGTTGAACATTGTACTGGCCATCGCCACCAAGGACTTCCGTTCCTACAAACTAGTAATCAGTAATTACAAACGTAACCATTGTTCTACATCTATTGGCTCCAGCTCCAACAAGAGCTGCTAAATTTCATTTGCCATTTGCTTGTTATAAACCCAGAAACTCAGCAAAGAGTGGCGAAGAGACTCTGCACAGAGGCCAAACTAGCGTGTCTAAAATGTCACGAGTATAAATGCCCACAGCGCTGTAGACTACGTGTATAAGCTCTGCAAAGACTTGAGACAAAATCATAAACCAAATATTTAATTTTCAATAGAAATACAGAAATATTCCTAGTCAATAAATAATGTGAGAAACGCTGTATTATTAAAAAAAAAAAAAAATTAAACATTTAAATACAACATAAAACATATTTTCCCCTGATTGTCTGGACAACCTGAATGGTGCACGTAAAATAAGCTTTTTACCCCATAATATATTTCTCTTTCATGTTCCGGGTTCGATTCCTGCCCCGTGTTCTCCTCCGTGCTTGGTGGGTTTCCTCTGGATACTCCGGTTTCCTCCCACAGCCAAAAAACATGCAGGTAGGCTGACTGGTATGTGTGCCCTGTGATGGACTGGCACCCTGTCCAGGGTCTAAGTCTCCTGGGATAGGCTCTCCGTTTGTGTGTGAGGCCTGGACGTGCGTGAACTGCTCTTGTTGACGGTGCCCTTTTGCAGCTTAATCCAACATGTCAGTCTTTTGTCAGTGGAGTCCAAGAGGGACATAATTACCTCCCAGCCCTCCCTCAGCAGCCTGCTCTGCTCTGATTAAAAACAACAAAATATGTGCACGACCCATAATCATAGCTGAAATATGCGCTGACAGTTCAGGCCGCTCCGCTGATTTGCAGACATATTCAAGATGCTTTAAATGAGGCTCTTTGGACCCAGTTGAAAGTGGTGCTGCAGTGAGACTATGTGACGTGGACTGTTAATATGAGCCGATGCTGTATATACAGGAACAGTGTAATCGACAGGAGGAATTCGAATGCTGCCAGGCTCTGACAGGTATTGTCATTTTCATTTCAATATTTTGAGGGACTTTAAATTCGGTTTCAAATGTAACTGAAAAAAATTATTTGCAGTGATCATAAATACCATACAGCAAAACCCATGAAAAAATGAATGAATGAATAAAGAATGCATATTACAATATTAATAACAAAACCCTCGACATTTACTGGACAGTACAGTAGTGACTCCAAAAGGGGCGTTTAAACATCATTTGGCTAAATGTATTATTAACCTGGCAATGCCAAACGTCACTGTATCATAGCTGTAGTGATCAAGTCTATATGAACTCAAGTCTATATCTACGTTATACTATATATTCTTATAATATACAGTGCCAGAATAATTCATTAGTATGGTGTAGGGCCTCCTTTTGCAGCCAATACAGCATGAGTTCGTCTTGGGAATGACAAAGTCCTGCACAGTGACTAGAGGGATTTTGAGCCATTCTTCTTGCAGTGGCCAGGTCACTACGTGATGCTGGTAGAGGAACTTCACCTTCATGTTCATCAAACCATTCTGTCCCCAGTCTTGGTGTTCGTATTGGTGCATTATCACTTTGAACCACTGGGGTCACATGGTCCTCCAGAATGGTTCACTAGTCCTTGGCAGTGACGCGCCCATCTAGCACAAGTATTGGGCCTAGGGAATGGCATGATATTGCAGCCCAAACCATCACTGATCCACCCCCATGCTTCACTCTGGGCTTGTAACAGTCTGAGTGTTACGCTTCTTTTGGGTTTCTTTACACCGTAACTCTCCCAGATGTGTGAGACAGTGAAGGTGGACTCATCGGTTTCATATTGTCCACAGCCCAGGATTTTCACTGCTGGCACCATTGACACTGGCGTTTGGCATTGGCACGAGTGACCAAAGGTTTGGCTATAGCAGCACGGCCATGTACATTGATCCTCTGGAGCTCCCGATGAACAGTTTTGGTGGAAACAGGAGAGTTGAGGTGCACTGCAGTGAGTTGGGCAGCTGTGGTTTTATGTTTTTTGGATACAGTCTGGGTTAGTACCTGGACATCCCTTTCAGACAGTTTCCTCTTGCGTCCACAGTTACTCCTGGTGGATGTGGTTCGTCCTTCTTGGTGGTATGCTGACGTTACCCTGGATACCGTGGCTCTTGATACATCACAAAGACTTGCCGTCTCGGTCAAAGATGCACCAGAGAGACGCGCACAAACAATTTGTCCTCTTTTGAACTCTGCTTAAACCTTCACACTCTGCTCTTACTGGTGGAACGTGCAATCAATGAAGATTGGCCACCAGGCTGGTCAGATTTAGCCATGAAACCTCCAACACTAAATTGGCCAGAGTTTCAGTTTCATTGTCAGATATAGTATATATCTAGTAATATATAGTATATATATTTTTTGACTTTCCAGTATAGACAGCTACTACAACAACAATAGAAACACTTTGTAGTGCTTTAATATAATTGAAAATTCCCTGGTGGAACAAACTCCATTTAAAGCTCGTTTTACACCAGATGTTGTACGGTCACTTTCAGCACACTGTTACGTTAATAATGATAGACATTTGTTTAAAGCCTATCATTAAAATGACTTGTTTAAAACTGCATAAAATATAATATACTTGCAGGGAGGATCATGTGCCTTGTCAGTTCTGGTAGAAAATCAGCGTAACACGGCATGATGACTATAGTGGAAAAAGTGACGCTGTGCTTTATGTGTCTGGTGTAATAATCTGAAACATGAAACATATCAGAACTGATGCTCGTGGTAATCAACCATGCATTATAGATGCATTAGGTACAGATTAGGTTAATTAGGACATTAAAGAAATTTAGGAATTTCTTTAAAAAAAAAAAGTGTATTTCAGACACTCAAAGACATTTTAAGGACCTTTGTTCACTTAGTCTATGCTCAAAACAAAATTGCTAATTTCGCCTCTCATTCAGCCAAAGACCTTTTGATGTCGTGTTCAGTCTCCATCTCCATCCTGCTTTTTTTCCCCTCCATCGCTCGCTCTCCATCATTCCCTTTTTTTTTTTTAACCCTCTGTTGAACATAATTGCTTTGTGGTGGACAAAAAGTTCAAAGGTCAGACAGGGTCAGACGGATGGAAAGATTCTCTCTCTTTCATTTTCTCTCTCCCCTCTCTCTCTCTCACACACACACACACACACACACACACACACACACACACACACACACACACACACACACACACACATTTCAGGAAAAAAAGTTGACAATGTACAGAAATAAAAGCTCATATACCTTCCTGATGAGTTTGACATAAAATAACGTCACAAATATACAGTAAATATGATCAACATACAGTATAAAGCTGGAACTTTTTATGAATCCACAACACATGTATTTGTGTGCAAATCGAAGCAAAATTATATTAATTGCAATGCTGTGAGAACAGTTTTGCATCTGTTGTGATCAATTTTGTGAGTAAATTCTTAAATGTTGGTTTAATCTTGTGCTCTTTGTAAACTGACAATATAGTATTGTTAGTTTGCTTAATTTTTGGACATGAGCAACAAGCAACATTAGCAATTAGCATGGCAATTAGAAGTATAATTCCAGTATTCTTTTCACCGGCTTTCATTTTAATCTTTGATTCGAATTCACCTAAATGTACTCAGAACAAAGAGAACCACAACCCTCCGGTGAATTTCTACTGCTGCTTAGATTTGAATGCAGCTCGTGTCATTCTTATCATCCATGTGAAGTTTTATAAAAGCTATAAAACTTTCTACTTTCTAACTTTTGCGTTCTACTGTGTATAAATATCAGGAAGGTTTTGTCTGTACACTGGTCAGAACTCGTTTTTCAGAGGTATTTTAACATTTTATATATTGGAGGATCCGAAACCTCAGAAAACCCAGTATCTGTCTGTCCAACCAGATTTTGTCACAGCATCATGTAAAACTGGCTGGACAGAATTTAATGTTACTTTGGCAGAACTTTAGTTATGTACCAGACTAGAAACTGGAAGCTTTGACAGCGTACTGCACATGCGTCAATTTGGTGGCACGTCTTAAATCTCCCGCCGGACAGAATTTATTGAAACTTTTGCAGTACTTGGATATCGGCCTGAAGTTTAACCTGCACCATAAGTGAAGATGAAAATGTTGAGTAAAAGCACTGTTAAGAAGAGTTACGTGCCAGATTTAACAATCTACTTTAAAACAAGCTACAAGCTAGATATTACTTAGAAGAGCTAAACTGAACATTTTTTCCTAGGATTAGTTAATATTTTCACCGCTGAAATAACAGAACTGAAGTGGTAGAAGTGAATTAAAAAAAAAAAACTTTGTCCCTAACGTTTTTTTCGATTTCTCCTCTGTTAGTCACTCACTGATTATTGAACAGGGAGTGCATTTGTCTGTCAACAAAAGTAGTACAACTTCGAGTAAACAACGAGCAAGATACACAACGTTACAAAATGTTATTTCTTTGTATTAATAAGTTAGACAGAGAGTTCTACCATACGGAAAGGCAGGTAGACATGGACTAAACTGTGACTACTGACTGAATACGGGGTCAACAAAGCCATCCACCAGAAAGTAGAGAGAGAGAGAGAGAGAGAGAGAGAGAGAGAGAGAGAGCTGCTTCCCCTCACTGAAACATCTCCAGGCTCTGCTTTTGGCTGTGAAGCTGAATCCACACACCACCCACAGCTAAACGCAAGCGGTCGAAACGCTCACTTTCTCTGCATCTTCTTTCAAACTGCTTTCCTACTTCATGAGTTGCCGCTGAGTCATTCTTTCATCTTGCTATTCCAGCCATGGGTTTCTCCACGCTGCTAAGAGTGGCTCCTCTGCTCCCGTTTCACATAACTCTTCTCACTTATCTGCAATAAAATATTCACACCCATATTTTCTTCAGCTCCGACTCTGCACTCTCCACCACAATCCCTTAACAACTCTCTGCTTCTGCTCTTGGTGAGTACATTTTGTGTTGTTTACACGCTGCTGTTTGCTGTTCCTCAAGACTTCTGTTCAAAGGGATCCATTAGCAAACAGATAAATAAATGAGACTCAGGCTGCTATCAAGCATTGAGACAGAGCCAAATGATAAATCAGCCAGAGAGAGAGAGAGAGAAGGGAACTGACAGCCAAAGTGAGGGTTGCTAGACATGGGTTGGGTTTTTTTCAAGTCTGTCTTAAATCAAAATTGAAGTGCATATACAGTACGTACATTATAACATTTCGTAGATGTTGTAAACTTTCCTGCACAGTGGCCGTGAAGTTTGTTAAAGGATACGATAAAGGTAATCAGGGCCTAATTCTACAATATTCGTTCGATGCAAAAATGCATTCCAAAGGGCGTATGAAGCTTATGCAGTAACACTAAATATCAAGTGGGTATCTTTCAAATTCATTAATATGACCATAACATATTATAATGTACAAACATGAGTGAGGTACTTTTCACGTAAAACCCAAACAATCCCTTTAAAACAGAGACACAGAAAAGCCCTTTGCTGACCAACAGGGGGAGACTCAGAGATGGAGAGAAAGAGACAGGAATAGGCTCAGGTGCTTTAAAACGGATGGTGTAGGTCTTATCTGTCACCTGCAGCTCTGTTCTTATTAGCGGAATGCAGGCTGGAAGCTCAGAGCTCAAGGATAGCTGGTGTTTCATTACAGCAAGTCTGCTGTGCAGAGAGAGAGAGAGAGAGAGAGAGAGAGAGAGAGAGAGAGAGAGTGTGTGTGTGTGTATGTGTGCGCTCATGTGTGCGCTTTTTGGGATATGTTCAAAGAGTGGCAAAAACTGTGTGTAGAAATGAGATAGACAGTGACGGACAGACAAGGGGCGCGGGGGCTGGGCAGAGGGGGTGTTTATTGATGTCCTTGATGTGCTCTGTAGACCACATCTGTGCTCAAGTTGGCAAGCTACACCATGCCATGCTGCAGAGAAAAGCAACCGCAATCATATAGAAATGCTAAATATAGAAATGATTTTTAACCATGTAATAAAACTTATTAACAGATAAAAGCCACATATTACACGGTCCTAATTTTCATTCCTATGTTCACGATCCAAGGCTTGCATTCGGCTTAACCGTATATGCACTCGGCTCCTGGTGATGCTCCAGTGTAAAACCACGTCAGGCACAACAGAACCGTGTGCTTCATTCTTATCAAGAAAACATTGGCAAGGGCCTCCGAGTGGCGCAGTGGTAAAAAAGCGCTCGCCCTATCATCCGGAGATTGCTAGTTCGAATCCCGGGTGGTGCTGTAACCTCTCGCAGCCGGAGGTCTAGAGAGAGCTGATTGGCCGAGCTCTCTCAGAGGGGAGGGATGAGAGGTACTTAGTGCTCCCACATTAATCATGGCTCTACAGCCAATCAGGGGCGTCTGTGAGCTCGCGCAACGGAGGGAGTGGATAGCGCTGTCCTCCGAGTGTGTTACGCCGCCCCCAACGGTGCGCGAGCGAGCAGTTCGAAAAGATGCGGTCGGCTGGCGTCACGTGGTTCGGAGGAAACACGTGATAGTCTTCGGCCCTCCCGGCTGAGTGGTAGTAGTAGCCTTAATGTGGGAGCCCCCTAGTGACGGGGAGGAATTGGACACGACTAAATTAGGGAGAAAATCGGGGAAAAATCCAAAAAAAAAAAAAAAAGAAAACATTGGCAAAATGTACACAACTTTATCAATGCAGCACAGAGGACGGAGAGAGCTGAAGCCATGCCAGCTGTAATTATAGCACAGCGTAACTACCATATATACACATTCACGACTAATAATAATAATAATCAAACATTTGCAGATGAAGATTCCAACATGGAGAAAGCGTTCTTGCGGCACACCAGCGCATTGCTGTTTAGTTTATGCTTCGTTTACTTGCGCCAGGGAGGACAAACAGCAGAAACACACAAAAAAAGGCACTTTTTATTATTATTATTTTTTTTTTTTTTTTATGCACCTGGTGTGGGCTGAAACACTTGATCAAATGAAAGCGTAACTGTCATCTCTGACACATACTGAAAATGGAAAAAGAATGCATCCAGTACAAATTAATGTGTTATTGTATAGAAATCAGCAGAGAACCCAACCAAGCGAAAAACAAACTGGTCTTTACTAGACTGGGTGCTGCCAAATAAATGTCATATAAATGAATAAAATGTGTATTAGGTTGCAGCAGGGAGAGAGCAGAGAGACTGAGTGTGTGTGTGGAGAGAGAGAGAGAAAGAGAGAGAGAGAGAGAGAGAGAGAGAGAGAGAGAGAGAGAGAGAGAGAGATCAAATACCTGCTGTGGAAAGGCAGTTCTCTTCATCACTGTTGTCTTGGCAGTTGTCCTGGCCATTACAGAGGAAACTTCGATCCACGCATCGGCCGTTCCTGCAGTGAAAGCGAGCCGCCGAGCACACCAGAGGATTACCTGCTGCAGAGAGATGAGAGACGCCAAGCAGAGCAAAACTTTAATATGGATCTTTAATGACAGGAGGTCATTGTTTTAACAGCCCTTATTAGCACGCCGGCAGAAAGCGACAAATGTAGGCTATGACCCGTGCTAACTGCAGTCCCTTTGTGTACACTCACACGATGATGTGTCATTGATCTCTCAGCATTAAACTGCCCTCTCATCCACCGCTCACACAGCTTATTAAAGCCATGAAAGGCATCCAACACCATGCACGAATCTCAGGTCTGACTGGCTGGTTCACTTCAATTCCAAACTAGATCAGGTTAGAAATACTGCATGATCACAGCTCTAAACACATAGCTTACATCAATTCAGTTACATATACTGTATTGCACTTCTTGTGTGTGCCAGTTCTTATATCGCCACGTGGACGCCAATCTTGATTTATTTTCTTGGATATGTTTTTGCATTTGAGGTGGCACGATGTTGCTGTTCCTCTCTAATCCTATAGATGGTGTGCTCTCCATTATTCACACACCAGCAGCACATCCAGTGTGGTAGGACGGAAAGATTGTTTAGAACTGGTAATGAAACCTAATAATAAAAATGGACTGGAATATTTATTAAATCATGACACTTGGAGAATAATAAGACAAATCGAATTGGTGCCCAGGTATCATGATGACACCATATCGGATGGTCCCTGGTTATTCCTATCCCTATTAAATACTGATGAATAAAGCAGAACAACTGATGTACTGTATATGGGCAAGAACAATTGCAGCGGGGTTCATTACATAAGTTTAGACTTTTTATTTTCAAGATTAGCTCTCTAATTGTTAAGAGGGTTTGATGTTTTGAATAATTGCCACTCAGGCTCATGAAGCTCCACCCTACGGATGTTCGCCTGTAGTGTGTCTCTAAAATGACTGAAAGGAATACATGTACTCGGTCAGTTTTCCAAAAGCACTATTGCTAAGATCATGGCTTAACTTAATGTTTTTAACATTCCTCATGCACCCAGGAGCACTCTTTCACAATTTGATTACTTGAATATGTCGGTGCTATCACAGAAAAACAAAAACAAAAAAAAAAACATATATACTGTCCTGGTCATTCAGTCTTATTATTAGGTAAATACAGCCTTAGATGAACATCATCACATACCTTTTTCACCATGACATTTATTCATTTAAGAGAACACTGAAGCATGACTGAGGTCCGCAAAACTGCATCTGAACAAAGCAAATGACAAATGAGACCAAAGTGGAGTAGTTTGGCCTCAGTGTCCAGCGCCATGTTTGGTGGAAACCAAACAGCATTTCAACAGAAACATCTCACACCCACCAGTGCATTCTAGAGGCAAATGCCCTATTTTGCCTAAATCTTGGTGAGATTTGGATAGACCTCAACCCAATTGAAATGCTGTGGCAGGACCACAAGAGAGCTGTTCATAAGTGAATGCACAAAAACCTCCATGAACTGAAGCATTGTTGTAAAGAAGAATGGGCGAAAATTCCCCCAAAATGATGTGAGACTGATAAATTCATACATCAAAGTTATTGCTGTTAAAGGTGGATCTACAGGCTATTGAACCATTGTAGTACTTATTATTGCCCATATGTTGTTGTTTTTTTCTTTTTGGCTACATTTGTGTTAAGTAAATAATGGCATGGTGAAAAAAGTTAAATGTTGTTGATCTTCTGAGGTTGTATTTGCCTAATACTCAGATTTTTTAAAATTACATTTTTACACAAACATACACATCATTACAAGGTGAATAAAATTTTTATCTCCATGACTGTTAGTTGTCATTTGCTGGTTACGTTTATAGCTCATTTGTACACACACAGCCCATACACACTGAAAAATACTGTCCTGGACCCCCGAACGCCATCTGAGGCAGGTTTGGCTGTGGGGAGCTAAAAAAGTTATTTGTCATTTCCACAATTACTTTATTTATATGTTTTTTTTTTTTCCACTGTGCTTTGTGGTGTTCTTCGCTTCAATCTCATCCTGACACTTTGTCTCCTGATGTATTTTACTTATTACTACTTGCCTCATAATTCTAAAAAAAAAAAAAAAAAAAAAAAATGTTGTCCCTTATTTTTTTTTTTTTATAACAGTGATAGCCAGAATTCAATGATCGGGAGATTGGAAGTCAATATGAATCATCTATCACGGATGGTATTTAAAAAAAAAATTTTTTTTTAAAGCAGGCTTGCATACAAACAAGAAAACAAGAATGAGATGCCATTTTACATTTAAACAAATCCAACTTTCAGTCACTGCTCTTCTAATTTAAAAAACGTAAACTGATGCAGAATTATCTAGAGGACAGATCGGGGGCAATCACACAGCAGAGCGTTCTGCCTGCTTCAAGCACATTTCTGTTTAACAGGTTAGATTAGATCTGAGCATACATGATGCCCTGCAGGCTACACCCAACAGTTCTCCCCGCGTGATGGGATTTGCTTTATTAAAATCAGAGAGCCTGAGCAGCTAGACGGGATTGTCAGGATCCTAGGCTGGAGATGATGGAATAAAAGAAGAAGAAGAAGAAGAAAAAAAAAAAAAAAACGATCCAAAACTATGAATTACGACTGAATGAGAAGAGACAGTACTTTGATGCACTCCGACACGTTTTCAAGCATCAAATGTTCCTTCCATTTAATTATCAAAGTGTCTTGTGAGGATACAGTTATTGAAAAAAAGTTAGAAATTCCACTAACAGCCAAGTATAGTCATTTTATTGCAGCTAAAATTAGACAATATTCACTGTTGGTAACAGAAACCATCCACCAAATCATTTGCACCTATCGAGGTACTGGACTGGGGGGGCTGGAGACAGAAAGTCAGAAAGCACACAGAAATGCCATAGGAGTAATGAGTAGTTTGCTGGTGTAGTTGCAGAGCGACACGGACACATCATAAACGACGGATTCAGATATCCCCATTTTCATCAACTGTCATGAATCATACTTTTTAATTAAACACCCCAGGACACATCAATCAAATTGGTGTGGGATTGTTTGGATTAAGTAAATACAACTCATCTGATTTAGGGTTCAGAACGTGTGCATGTATAGAGAAGTATACACAGCAGTCAATCAGGGATTTATCTGCTTTTGCAAATGAACCCTTCCGCATGGACCTGACGCAGCAGCATAAATCAGCCTTTAGTTTCTTCGTGCTCTTGGCTGTATGGTCTGGATTATATGTACAGAAGCCTGTGGCATTTCTGGGATTTGAATTCGTGATCTATGGATGATACAGAGAAAGTTTTTTCTGTTGTGCTATTCTGGAGCCTAGGTAAGATAAATGGTAATACAATCCTTACACTATGGAATAATGAATTCTGATGTGACTGACGCCGTCCAAGGTCATAGTCAGAACAGCAGCACATGGCAGCTCAAAGAGATTGCTGATGTTTTAGGACACTACTGAGACTGGAGATGCTGTACGTACTGTGACACACACAACCTATAACATAGGGAGCTTCCATACTGCTCAGTTTCAGAATGAGTATCATCAGTCCATTTGAGTGCATCTTAAGAATTGATGGATATTTTTAATATAAAACACCATGATTTGTTGAAAGAAATAGAATTAGAAGGTTATGAAGTGAAGTGCAATTTGCCACATAAATGAAACAGACCAAAAAATGTCATGTCCTGATTTGGCATAAATTATGAAAAAGTAAGTAACCAAGTTATCTATTATTTCTGAGCTAGTGGCTCACTAGTAAAAATCCTTAGCTTATCCTCCCCTTATTCAGCACAAGCGATATCTTGCATGAAAATTAAGACTAAGATTCAATGATTTGTCATGTATTTTACAGAACAATAAAATAAAATAATAAAAAATAAAATAATTTTCCACATATCCCAGTTAGGAAGCCGAGGTCAGAGCGCAGGTGTAACGACTGCCCTGCCGTGCAGCACAACAACACTGTTTCATCACTCAAGAACACTGCTCAAAACCAAGAATCGGGACACTGTTTCGCCTTTGATCTAAAAGTTCAAAACAAAGCACACACAAAGCAATGTAGAAAAAGCCTGAAACAGCTCTGCTGTCCTCTCTGAACTCGCTCGGTCGTGGTATTTCTTGAAGAATAAAAAGAAGATTTTCAGATCAGACAGTGGGTGAGACAGGTCTGAAGGATTTGCTCCAGCAGCACTTTCATTTTTCTTTTTTATTTGTGTAGCACATTTTACATTTCTGGCATTTGGCAGATGCTTCAATCCAGAGCGGCTTACATTCATCTCATCCTACATCTGAGCAGTCAGACGCCTGGCAGTAATCCAATGTCTTAAATACTAAGCTAAGGCCTTGCCCAAAGTTAAGCTTATACAGTTGTAGCAGCTTTATAGAGATAATATACATTCCCGGTATAGATTTTATATTGAAACTTTTATCCCTTATTCTGGAAGATACTCACTGCAGTTGTCTTCGTCGCTTCCATCGGGGCAGTCGCGGAAGCCGTTGCAGCGGAAGCGGCCGATAATGCAGTGGACGCCATTAGCACAGCCGAAGAACGTCGGAGCACATTTTGACTTCACCTTCGCTGAAAGACAGAAAAAGAGGCGAGGAACGGTAAAGCCAGTGATGCATTATCTTCCAGCAGCATCTACGTCCAAAGTTCAGAAAATTAATACACGGGCATGCATGAGTTTTTAAGACCTTTATAAATAAATAAATAAATAAACCCTCAACAAACAAACAAAAAAAAACAATACTGTAACCTGCACAAACATTTATTTACATCTACATTTCAGCATTTGGCATACGCCCCTTATCCAAAACTTACATTTTATCATTTATTATTTATTTATTTATTTATTTATTATTTTACACCCGAGCAGTTTAAGGGCCTTGCTCATGGGTCCAACAGTGGCAACCTGGTGGTGCTGACATTTGAACCTACAGTATGACCTTCCGATCAGTAGTCCAACACATTAACCACTGAGCTACCCCTAATTATTGCACAGACATTTATGATCAACAAACAGTTATTACATTTCAATACAAAGCAAAAGACATCAAATATGATGGTGATATTAACCAAACCTTATACGTATAACTATTTGCAGGAGGCTACTAGAACTCCAAGTCTTTTGAGGCTTTTGATGTCTTCCTTAAAAACATGCCCAACTTTCCTCTGGATGATCTTTGATAATTACAGTTTGTTTAAATGATCTTGGTCTTTTAGAAGCTCGCATTTGAGCAGTCAGCCATGATCAGTTTTGCAAGCGTGCCCTTAAGGAGTTCTCTTCTGCAGACGAGTACAAGAAATCATTTCTCTGATTATAGTTCAGGAACTAAAATTACCCTTGGCACCTCTTTAAAGTCCACAGGTTCCTGTAGCATAACTAACATACTACGACTACAGAATTCCGCTTGAACAGCAACAACCAAGCATTTGACATGCAAGATCCACAAAGGACGTGGAAGCTCGAAGGAATTTAGAGCGCTTACTTTTATGCTGCCGTGCTCCAGTGAGATAAAAAGTGGCCTCTGTCAGAGAATAAAGGTGGCTGGATTTATTACTGTGGTCGTGATTGTGCAAGCAAAATGCATTGTCTCACCAATTAAACTGGAAACAGGCTAATAAGTAAGACAGATTTGTGTCACTCCAGCATCTGGCACATAAATCTCAGATGGAGAAGGGGCTACAGAGGCCTGAGTAAGCAGCTTGTATAGATTCTGATTGATATTGATATCCTAAACCCACATCAATTAAACACCAAGCCAGCAAACACCCAAAGCTGGCAGTGCACGGGCCCGTCAATACCTTAGTGTAAACGCAAGCAAAGATCCAACGAGATCATCTTTGCTATGACGGCATATACACGATTGATGCTTCAATACGTTAACAGCTTTGACGACAGATTTAAAGAGCCTGTCCTCACTGTCCTCTGCTTTGACTGCGTTACTGTGCCTAAGCACTCTCCCACTCGCCATTCCGCAGCATACCTGAGCACCATGAAGGAGCTCTGTCAGACAGAGTGGACGATCATTCCCCTTCACTGTCTCTGCAGCCTATGGCATAAACAAAGACATCACCCGCAAGGTCTCAGGAAGATGTCTGCTGGAAAACATCGCTAATGACAAATAGCGAACAGGCGGAAAGGTCAGACGCAATCTGTGTGCCGGGCCACAAGAAAGAGGGTTTACCTCTGGAGCAACTGCTGCCTTTTCCCTCCAGAAAGAACATAGAAGAAAGAGAAAGAGAGAGAGAAAGGGAGAAAGAGAAAAAGGGGAAAATTGCGTACTATTAAAAAAAAAAATAAATAATAATAATAAAAAAGATATATGTCTCTTTACCAATAGATGTGGCTTTTGTTTTTTATAGGGCCTTAACAAAATAAGAAACAAAGAAGGAATAAAAGAGAAGAATAATGAAAGACACACAGAAAACCTTACATTTCTCTAAAGTCTGGCCTTGGCTCATACGTGCAGTCTGTAAATCTAAAAATTTTAGAAAATATTGTGCACATTGCAATTCAAATTACACTGTGTGGTTAAATGAAAAAGAATATCTTGCCACAAAACAAAAGCAACACATAAAAAAATAAATAAAAAAAAAGATTTATGTATGCCTGTAAATTAAAAATATCACCATGCACTACGGGGATGAAGCCAAGTAATTTTCCCTTTCTTTCATTCCCTCCATTTCCTTTGTGCACTACTTCAAAAATAACAGCAGTGGTAATGACACACCGTGGTCTGCTGCGGCAAAAACCTCTCTGTTTCTGCTTTAATGCTTTTCTTTTTTGCCCTTGAACAAATATGAAATTTAATTAAAAAGAAGTAATAAAGCAGTGGAGGATGGGCCAGGCCTGAACCGGCGCACACCAACAATGTTACTGTTCTCGTTTTCTCTTCCGGCCTTATTCAGAGCCTGTGCGTGATCTGCAGCTGGGCGTGCAGGCACACGAGCCATGACCGTTCTCACGCTGGCTCTAAAGGAGGACTCGCGCTAATTTCATGGATGCTGGATAGAACAGGCAAAGAGCATCACAATGATGGCAGTTTAATAACACTTTATACACTGAGGCTTGGATTTGAGTAGGAAAACGGCCAAGACACTACAGTAGGAGAGAAATAATATTCATGGACATTGTTTGTCAGGTTTCTCCCTGCTATTAAGAGGTCACGCTTTAGGAGGAATTTTAGCCACACATGTCGTCTTTCCACGTTGTCTCCTCATCCCCACTATCCCCCTTTTGTTTAACTCTTAAATCCAGGCCAAGTTTTCTTTCCCTCCATCCGCTGAGCTGAAACGAGTTGTTTAGAGGAAGCCCAACCTCGTCTCCAGCTTCAGTTACAGTTTATCCTTTGTACTTATGAAAACAGGGTCACAGCGCAGGCACACCAAATCCTTAAGGTATGCACAGACCGAAACGAAGGAGAGAAACACACACGATCACTAGATTCCACAACCCCAACACAAACTCTACTAAAGCCATGACTCTGATTGGTCAGAAGGTGTTGACTGCAGCTCTGACAGTAATGACAGCCACAATTCAAATCATAGTCGTTCATCAACACAATCGATCTAATGCTTTATCGTTTCTATAGTAACAGCTTACACAGAGACATCTGTGGTGGTGCATCGCATAAACAGATTGAAAAATGTCTGTAATTGTTGATACGCTGACATTTTTCTTTGATGAGCCAGTGAGTCAGTTTATTTATAGGAGGCATCACCAGCGTCAGCACTTCGTAACACTCTGCGATTTTTAGTTTTTAATCTTCTGACCCGATATGGATATGGATTCTTGGTGACGCAAGAAAAAAAAATTACCATCATTTCTGATTCTTTTTTTTTTCTTTTTTTTTTTAACTTCAAGAGCGTAGAAAAGAAAAGTTGATGAGGTTTACAGCTGCTGTAACATAAGTGATTCAGCAACTAACTTGTTTGGTCAATGATGGTCCATAACATTAAATGTAAATAGAGATGGCCTTGCAGTGACGTGGTGTGCATGTTTTGGTAACGAAGATAATTACAATAAATATGACAAACACAGTCAGTCGTTTGTGGAATATCATGTTGCTTGCAGGTCAAGAAAAAGTTTAGGGAGGAAAAAAAGTTATTTCCCCCGAAACCTTACAACTGGTTGTGCCATCCTTGGTGGCAACACCTGCAATCGAGTATTTGTGAGAACTGGCAGTGAGACTTTCACATCGCTGTGGACGAATTCTGGTCCACACTTCTTTGCTGGATTGTTTTAATTCAGTCACACTGGAGGGTTTTCGGGCATAAAAGATCCTTTTTGTAACCTTCATTTCTTTTTAAAATCATTGAAATGTAAGAGTAATGGTGAGATTCACAAACTGGTAAACATTTCATACTTTGTAATATAAAATACTAAAGAGGTTTTTTTTCCTGATTTTATTTATTTTTTTTTGTATATTTGTCACATAAATATTTGTTTTAATTCCGTCACACTGGAGGGTTTTTAAACATGAAAGGCCTGTTTAAAGATCTCAATCGGATTTAAGTCCAGACTTTGACTAGGCCACTCAAAAAAACATAAATATATATTTTTTTCTGAGCCATTCAGAGGTGGACTTGCTGGTGTGTCCTGCTGCACAGCCCAAGTGCACTTGAGCTTGAGGTGACAAACTGATGGCCAGACATTCTGCTTCAGGATTTTCTGGTAGAGAGCAGAAGTTATGGTTCCATCAATTATGGCACGTTGTCCAGGACCATCACACTACCACCACCATGTTGGACTGTTGTTACTGTATGTTCATTTTTATGAAACACTGTTAGTTTTGCGCTAGATGTAACAGGATGCACACCTTCCAAAATGTTCCAGCTTCGGTTCACAGAATATTTGCAAAAAGTCTTGGGGATAATCAAGATGTTTTTGGCAAATGTGAGACGAGCCTTTGTGTTCTTTCTGGTCTGGAGTGGCTTTCGTCTGGAACATTCCCATGGATATCACTGTTGCCCAGTCTCTTTCTTATTGTTGAATCATGAACACTGACCTTAGCTGAGGCAAGTGAGGGCTGCAGTTCTTTAGATGCTGTTCTGGGTTCTTTTATGAGCTCCTGGATGAGTCGTCATTGTGCTCTTAAGAGTAATTTCGGCGAGTCGACCACTCCTGGGAAGGTTCCCCACTGTTCCAAGCTTTTTCCATATGTGGATAATGGCTCTCACTGGGGTTCCCTGGTATCCCAAAGCCACAGAAATTGCAAAATGTAGTACAATAGTAAATTGGGGCATTGGGGTGTGTTCAGGGCCCTATAATGTTGGAGCCAGTTTTACAACCCAAATAATTCCACACGCAGCATTCACACTATAAAAATGGATGTGGGACAAAACATAAGATTAAATGTCATTTCATGTCACTTTGTGTAATATTTAAAAAAGTAATTTTAAGAGCTATAAAAGTGTGGTGAATATAAAACAATAAAACAAGTTTTACTCTCCTTTTCAGAGACATGTGCAACACCACTGCATGAACCTCATATCATCGATTTTGCTTGGTAAGTTGGAGCACTTTTTTATTTTAAGATTTATTAAGAACTAAAGATTTTGCAATAAATTTGTCAGCGGAAAGCCAAGCGAGTTTATGTATTCGTTTATCTATTTTTTTTTTTAGCAAAATTTTGTGAAGACACAGCCTCATAGGTCCCGAAAATGTTATGAAGCATATCAGCTTGAATGAAACAGAGTTACTTTCAGTTTCGTTTTAAAGCAGAGGAAGCATAAGGTAAAGTTAAGAAAGGTTAAATGTGCATTTATTTCACAATTTAGTCCCTTTAAATGTCGTTTCTACATGTTTTGATTGTTCTTATATGCAAAAATATCATTTTAGTGTTGGAAATTGGTAACGTTTTGTGGATGGCTGGAATGGATCATCTGTATTTACATGATTTCCTATACGTAATTACGCTTTAACTCACCTGCGGAACGGTTTTTATTCGCATGCTGTGGATCCAGTGTAGTAGTATAAGAAATTTAGAGAATTTAAAAAGATTAATTAATTTTGCTTGTTAAATTGTGTGGAACAGTTTTGTTTTACATTACTTTTTACATTAGTTTACCTTAATTTACATTTACTACATTAGGTTTTGTACGGCTGCTCACATGTATATTTACCGTTATAAATAGTGGTAACATAAATAATTCATTATTAATACATTTGTCTTTGGAAGCCTTTTCCAGTAGTTTTCAGTAGTGTTTGACCTCACAGTATACTCTTATAGTATGATTAACATTGAGGATTTTCAATCCACCTCTCCCCCATCACCCAGAAGATTGCTCCCCTTTCAGCCTGCCTTCACTCCAGGTTCCTTCCTCATGTCGTCTCGGGGAGTTTCGCCTCACCGCTGTCGCCTCTGGCTTGCTCATTATGATTTTAAATCTGTAACCATATGTCTGTGAAGCTGCTTTGTCTTCTGTTGAAAGCACTGCATAAATAAAACTGATTAGAAGTGCACAGGTCTATACTGGGAAGGATGATTCCAGCTCACTTACTGCAGGAAGGAGAGATAGTAGGGGGCGGGAGTGGGAAAAGAATGATGGAACGTATAGTGGAAGAGATGAAGGGTTGCTCTGACCTTGGGAAAGCACTCCTACAGGGAGAGAAATCAATAGGTAATGGAGCCTGTGTGAAAGCCATGAGGGCATTAGGAACACAGACAGGTGGGCAGAGTGAGTGGTCTAAGCAATCCGTGCCTCTTTGACCTTAGGCCTTGATCAGTATTACAAAAACATTCCGTCACAAATCCGTGCTAAACCTTGGTCTTGCTCAAGCTTGTAAAATATTCTGATTTATGAGGCATTACTGATAAGGCATCGGCAACAGAGCTCTCATTATTTTATATAGTCTGTTCGGATGGTATCAATCAGACAGCCCCCCTGTAGAACAAGGTTGTTTAAGAAGCAGATCTGTGCAAATGGATATCCTCGACAGAACTGAGCAGCAGGAGATTTGAAAGAGAAAGAGGAAGATGAAATATGCAGCAGCGCTGTTCATGTCTCTTAACAGGTTGGCTTCGAGTAAGCTCTTGTGGACAGACTCTCTGTGGGGTGTTGTGGAGGGAGAGAGAGAGAGAGCATCTGTAAGCTGTGTGGAAACAGGAAGGGGGGGAGACATAACCTGGTCGATACTCTATCTCTGCTCTTTAGTATTAATTATAGCAGCTTATTGATCAGCCATCCATTAAAAGTCTCGCCATGTGATGGCACTCGGCTAGTAAGACACCTGCCCCTCTCCCTCTCCCTCTTTCACACACACGCACACAAACACACACACACTTTTAGCTGACCAAGTCACCTGCCTTTAACTCGATTGAGCAGTCAGCTCAAATACAGAGACAACGAGAAAGAGAAAGAGGGATACAGGGAACCTTTATTTTCCACATCTCTGAAAAAGCTAGCTGCTTGTATGAAGAACATCATGCAGCGGTTAGATTTAAAGTCGCTGACTGTAGCTCATTCGCCAGGCCCTCTGGTCCTTCCAATAGTGCACAGCAACAGTTAAAGACCAACGACGTGTGACTGATCATTCTCAACACCACACTGCCATGGTAATGTGTGATGGACGGGTTATAGTGTTTCATACACAGAGGCGTTTCTAGTTTAGAAGCAATCCAGCAGACAAAACCAGAGCAAGTCTTATGAACTTACAACGAAGATCTACCACACATGACAGAAGCGCACCTTTCATCTTTGCAGAGAACACTTATGGGAAAACACTCAAATAATGATATTTTTTTCATTGTATTTTTATGGGTCAAGCACTGTGCGTGTGTCTCAAGATCCCAGATTTTGTCGACCCCTTTGCTTAATTCTCATGTGATTTCCAGTCCTTTCCAGATTTAGTCTCCACACTCTTCTGGAAAGCCTTTCCACTCCACAAAGCCTTGGAGCACAGCTGTTGCTCATTTAGCCACTAGAGCATTAGTGAGGTCAGGCACTGATGTCGGGTGTGAAGGCCTGAGGTACGCAAATTTAGGAAGCCTTTTAAGACCTATTTCACAACCATTTTGAATTTTGAGTCAAGAGAGATGATCGATTGAGATTTGATCTAAATGTCAGGATATCCAAGATGGAAAGGAACTTTTAATCACTTAAACAGCGTTGCCATGACAAGGTGATCAATTAACAACTCACCCAGCAAGGCATGATTGCATATTACATTGTTCACTGTGGCCCAGAGCTCACATGGGTTTAATGAGCCATAATTTAATTTATTATTAAATTCAATACTGAAGTGGAAATGGACAGTGAGAATTGTAAAACAAACTTTCGAATACTTCTTCCCTGATGAATCGACAACTGATGATGCTCAAAGGGAGGCATGACATCAAAATCATGCACATTGCCCTTAACAAATCACTGTCCCGATCGGCTTGAGATTTTACAAAGTTCATCAGAATCAAGGCAGATTTTGGCAGCACGATCTCTACATACCCATGATTCACAGTCCCTGGCACAGCCTTGGCGCTTGGGCCTGCCAACCACTGCTTGCGGATACATTAAAAATAAATATATAACCATCTTCTTCATAGAAAAATAATCGAATGTGCACACAATGTATAATCTGTCAATAATACAGGGAGGAAAATGGCAGCATATCAAAGCATTGCCATAAATATTATGATGGTATTGAATAAAACGATTAAAATATGCTTGAGCTACAGTGTTCCACAACTGCCTTGTTTATCCTTGCCGTACTACACCCTAGGCGCTGTAAGGTAATGGCCCGTAGAGATCTGAAAAATCCCTTTTGCAATATAATGCTTATTACTGTGTCACTACGCAATAAACAAGCGCACTTGGCTGATAATGAAAAAACAACCACGCAGACTTGTCTATATGTTTGTAGAGCTGTTGAACAATTAATAGCAATAGAATGGCGGTGTTTACACTGCATGCCTAAGCGTTCGATTTATATTTATATGCTTTTTTCCCCAATCCAGTTATTTACATTACCTGTGTAATGTAGCTTATCTCTATCGAAGCACTGGAATAAACATAAATCTTTCCTTCTACCAAAAAAAAAAAAAAAAAAGGTGGAGAGAGGAAGATTATTTATGTGAATTTATGTGATTATTAGCTAGCCCGCTGTACTTATTTTTTTCCCCTGATTTTCTCCCTAATTTACTTGCTCCTCCCCGTCACTAGGGGGCTCCCACATTAAGCTACTACTGCCACTCAGTCGGGAGGGCCGAAGACCATCACCACCATCTTCCGAACCACGTGACGCCAGGCGATCTTTTCGAACCGCTCGCTCACGCACCGTTGGGGGCGGCGTAACACACTCGGAGGACAGCGCTATACTCTCCTTCCGCCCCCGATTGGCCATAGAGCCGTGATTAATGTGGGACACTAAGTACCAGCTCTCTCTAGACTTCCGGTGAGAAGTTACAGCATCTCCCGACAGAGACAAATATTTTTTTCACTGTCTAAGTTAATCACATCATGATAACAAATTAGACTGTAGCTTAAAATCTTTATTACTCGATTCAATTGAATTTTCACATGCTTGTTTCTCTTTCAAGTAAAAAAGCCCACCACAACATACCATATAAGAAAATTATTCTTATTATTTATCTGTGTGACTAAGAATCAGGTGATCATGTAACCATCGAATATTATGTCTGTTTTTTTTTTTTTTTTGGCTCTGAAATACATAGTAAGCTAATGTCGGCTAATGGTACTTTCCGCCATCCACTGTTGTGACTGATGTCATGGTGGTCACATGTCAGTAAAACGTAACTGATAATTAATTAAAGATGGCGGTCGAGGAGCTAGACAGAACAGACTGAGGAACTACATACTATTCTAAAAAGCCAGGCTGCTCTCTCTCCCTTTTCGTCTCGTTTATGTCTTAGTTGACCTATAATCAACTTTATTTCTGCTTTTATGCAAATTAATGCATTCTCCTGATTTCTACCCCAGTAACCGCAGTAATTGCATAATGTTTTAGCAATGATGTGTGGAGATGTGGGTTGTGTCCTTATATCTCACATTAAATACATGATTTGAGTCTGCAGAGCACTTGTATGTGATATGAGCAGGTGTTACATGCTTTGCGTCTGCTTTCTTCAGTGGTTACACACATCTACAAAAAGACCGTCATCATTTCACACTAATTAATCAGGGGAATAAGCCATGTAATGAATTCATTGTTTCTACATGATACCAACTTTTCACAATATCCAGTAACATTGTTTCCTATTACATGAAAAAAATCGACCCACCAACATTTAATTATTATTCTTTTATTTATTTGAATAAATAATGTATTAATTTTCTCGTCAATAAAAGACAATCAATATGTGCAGACATGTACATATGTTTAGCAATTAATATTTAGCACAGGTGTTTTGATCTCTCCAATATTACACGACCATGTCCTGAAGCCCCGCCCCTAACCCCACTCAGTTTATTTGGTGCACTACATTTATGTCAATGTCAGCAGAGCATACTTTAATAACAGGAAATAAAATCTGTTCATTGAAAAAGAAAGTAAGTAAGAGAATGAACAATAAAACAGATTTGTAGATACTTGACAAATTTCATCAAACATATCTTTGAGACACTTACTGAGGAAATACTGAAAAACAACACGGTCCATCATCCCCAAAAGCCTTCACGAGATTTAACAAAGGAATAGATTGCTGATCATATACAACTTTCCTGTAGTATGTATTGCTTAGTCAGAAATATCAAGAATTACAGCAGAGAGAAACTAGTCTCCAATATTGCTATCGCCTGATCATCATCTGTCTGAACTTTAACTCAGTTTAATGAATAAAGCCTCACATGCTGTGTGATTCAGGGTTTTTTTTGGGGTTTTTTTTGGATATTACTGTTTTTGAACCGCATAAAAATGTTTTGATCCAACTTGCAGGTTTCACATGCAAAAGCTAACTAGAGCGAGGAGCTCATTTCTATAGTAACAATTAATGTCTATAATGAATCTTTCACGTATGAAGGGAAAAGCAATCTGATTCAGGGCTACGTTTACCTGCGGTCTTAGTAAATCTGTTAACTTCATGAAGGGTTTCGAATGATTAAACTGGGCATAAATGGAAGACTGGAACGATAGAGTAGAGATTGGTTCAGAGAAGTCTGATTAAAAAAAGTACATGACATCTTGTTCCTCATGCACAATATGCAAAGGTACTCAGAATCTTTTTGATTTATAAAAAGATTCATTTAAACATTGTTTTTATGATGTGTTCCATTGTTGTATAATTTGAATAACAGTATTATATGAATGCAGTGCCAACACCGTTATCCACCCGTTATCCACACTTTGTTCCATTGCGACATCGCTGTGGTTTTGACGTTGTGCACATAGTGTACTCATACTGCATACAGTGGAACCTTGGATTACGAGCATAATTCGTTCTGGAAGTGTGCTCGTATTCCAAAACACTCGTAAACCAAATCATCATTTCCCATAAGAAATAATGAAAACTCTAATTATTCATTCCACAGCCCCCAAAAATAAATACATAAAAATAATTAATACAATCTATAAAATAAAAATAAAACAAATTAATCTGCACTTTACCTTTAAAAAAAGTACAAATAAATCCTGACAGATAAGTGTTTCTGTTGGTGCGCGCAGGCGCCGTGTGTGTGCACGCGCGCGTGTGTGTGTGTGTGTGTGGAATTAGCCCTTTCCCTCGCCTCGTTTTACACACTAACACTCCTCCTCCCTCTCACCACCTCGCTTTTTAAAATTCACAACAAACACATACACCCACACACAACGGAAACACCGTTTTAACAGGAAAAAAAGAAATCTCTCTGAGACTGGCATGAGCGCATATTAAATGGACTCACTTTTTAAGTTTCACAACAAACGCATAAACACAGCGGAAACACCGTTTTAACAGGAAAAAAAGAAATCTCTCTGAGACTGGCATGAGCGCATATTAAATGGACTCACTTTTTAAGTTTCACAACAAACGCATAAACACAGCGGAAACACCGTTTTAACAGGAAAAAAAGAAATCTCTCTGAGACTGGCATGAGCGCATATTAAATGGACTCACTTTTTAAGTTTCACAACAAACGCATAAACACAGCGGAAACACCGTTTTAACGGAAAAAAGCGAGACTGTGTTTGTGAAGCCGGGGAGGGGGTGGAAAGGCGAGAGAGCGTCTGTGCGTGTGTGTCGGTGTCAAATTGCGCGCGCACACTCATAAGAGGCGAGCAGAGTATCTGTGTGTTTGCGAAGCACACGGCTTGTGCGGGGGAAGGTCGCATGCATGATACATCATACTCGGCGCTCGTAAACTAATACTTGCTCGGTTTCCGAATAAAAATTTATTAAAAATCCTTGCTCGGTTTGCAGAACACTCGTAAACCACGTTACTTGCAATCCGAGGATACCACTGTACATTTATATAAATCTGTATTAATAAAAAAAAAACATGAAGTAAAGTAACAACCCCAGCTGCTAAAAACTCCACTGCGCACACACTTAAGTAATAGACACAAACAAAACACACTTTTACTCAGATTCCGCACTGGAGCTTAACATGGAAATGCACAAGCCGCAATACGCAACACACGCACACGCTCAAGCACACACACTCGCACTCGTCCAGATGACTCCCTGTAGATATGACAAATGTATGCGGTGATCATTTTACAAGGCACTAACTAGACTCTTACATGCTAATGCAGTCTCGTGAGCTAATGAAGTCTCATAAACCAACTGATCACCTGTGCAGCGTTTTAAGTTTAATATTAATATTCATTAACCATGGCTTTGATGATTCTCATTACAGGGTGCTCATGGTGGAAATAAGTCCTGTGAAATTTAGAAATGATGAATGTACTCGTTATATGCTTTCTAATTAATCTGTATATTTTAAGTCTAATACATCAATCTTAATAAAATGTGTTCTTGAAAAGACTGATGAAAACCATAGGCAGAACTGATTGGATTTAACACACAAAAAAATAAAAAAAAAGTGATGAAGTTTTACGTGTGTGTGGGCTTCGTGGTGTTTTTCCAGCTTTGAACTCCAGAAATACTGAAGATAATCCTTTGAAGAATCAGATCAAGCGCCTTAGTCTTTTCTCGCGCAAAGATTTAACGAATATTTCCTCCGTCGTAAGCGAGACATTCGGACCTGTTGACCTTTTATCCCGGTGTTACCGGTGTCAGCATTCCTGAGAGTATGACTTAATCCTCTCAAGCCCCAAAGAAAGACCTCACACGCTGTTAAAAAATGCTGTGTGGAATCTAACGCACAACAATGCTGAAACACTCTGCTGTGAATATGCAGCATAAAGATCTAATTAAACGTGACTTTTGCAGTAGTTAGATCAGCCTTGACATCTCATTAAAAAGCGTAATTAAACACAACCTATTGAAAAATGTGACAGTGAGAGAGCATGATGATCTGCGGGTTCACACGGATACGAAATCTGACAGGTGGTGAAGGTTACACTTTGAGCTCAACAGCTGGATCTCTCCAAACCAGTAGCTTGCTACGTGGTATTTGGTGCTCACTTTTCTTAGTATTTACTACACAAAGCTTCTGGCGTTCCAGACTGCTGGGTAGCGAATGCACAAAGCAAAGAATAACCGAAGAGAACTTTGTTTGCAAGGTTGAGAGATTCTTTTCCATTTGTGTTTTTCTTTCAGGAAGTCAGGTTGCTGAAAGTCGACTGCATTTCAGGGCTTATGAGAAGCTCTCGGGTGAGCTTTCTGTCTCGCTAGGCCAAGTATAGAATGAGCCGGTGAACAGATACACACCACACGAGCAGGGATCCTGTGCTAAATTACTGGTGCTGCTCGGAGGTGTGCACACGCATAGAAATGATTCAGTTTAAAAGTCTCCAGCCTGGGTGTGAAGATGTGGAAAGCATTTAACATGCACTGTCTACAGAGCACCCATGACCTGACCGGAACCCGAGCCTTATTAAAATAGTCTATAAAAATAAGCAACCAGCAAAAAGCTGGTGATCAGTATTATCCGGACTTGTTTTAATGATCTTTTTACTGATCGATTCCTCAACGTTTCAGTGCGCCTTGCAATCTATTATGAATAGTAATGAGAAAACGGTGCTTTAAAAATGACTGTCGTGATGACATTTTGCACATGACTGAGAGGAAAAATTAACCAAATATTCAGTCCTCATTCACAATCATGCCCTGTGATACACAAAAAGTGAGAAATTCCTGACAGCAGAAGCTAAAATTCCAGAAGAATTATTTTACAATCAACCTTCAAAAGCAGGAACCATGCATGCCAAAAGATATAGACTGCGATAAAAAAAGTGCAAATTAATAAATGTTACGCCCTCTGTTAAATGCCTGCCTCAACCAAATCCATACTTCAAAAGCCATGCACAAACAGTGATCTATAGAACTGCATCATTGTAAAAATAAATAAATAAATAAAATAAACATGCAGATAAAAGGGCAAGTAATAAAGAAAAACCCCAAGTGGCCGGTATGTGAACACACTCATCCTGATTCATTTAACATCCCGGAGTAGCCGCGCTCTTATACATTCCCTTTGGTGGAGTAATTTCCAAAAACAATTTCCCATTAATGAGGCACAGGGGACTGAATTGGCTTTGACCTTTCCTCTTAGCTTTGCATAAATATCCCAATTTGTGCAAGAGGCTTTTGCATCCATCTCTGCCACCAACTGCGCAGCCTTCTTATGAGGGGACAAGCAGTCAAGTCATTGACCCAACATCAGGAAGCAGAGGTTATTAACAAGCCCTAAGAGAATTTCAGATGCCCGTCAAAACTAAGATCAATGGATAAATTATACAAAGAGCTGCGGATGCACCTCTTTTATTGGCAGGGCAAACATGAAAAGCTTGCGCATTAGAGGAAATGCATGTCTGCTTGTTAATCAGATAGTGGAGAGAAACACACACACAGGTGGAAGCTCATTTCCATTTGGGACTAATTTTCGCTTTACTTGCCGCTGTCCTTTCTGTCTTAGAGTGCTCTCGGGAAGAATAGGCTGCTGCTTTTGTGATTGAGTGCCTATTGTGGTTTGCTTCCCTGTCTGAAGCATTTACAAATGAAAAGCCTTGTTAAAAATCTGGCCACCTCTGGCTATGAGCTTAAAAGCAGAAGCTTTACAAAGCAGCGGATCTCCCACAGGGTAAATGACTGCAGGTAAAGAGAGACAAAGCAAGACTTACTGATCTTACCTCTGGCTCTTTCCCCATCTTTGCCCTGTGCCACCACTCCCATAAGACCGTACTTTACACCTTGGAGCTCATTCTGAGCTTAGAGGAACATTCATTCAGGATACAGTGTACACCCAAAGTCTCTGTGGGTGGGGGAAAAAGCAACAAGGTGGGGGGGGGGGGACTTTTGGGTTTTTCACAGCAGGAGAAAATACGGAGGCTTGATGGGGAAATGAAAGGCCCCAGAATAAACCAAGAAACTTTTACAGGTTTAAGAGATAATCTTTTGAGACAAGAATACAAACAACTTGGGACAACATTGTTGAGTCTCCCTTTAAAGGGTCCCATGAAGCCAGGGCGAGCAAGGAACCTGCCTCACTTTTAGACACAAGTCCCTTATGATCATCTGGAAAAAGGTTTACAGAACCATTTAGTCAGAATAGAGTTGTTGTTGGTCTTTCGGCTGCTCCCAGGAAGGGGTCGCCACAGCAGACCATCCGGTCCACACATACAAGCTTGGCACACGTTTTACGCCAGATGCCTTTCCAGACGCCAGGTAATAGATATCCTGTGAAAATTAGCATCCAAAATTTATCCAAAATTTGGTGCTGCATGAAAACTTTCCAAAACATATCCCATACCCATCCCATTCCCCTGGTGCCTACTTGTGGGGAATGTTAAAGGAGAGTGTGTTCAACCATGAAGATCTGCCTGGAACTCTGCCTGCATTACGCGAGCAAATCGTCTCCTTTTGCGGGAGTCTGCATCAACCTGAGTCATATGAACACTGTCTACAGCGGGGCGGTTTAGACGATTTGCTCGCGTAATGCAGGCAGAGTTCCAGGCAGATCTTCACAGGGATGTTAAATGAACACTTACGTTACCATTAACGTGGTAAATCAACGCATGAATAGTGTGTGTTTGTGTGTGTGTGTTAGTTTCTTTCAGGAGAAATAAACTCACAGATGACAACAAGGTAATTTTGTTTGTCTTTACTTTTCAGTATTGTACATTTTGGCGCATACTGTATTAAAAAAGTAATAAGGTTTTGGTTAAGTCCTCACTGAGGTCCACACTGAACCGCAGAACACCAATCAATCAATCAATCAATCAATCAATCAATCAATCATTGACAAACACAAAGCAGGTGACATGATGAAGGGGATGTAAATGAGACACACAGGCACCTATGGGAACTGAAGTGCAACTCCCTACAAAGCAATCAAAGGAAGTGATGTCAGTCATAAAGGCACATAGAATGAGAGAAGTTCTCCACTAGCAAAGTTCTCCATGTTGCAGGCTGGAGGAGTACCACGCATCACGCAAGGGCCAAATTTTGATGCCTTGATGATTGGGTACAGTGGTACTTACAGTGGTTAGCACCTACTAAAACTGTTCCAAGGAAGGATAATCAGTGACTTGGTGGCAGGTGCCCAGTGCTAAGTGATGGGGACGACTTTGGCTTACCTGGGGAAGTATATCTGTATTTATTTTGATCTATCTTTAGAAATATAGGTCATCATACTGTGAAAGCGTGACACCTCTACAAAGCTGTTACTTTGTGCAAATGGGACCTACAGCACCTTGTGTTCTACACCCTTCTACATTCTGTCAGAACACAAAAGCGGCAGGACAGTCTGCCACATTATACAGCGAGATAGCACATAGACAGGGTGCAAAAAAATAAGAAGGAGAGAGAGAGAGAGAGAGAGAGAGAATAGAGGCAGACTGAAAGAAACGGAGGTGTCTACAGACGACAGCAGCACTCCAGACTCTCCAGAGGCGTCGCCCAGGCGCAGTAAAGAGGTTTGGGGGCCAGCAGGGGCTTGGTGGTTTGGCTCAGACCCACTTTTCTGCTCTCCAACATCACACAGACTGCATGCTGCTTAATTAAAAAATAAACCCGGTCTTGCAAGAAGCAGATGGAGCAGATATGGCAATAGGGGCAGGGGAAACCCCTGAGAACGGAGGGAATACAGAACACATTATGGGATTTTCCAGAAGGGTGCTAGATCGCATCCAAGATACAAAATTATGTCATGTCAACATTCCCACTACCATCTGCAAAGAAGAGGGGGAGACAAAAAGAGAAACAAACGCTTGAGAGACTAAGACAGCGACGCCAGGGAAGGATCAAAGCAAACATTTTGCCCGCGGCAGTCTCTGTGAGCGGTTATTACCCGCCGCATAACAATCATAACGAGTGCTTTATTCTGGTGCTTTTCTGGCATGGAATGTGTCCCAGCTAAGCTTTTGCATGAACTTGTAATTAAAAAGATTCAGGTGACTTACGACAACCCTTCTCGTCGCTCTTGTCCCAGCAGTCGGGGTAACCGTCACACTGCCAGTTTCCGTGGATACACGAGCCATCGCCACACATGAAGTTTCCCGGGATGTTGCACTCGGTGGTGAAGTTATTCCCAGGGAGAAGCTGGCTCTCTGAAAGAAAGACATCACACTACAGTTATGTACCAACACTTAATATACCTTATAAACACTGACAATAAAAATTCATCTTCAGCAACCACTTTATCCTGATTTGGACTGAAGTGGATCCAGAGTCTATCCTTGGAACACTGGGCAAAAGTCAGAAGTACACCCTGATAAAATGACAGGTTGTCGTATATCCCCTTGAACACACCTTCACACTTTGGGGACATTCAGCAAAGCCAACTAAACTACTACGTGTTTTGGCAAACTGGAAAGAAACCAATGGAGACATGTAAACTCCGGATCCAAGCAGGGTTTGTGGAGCTGTGAGATGGCAACGTTACCCAGTGCACCACTGTGTGTCACACTATAAAAACCATCCAGTGCAAAATATGAGATTACACAAGCATACTCCAGATGATGACCTTCTGTAACGTACGTGAGTTTGTACGTTTGATCACGTATTTTAAACAGTTTTCTAAACAGATTTTTAACAGTTCAGTTAAAAAAAATCAGCTGTCTGTTAAGGGATAGCACAGTGTTAGGGAGGCCTTTCTGCCCTGGGGGAGAAGCTCAAAAAGTGAGCTAACAAGGTAGCAAACTAAAATTAGCCAACTAGCACCGAAATATTACCTCTCGTTCTCTCTGGACGAAGAGCGACAGACCAGCATGTAGCCTGATGAATTGTCACTAATGTGTGTCACAGCCTGGTGGATGATGAAGACTAGTTCAATTCAATTTTATTTGTATAGCGCTTTTAACAATTGTCATTGTCACGAGGCAGCATTACAGAATCAAAAGAATTATTTAAGTTTGTATGAAATGTGAATGTGTATGAATCAAAATGGTCAGATAGTCCCTGATGAGCAAGCCGAGGGTGACAGTGGCAAGGAAAAACTCCCTGAGATGGCAGTAGGAGGAAACCTTGAGAGGGACCGGACTCAACAGGGAACCCATCCTCATTTGGGTGAAACAGAAAGCAGGAATTGATCTGCATTCATACTGTGTGTTGGATGGCAGGCAGTTCAGTATAACAGATGTTAACAGATGCTAATTGATGTTAATATGGAGTCCAGGTAGTTATTGGAGGCTCAGGTAGAATTGTAGAAAATTCCAGTCCTGAACTATCGAGTGACTGTAGTCAAGTCCGCCGAGAAACAGCTGTCAACATCAGTCGAAGCCAGAACCGTCTTCATAGTAGAGTGAAACCGTCCTCAGACACTGGACGCATCCCAAAGAGACACACCGGACATCCATGTGACTAATGTTAGTGAAGGAACAGGACAGAAGGAACTTGGGAAGACATTTGTTCACATGAGTGTCTTTGGGCATGTGGGAACATGGGAGACACTACGCAAGAACCAAACAGATTAACAAATGTGTGATACAGCAAATGCAGTGAATTGTTATGGATGGAGGGTTGTAAAGTGACGATACACAATAAAAATTTTATTGGATTCAAGTAAATTAAAACATGCATGTAATTTACACCGGCCACTTCATGAACCACACCTTGCAAGCACGCCTCTGCCTTTAGAACTGTCTTAATTCTCCCTGGTTTAGATTCAATGAAGTGCTAGAAACATTCCTTAGAGATTTTGATCCAAACAGACATGATGGCATCCATAGCGGATTTGACATGATAGCGGATTTGTCACATCCATGTTTTGAATCTCCCGTTCCACCACATCCCAACGGTGCTCTACTGGACTGAGATCTGGTCACCGCGGAAGCCATTTGAATACAGGGAACTCATTATAATATACAATAAACCAGTCTGAGAAGATTTTAGCTTTGTGATTTGGCATGTTCTCCTGTGGTCATAAAGGAACGGACATGGTCAGCAACAATACTTGTTCAGCCTCTGGCATTAAACATTGCTCAATTGGTACTAAGAGGCCCAAAGTGTGCCAAGAAATTATCCCACACACCATTATACCACCACCAGCCTGAACGGTTGATACAAGGCAGGATGGATCCCTGCTGACCGTACGGACCGCACCATCCAAATGTCACAGCGGAAATCAAGACTCATCAGACCAGGCAACGTCTTCTTTTGTCCAATTTTGGTGAGGCCGTGTGAATTCTAGCCTCAGTTTCCTGTTCGTAGCTGACAAGACTGGCACCCAGTGTAGTCTCTTACTGCCGTCGCACATCTGCTTCAAGGCTCGACATGTTATGCATTCACAGATTGCTTCTTAGCATACATCGGCTGTAACAAGATGTTATCTGTTGCTTTTCTATCAGCTCGGACCAGTCTGGCCTTTTTCCTCTGACCACTGGCATCAACAAGACATTTTCACTCAGAGGACTGCTACTTACTGCTTGGATATTTTCAGACATATTTATGAGATGCCTTCCTGTAAACCCTAGAGATGGCTGTGCATAAAAATCCTCAGATATATGAGGATAAATACTCGTGCCCGTCTGGCACCAACAACCATGGCACATTCAAAATCACTTTGTGATGCTCGCTTTAAATTTCAGAGCTCATCTTGACCATGTCTACATGAATAAACGCACCGAGGTGCTGCCATGTGATAGCTATTTAAACAGGCGTACCTAATGAAGTGTCTTGGGTATATTATGGGGTGAAAAATGTGCATAATTCCTATGCAAGAATTTGGATTGCTTTATGCAGTATAAAGCATTTACATATTTTCTATAGTCTTTGTACGTTGCTTTTTATAATCCCGAAAACAGTATGAGGTTTTTTTATGTGAAAGTGGTTTGAAAAAAGGAAAATGTGTACTACATCGACATTTTCACAATGAAATATGACAGCAAAATACTAATATAACAGTTATGGAATACAAATACTGTTTTACGGGGACGGAAAAAAAAAAATCTTGCTTAGTTTTGAAGATTATAATTAACACTTTATTACAGTAGAACATGGCAAGGTCTGAAGCAATCACTCTATGTACTAGTTATACAGTCACACCAGAAGTTCAGCTGCTGAGTAAATCATGACTTAATGAAATTTTACTTGAACAGACAGAACAGGGAGCGGTTCCTCATTTAGACTGTCTCTACTCCGCCTCTAAGCCCTGAACTCTGCACCAGCGTCCTATCCTGCCCCAAAGGAGCTGATGCAAGACTTTCGTATGCCATGTGCAATAAAAGTAGAGAATGACATGAGGGAATAAGGGAAGACGTAGGCACTTTTATGTGCAGTCTTACCTAATTATTGCTGCAATGTTCTGTTTTAAATCTTACCTCACTCCTTTTGCGGCACACAAAAAAAAAAAAAAAAAAAAAAAAACAGACCTGCTTTAAAGGAAAGGTGTATAATTGGACGAGTTGCATACGTTCATTAGGAGCCTTTAAAGGTTCCATCAGAAGTGCATGGAAGGTTTCAGAACACTAAGGGGATCTTGGGTACCAATTATTCAGGGGATGGTGAAATGGTAAACAGATGAAAGCGTGTTTAATCAAGATGGAGGCATGCTTCGACATGGATGAGGATCTTGGGACTGCTCTAGTTTTAAAATGCAAAATTACTGTGCATTTTGTTACATGTTTTAATCTTGCAGTTGATATGTTAATACAGTAGGTCACCGTCTTTTGGGGCTTTTTTTTTTTTTGTAGGTAACACTACACCCCATGGTCATTATTTCTGATTTTCATTTGTATGGACATAAAAATACACCCGGCTTAAACCAGACGGAATTAGTACTGCACTTTGCAATTGATATGATAAGTGATATTTGACAGCCACAACAAACTATGAGGTTTTCACGCTATTTTTACTTTTTGTGGAAACATTCCAGCAAGCAGAGTTTGTCCTGTGCCACTTTCCATTCCCACACTTCATATTACTGTACACTACGGGCCAAAGATTACGACTATGGTGCTCATAATATTCTAGTACTTGTATTTTATTAGCGACGCCTGGAAGTCTGTTGGAAAGACGGTAGAAACCAGCCGCAAAGTCTTCCAGTCTGACCCGCGACCATCAATGTGAGCCCTCTAGAGCTACCGAGGGAATGTCCGTCATAGAGACTCGTCGATTAAGGAAGCAAGTTCTCCTTCAAAATGAAGATAACTTACTGAAGTGTATGACCCAAGTTTATTTCTCGAGCTAATTTCATCCAGCTTCACAAGAACAAATACCAACAGAGAAAAAAAAAAAACACCTCTGAAAAACACCTGCCGTCCAGATGTCTAGCGCACAAACAACAACAACAAAAATCTTACATACCCTACTGTAAGAGCTTAAAACTCAGAAAAGCACTGCGACACAAACACAGTGACACTACAGAAATGCAAGTCTCTGTCTAAAGCCTTACACGGTAATCCTGCCTTCAGGTAAGGCTTTCTTTCTGCATTCTTTTTTTCCCCCTACACATCAAACACTCGCTCTCTCTCTTCGTCCTGTCAGCACGTCTGTAAAGCTCTTTCATCACTTCCAGTAAGACGGCACAAAATAATGGTGACAGAAAGTGGGCTTCTGTTCTGTTTCTCTGCGTGTATATCTGTCTGTGCGTTCCCTGTACTCCACTTTAAGCCAGCGCCATTATCCTGGAAGAACTCGATGATAGTCATTGAGGACCCTCTAATCTCAGACATCCCCGAACCCACGTAACCAGAAAGGCTTCGTTTCATATCCTGTCGCACTGCTTTCCTTTTCATCAATCCGCGAGGATGAAAGGAAATATGTGTGAGCGTCACTGTCAGCACCTCAGATGGCCTGGCAGAGCCGGAGCCGACATGGCTGGGATCTGAAGGGCGGGATGAGAGCGGGACCCGGCTGCTTGCTTTCCGACTGAGGCGCTTGCTGCGGTAGTGGTGCAGGACGTTACATGGTGCATTTTATGCCTTAAGCTTTGAAAAATCTCAAAATCACTGTAGTGCTTCCACTGAATCATTTCTACCACTTGTGCTTTGTGGATGATCACAATCTTGGACAGATTCCCAAAGAAGTGCGAGGAATCCTGAAATCCTGTTCATTATTTCTGCACTTGGACAGGATGGACAGAAAAACAAACCCGACTTAAATCAGTCCGGATCGGGACCTGACATTAACGCATTAACTAACGTCCTCAATCTGTCTGAAAAGAAACCATAGCATAGTGTAATGTAATTCATGCTGCCTTTACGTGTTCAGTGCCTGACACTTATCTACTTAGATATTTAAAAAAAAATAATAAAAAAGATTTGCTGTTGCATAAGAGTGAGCTGACAAAGACAGTTAGTTACAGCTCCAACTTTTGCTAGAATTAACAAGGGAATTCATAGTCATATGTCAAGAAAAGTTTTGTGCCCATTAAATATAGCATTTTATAACTCCAGCTCTGCCAGAAGGTGCTGATTAATAACAGCGGCTGTGACAACTGTGTAGCTGTGATTCAAATCATAGGTCACGCAGACTGGCATAGTAGACGTTATGCACAGTCTGATTAGCCTTTCTCTAAGGAGAGCCTGTGTAGGATTTATAAAACCCAATCTTACTTAAAAATTCTTTCATAATGAAGCGAAATTGGTGCAATGAACCTGTACAAGAATCATGCTTATTGCAGATCTCAAATCTTAATAAGCCTGGAGCAGTGAAGAGTCCAGGGGTCTTCCACCACTGGGGTAGCACACATCCAAGAACATAAAGAAATGTTTCAGCCAGCTCATGTTCCCCCACAAACGTAGGGCGCCGGATCGATGGCGAGACTCGGATGTCTCGTGGTGTCTCCTCTTAGCCCTGTCTGGGAGCCCTGTCAGTATGATAACAGTAATTTGATACGAGCGTTGGGAATAAAGAATGAGCCAGGAGCAAGCTCGGGTGCCAGTGGCATGGAATGATGGGTGCTGTGCCAATTATATTGGGGAAGTATTGTCTGCTTCCTGGCTACATAACACGAAGCCTGTGGAGAGCCAACACGGACACATCGGCACACCTGCACCCTGCCACACATTCAGATTAGTCTCCCGCTACTACTAGTGTGCACAGAAAAGATACAATCACATGTACATTGTGACACCTGCGCTAATGTGTCCTCCCACACACACACACACACACACATTAATGGAGAATGGAGAATTGATGCTTACTTACACTACCAACACTGGGACATAAGATGAAATGCGACAAATTACAGTAAGAGAGCGGTACTGTACATATCCGTGCGTATTCTATCCTCAGTCAGAGTAAGTGAGACATTTCTCTTAGAAACCCGGGATGCAGCATGACGTCTGAGATTGAGGTCCAGTGGCATGAAAATAAACAAGTAATAAACAAATGTTAAACAATTCACATTAGTATTTAAACCTAAACAAGGAATCGAAAGGTAAGATAAATTGCCTATTATGGTAATAAATAGCAAATGTAAAGTTAGAGTTTAGACAAACTCTCTCTCTCTCTCTTTACTTAAACTACTGTCAATTTGCATGAGTCGATGCATTTATTTTCCCAGGCCTTAATGCAGATATCAAAAAGAGTAAACACACTTTAGTATTAAGCAAACAGGCGCATGATGGGACATTTTATTTCAGCTCTGTTGACGCGAGTCGCCGGCATGTAATTCACATTAGTTTTATCGGTATGATATTACAGTGTTCAAACGGTGAGCGCGGTCATTAAAATGAGTGCGAGTTATTGAATAACTGCATAAAAGTCTGGCACTTCAAAGGGTTTAAATAACTGACGATAATAAGAGCTGGCCAAAAATGCTATAAACATATTCAAAGACTAACTTGTCTCACTATCTAGCTTTAATCAACAATAATAAAAGCTCTGAATAGAAATATTACATTATGAGTCATGAAAGGCTCATATGGTACTGTGCAAAAGTCTGGAGCCGGCCCTGACTTCTTCATATTTTGGTTCTAAAGAACCAGACTTTCTTGTATTTTTAATGTAGTCGAGTAGTTTTTGGACTAGAATAGAGGTTTTTTTTTTTCTTTTTCTGGCTCTCATTTTCAACCAGTGAGAAACAGGTGCAGATGATGACAGATGATCAGGACAGTGATTAGTGTATTGCTGATGTTGAATGCTGAGTGGCTGGAACAGATGAATGGGGAAATGAAGAAAAAAAAAAAGTAAGAAATTAAGAAAATAAATCAGTTCAATGTGTCCCCTCCAGGAGTGTTCCCTGTCTATTGTCAGATCTGGCTTACTCATTAAGGAAGCTACATCAGTATTTCCACACTGTGCAGCCAAAACAAAAAGTCACACACGTCAACATTGGACAGTTGGACCGTCTTTAGCTTCATTATGGTGCCCATTTCTCAGTGCACCAATGCATACAACCTTACGCAACATCACAACATTTATCTCCACCCAGGGTGGCGTTCATCTTGGGCCGAGATCTTTTACTGATGAGGAGAGAGTCCAGCCACCCCATGAAGTCTTCTCCTGCACATGATTTTCTGGGAGGCTAGGTGGCCTCAACGCTCTGGTGGCCAATTTGTGTGTGGACAATGATTCCCTTTTCCTCATCCATGATTTGAACCTGGCGAATGTTGGCATAGTTGTCTTGGAATGCGCCCGTGCCATCATGCGAAGTTGTTTCCAATTGGATTTCCATTTCTGAAAATGATTCCTTGTTCTCCCAGAACCACTCTTTCACTGTTTGGGTCCTGGAATATGCCTGTGCCATCAGGGGAGAAAAACTGCAGCCTAGACCTGACCAAATAAAGCAACCCCGGATCATAACACCATCTCCTGATGTTTGAGCTGATGCATGTTGCCTGCACGTGCCTTCCTACCCCGACATGCCCACTGCTCGAGAATAGGGTCAAACTGCACATATGAGGTCACATGACCCATTTCCATTGCTCCAAAGTCAGCTGTTTAATCTCAATCCTGTGAGTTCTAGTCATATTGTGTGAACATACTTCCACTATTAACAACACAATATATATTTTTTTTCATTGAAAACATTAATGTTTTAATGTTAACTGATCTTTGAATGCATTATGTTACTTCAATACATTCACCATGATTTCAGAACTATCGTATCAGGTTTTAATAATGCTTTAGACAATTCCCATTTTGAAGAATCAATTCCAGTGATTTCAGTAATGTCATTATTTGCTTTTTTTTTTTTTTTAATACAGGTAAATCATTTGTTTATTCTGAAACACATAACATCTTTTAATGAACGTGATCCATCTTCTAGCATGATTGCTTAAGAAATGACAAGCTCTTCACGGCATTATTGCCACCTGAAACATAACCACTGCGGTAATTATCCAATTAAACACTAGTAATTACTTGCTTACAACTGAATGGCAACTATTCCTGGCCAGGCAATAAATATGGCAGCTTTGTGACAACGCTAACTGCTGGACATTTTATACAAATACACTTTAATTGAAATCCTAAGCAAGTAACACAAAGAAATAGCAAAGAATGAGTTGTGAATAGAAGATCTGCGTCTTGAAATGGCTAAGCCAAAATTGTAAATTGAATCCTATTGAGATTCTGTAACCGGATCTGAGAGGAACTCTTCATGCACAGCATCCTTCAAGCCTCACAGAGCTGGTGAAGTTTAGTAAAGGAGGGTGGAGGGGGAAAAAAACCTCAAGGCTCAACAGCAGAGGCAACTAACTGGTTAAAAAAGGCAACCATAAAGTCTGCATGTGTGACCCTTGTAGTATAATACATCAACAATGTTTACAAAAGTGTTATACCAAAAAAAAAAAAAAAAAAAATGTTGCATCTTTTGCATAAGGAACCTCAGCAAAGTTACACAGAATTCGACAGCAATGCTGACAGTAACTGTGCGCTAGTTAAACTTTGTGTTTGAACCACTCAAAAATAAAAATCCTGGTTGATCAGACCCATTTGAGAGTCATGGTTTTGGTGTAAAATTCCATTTATGACCTTTGACTGATTTCCCTCCATCTAAAAGCTCAAGCCTGCAGCATGAATAACGCAGACACAAAGTTATACAAGACAAGACGGCAAGAGTCTCACCATTTCAAGAACAAATTCCTAATATTAGTCAAAAGTGAACAGGTAGATAGACTGACGAGAAAACTTTCACATGCTAAGTTGGTCCGACATAAAAAGACACTTCAAAGCAGGAGGGTATCGAGTTTAAAAGAAAGCCAAGTGAAGAACCGTCCAATATACACTGAAATGTGAGAAAGTCTGGCAGGGTAAATGGATACATTGGACGGTCACCAATTATTCATACTCCGTACAGTATATTATGTGACCACAGGTCCTACTAGAAAGCAAGCGACTTTAAAACTTCTTGGTCTAATAAACTCAGGAGATATACAGTAATGCGCTTTCCTGTAAAAGAGGTGTTTATTCAGGAGTATCACAGTCCAAAGGGACAACAGGGACTCGAGATTTCCCTTTTCTTACACACTACAGCCTATAAAAGCTCTGATGAGCTGAATTAGATGAAGTAAATAAGGCACAGTGTTAAACATTCAGGTCTTCTCTGTTTACATCTTAGCACATTCACAGTGGTGCCTTGGGACTGTGTATGCCATCAAACGAAGACAGAGAGATGAGAATTTAGCAGGAATCTAAAAATCTCAATACACTTCGCTATTCAGAGGTTCTGTAACTTTATGTTTAGTGCTGAGCGAAGAACACGAATTATGTACTCAAGTAAAAGGAGAGATAACCTAGGTAAAATATTACTTAATTAAAAGTAGAAGTCTCACATTTAAAGTTTCACTGGAGTGAAGGTGCACAAGCGTTTGCCTTCAGATGTACTTGGGTTTCACCGTTGGGGGCGGCGTAACACACTCGGAGGACAGCGCTATCCGCTCCGTCCGCTTGCGTGAGCAAACATACGCCCCTGATTGGCTGTAGAGCCGTGATTAATGTGGGAGCTGTAAGTACCTCTCATCCCTCCCCTCTGAGAGAACTCGGCCAATCAGCTCTCTCTAGACCTCCGGCTGTGAGAGGTTACAGCATCACCCGGGATTCGAACTCGCGATCTCCGGATGATAGGGCAAATGTTGCAGTAAAATTCTGCAGTTCCTCTAAAATTCTACAGGTGGTGCACTCACACACTGGCAGGTAAGACAGGTCTAATAATGAATTCCTACCACACAGTTTATTTGCTAAAGTTTGTTTAGAATTGTAACAAAATCTAAAAATATATATAAAATCAAATCTTGATATTTCTAAAATTGAATCATAATACAAATCAAATCGCCACCAAGATATCGTGATAATATCGAATCGGCTGGTCCCTGGTGAATCCCACCCCTAGTTTATTTCTTCAATCCGACTGAAATCATACGTGAACTGCCTGACGTGAAGCGTTTAATCTGCTGGAAATAAAAGAAGAAGGAGGAGACGTAGTATACTAGTGCAGCTTTGAGGTTAGGTTAGGCTTGACATCGTTTCTTCTGAGTTATGGTTCAGTTTCATCTGTGATTGGTCAGATATTTTTTTTGTAAGAAATGAGGAGCCAGTTGGCCTTTCCTCAGCCAGAGACCCAGTGGATCAAAGCAAAGACTGATCAGAAAGGGATCTAAAGTGTATCACAACACCAGGTAGAAATGCAACAGAGTAGCAAGTACAGATGTTTGCTGTAGGATGCAGCAGAGTAAAAGTCACAATAACCCACTGACATAACAACTCAAGTAGATCTACAGACACTACTGTAAGTTACCTCCCATTTTTGGTTACAGTGACCATGATGCAAGCACAGGGCGGGATAAGGTTAAGTCGCGTTGCTCTTAATTGTTACACTCGATTGCACTAATGCGATATTAATATTAATGTAGCGTTTTAAACCAGCTGCTGTGCACAGCATGGAGCGCAGAACATGGTTATGGTGCCTAAAGCATAATTTCATGCTTCACGTCTAAGCCTGCTAGAAGCCTATACAAAACACGCTCTATTGCCACATTTGTTTGACTCACATTTGTTTGGCACAAATTAAAACATCAAAGAGCTGTTCCATTTTCCCTGTTTCACCACACTGCCTCTGGCATAAAACAAGCATTAGTAAAGACCCAGTGGCTGAATACAGGTTTCTCAAATTGCAGGTAAAAGGGTTTGCTTATTCCTTTCTGAAGCTTGTGTTTGATTAATCAATCAGCAACATTCGGTGCAACAAGCAGCATCGCCATACTTGGCATACCACAAAAAGTAATGCATTTGAGGTGAAGATGCTAGCTGTTACTCCCGACTAGATTACAAGCCCCTTCAACCTGCAATTTCATCTGGTTAACTTGGGGTCATCATCTCTCCTAATGTAATGGCTGATCAGTACATATACAAAACTGACGATCCACGCTGCAGTTTCGATACGGTAATTATCAACATCATCATTAATGTCAACACTAATTGTTATCCAGTTAGCTTTTTGCCAGATAACTAATTTACCTTTAAGCATGCATATTAAGACAAAAAATGAAAGAAGGAAAAAGAAAAATAATAGGATGTCCTGAAACGAGTGCAATTTAATAATCCTCTAAACAGTAAGCTGGAAGCCAAAAAAAAAAAAATTTGCATTTATATCAATGTTTGCCTTTGGTTTATTCATATATAATCATATATGAATATCAATCACTTTTTATCTTCTGACTTTTAAATTGCCTCTTGTGTTTACGCTGCAGCAGATTACTCTATCCCTGAATGAATGTGTATGTTTAGAGGGCATGCTCTAAACCCTATTAAAATCTCTGTACTAGATGTGAGTGATGTGAATCGTCATAAAACCAGGATCATCTGGAGCCTGCACTGAGACTGAACCGATTCAGATCGGAGAAAATCTTTGCACATAATTAATGTGGTAGAAAGTGACAGAGGGGCTCATTGTTGTTCTGAATGTCAGGGAACAAAAAGAGAGAGCTGGATCAATACAAATAACCTCCTGAACAGGCGTTTTTTTTTTTTCTTCTTCTTCTTCTTTTTTCTTTTGTGCTGGGCTCAGAAGGAAAATGAGCTCCTTTTCGACCCAGGAGAGGAACGTTATTTTCCAATTATACTGCATTTAATGGGCCTGCCATCTCAGGAAGTTTCACAAGCCCAAAGGCAATCTGAAGGCGAGAGAGAAAGAGTGTGTATGGTGCAGTGAGGAGCGCCGGCACCCTGTGCCACAGCAGCCGCTTTCATGTTAGCTGGTGCTAATGAGAGTTACGGCAGGTGACAGGCAGCTCGGGGGCTTGCATGTTTTAGTGCAGCGGAAGAAAACTAGCATAGAGAAATAAAGGAAACGTTCCTCGTGTCAAAAGAAAACCAGGCATCAGCATCTTTGCTTGCTGAAATTTAGTTCACTTTTATATATATAGAGCTCTTTCGACAATAAACATCGTCACAAATTTCAAATGAAATGTATATGAGCAGCATCTGGAGATAACAAACTGCTGATTCCATACAACATCAATCAAAGATATTATTAAATTATGCAAAACAAAACTGCACACATATGGTGTGTTCCAGATCCAAACCCAGACCCAGTAGAATCAGATCCAAAAACCTGCTTCCACTACAAACAGCTGGATTTTATTGATCCTTTAAACCCTTTGAGAAAACTGTACATATGAGTGAATATCCCATTCATTCACCATTAGACTGAAGTAAAAGAAGTGACATCTTCAAGAGTAAAACATGGCAGCCCTTATCCTGTTTAAACCGTTAGGAGGTTGTTGTCTTACAGACTAACACTTAATTAGTGAGTCAGAACGTGTTGATTTATTTATTTATTTATTTTTTATAACCGCAGTTCTGACAGTAGATTGATCCGCTCGTTAGTAATAACTTAGAGAAGTGAAGTGACTTTTATTGTACATATTTGGAAGGAGTCTCTAGTGCCAATACTTTGTAACAATCACAAGCAAAGCTGTACATTTTCCAATATGGAAAAATCTTCAAAATGGTGGGCTTTGAGGTTTCTACATGGCAAGAAAGAGAGAGAAAAAAAAGAAGATCAGCTGGTAAAAAGAGGTACATCTTTCTTTTTCAGACCACACCACTGCTGTCATTTAATACCAGCGTGCCATATTGTGTTTTGTCCATTACTCGTCACTGCTGATTTCACTCGGCATATTGTGTGTTATATTAGTAGGGAATGATTTTCACTAATACACTGTAATCCTGTTTGAGAAATATAATTGGATTACATTTTATTAGCATTTCATTTCCTGCTTCATCACAGCTCTTGGCAGGGAATTCAGATGTTTTGGCCCTAATGTGTATCAGCATCGCCGTCAATTTCGATTTCCAGCTTTAATTTATTTATGTCACACTTTCAGCAACAGTTGTTATAAAGCAGATATATATATATACGAGCATGCAGGTCTAGACTCATAAGACTAATAAGTGAGGTGAAGCGAGTCAGGGCAAGGGAAAGCATTTAAAAAGAATCAAAACTTCTATTATATATAGAAAAAAAAAAACTAATTGTAATATTGAGTAGTGTAATTATAAGGATGTGCAAACCGATGAACTAGAAGAGAAAAGAAAAGAAGAAAAGGAAAAAAAAAAAAGGCTTTTCAGACTGTCAGGGCGATGAATGATTCTATGGTGTGTGTTTGTGCCTGAATTCCAACACAGAATTTGATTTGGTTGACTAAAACTAACTGTTTAAGCTTTTGAAACAGGGACTTCTACATTGATTCAAGGACATGTGTTGTGAAAAGCAAAGCGAGAAAAAAACAACTACATTTGAAGGTGACACCCAACCAATGTTTTAATTTGGAAAGGAATAAAGAGACTAGGCTTCAGGCTTAACCCACAAACAGCCTGTTTCCCTTTACGGCTTTTGTGCTCTTTCTGTTTGGTCTCTGAATAAAAGCAGGGTATTGTGAGAGTTGTCATTTGTTTTGCTTGATTTGGTGAAACAGCTAAATAGCTTCTGGGGTCACCGAGCATGCGGCATAGAGGATTAGCAGCAGATGCAAAGCTGAGGTTCTCACACGACAGGCAGCTTTAAAGCTCTAGTAAGTAAGTAAGTTTCACACAGATGAGCCGGGCTACAAGCCAGTTTGCGTAACGCATATACAGCCATAACATTATGGCCACCCATATAACATGGAGGAGGTCCTCGCTTTTGCCCCCAAAAACAGCAAAACGGGGTGTGTTCTGACACCTACCTGAAGGAACCTGCATTAACCTTTCAGCTTTTCACTTCCATTAGTGAGCCTTCAGTCACCGGTCACCCTTTTACCTTAATTGGACTACAGCAGACCAGGAAAATTCCTCACAACCTGCTGTTTTGGAGTTGCTCTGACCCAGTCGTCTGGCCATCACGATTTGGCCCTCGTCACAGTAACTACAGTACAGTTACAATATCGCATTAGAATGGTGCCTGGAAGCGGCTGGGATATATTAGGCAGCATGTCAACATTTTGTCCCTGAAGCTTGAAAGCAGAAAAAATTTAATGGCTAGACGACTGGATCAGAGCAACTCCAAATTCTTGATGTTTCTGGACTGCGGTGGCCCAAGGAAGGAAAAAACGGTTCACTGATGCACGCGGAGAGCAAAGGCTGGTCTGTGTAGTCTGATACAATAGAAGTGCTACTGTAGTTTAAATAGTTGCAAGTGTTAATGATAGTTCCCCAAGAAAGGTGTCAGAACACATAAGGTTACTACATGGTTACTTATTAGGCGTGTACAAAGAACAGTAATGTAATATTATTATCTTTTAATAAACCAAGGCAAGCTTGGTATAAACTAGACGTTTATGAGGTTATGCTCCAGGCTCTGTAGTATTACGCATTGTTTTCAGCACAGAGTCTTTTCGAAGCTCAGCATGGCTTCTTATGGTCAGAAAAATAATGTAAGAAAAGCTAAACCCATGTCTGGGCAAAAGCTTTCCTTTTGACATAAAACTTCACGATGACCTCAACAACACGAATAAAAAATTCTAATGCCGTTTCGAATTAACAAGTAAAAACACTCAGGATAGTAAATTAAAGAAGAAAACAATACTCGCTTGCATCATGCTTCACTCCAGTTCATATTTAACCATCAGCTTTTCCACAAAGACCAGACCAGAAGAGGGAGTGGGCTAAAAGCCTTTAGAAGCCTCCATGAATTATTAATGTTACAGCTGGCTCCAGGCACTCTATGAGAAAGGCATACACGTGTGTGTGTGTGTGTGTGTGTGTGTGTGTGTATGTAAGGAGATGAGGATGTATCCAACCCTGATGTGCATCATCTGGACTCAGCAGCTGCTCTCTCAAGGTCAGGACTGTGCATGTAATGTCATTTTAAGTACAAATGAAGAAGTGAGAAATTGTTATTTGGCTGATTTATTGTGTACCATCTGTACATTTCTCCAAGGATAAGCAGTGTGTTAATGACTAATCGTAGAGCAACATTGTCCTCTTCTACACTGATAATGAAGCGGACACCACATTAACACTTCATTATCTTTGGCCATCATGACCACGATGTACCAGACATTCCAGGTTCCTTCAAATGACTATGGATTTTGTCATATAAAGAAGAGAAATATGACAAAAATAGAATTTCCTGACTAAAATGCTCACGTGGTGCATATACTAATATTTTGTTGGACACCTTTACAGTAGCTTTGATTATGGAACGCATTTTCTGTCATTGTTTTCCCAATCTGATCAAAATCAAGTTTATTGTCAAGCAGGTTTTCACAAGGAATTCATCTGTGAATGTGTCAATTATATAAACCCCATATGTGTGCAACAAGTTAATGTAAAGCATTGAGTAATATCTGTAATATTAATATCTGTCCTTGTCCGTTACAGCAGCTGCAGTTGGAAAGAAACTGTTCTGATTTTTGATTCTGATGGAATGCAGCCTCTTCACAGAGGAAATGTTTTTTCCAAAAGGTTTGTGTCCAGGACAGGACAGGTTGGCCACAATTTTCCCACTTTAGTGTCATAACGTGCAACATCACAACATGTACTTATATAAAAAGCTGCTTTAAAAACATTTGGGGGCTCAGACCTTGTGTATGGATGATGGGAAAGTCAACACACTCCATAAAATCTTATCGATAACATCCCTAAGACTGTAAATAGTGGCCAGTTCAAGTGTAAAAACTATTCATCACGCTCTCAGAAGTACTCATAGTTTGATTCCTGGAAAATGTCTGTACCATGAGGCGAGAATGTGACATCAGAAACCTATAGATGTGATAACCTGGTCATTCACTGCATTCAGCATTTTATTTTTTGTTATCGTATAACTTTGCTGAGCCTAGACCTGACCACCTGAAGCAACCCCAGAACTCAACACTGCTTCCAGGGCTTGTATAGTAGCCACTAAGCATAATGGGAAGCTGTACCCTTCAATGTACCCTTCTTACTCTGACGCATCCACTTGACTTGGTATAGGCTCAGTCTGGACTAATCAGACCTTTTTCAATGCTCCAAAGTCTAAACTTCTTCCATAGACACCCCCCCATTAGCCTGTAAGTTTTTATTTTATTTTAAAGATATAACTTGACCCAATTTTTAAATGATCTCCGAACTTTTTTTTCTCCCAATTGCATTGTTTCTGGGAGGTCAAGGGTTCAGAACTGCCCTTACAGGTTGTAGAAAGGTTTTTAACACAATTTCAATAATTCAGCAATTTTTATTATTAAAGTTGATAATATGAAATTCGGAAACACAGTAAAACATGACAATAGGGTGCGTTAATGACATGGTTGTATAAGAAATGAGATCAGCTGCTTCAAGGTTGTGTCATTTTAACTTGCAAAAAAATTAAAAAAATAAAAAATCTCACAATATCTCAGAAAAGCCTACAATGTAGCAGTACTCTATTGTCGGATTGCCCAGCCCTAGTGGTATATGATGATAATTTATATCATATCAAATATCAAGTCATCTATCACATCACATCCAATCAATGCATACTGACCTTTAACCATGACAGAACCCAAACTCACCAGTTTGTATTTACATAATCACAATCACAAAGTAAACACGAACAGAATGTTAATAGACGGTAAAGCCCACATCATGCAGCTCTGCTTCCCATGCCTTGGCCAAATGACGACAGCCACAACATGTGATATGAAGATTACAGTCCCATTTCTAGAATGATTGTCTGTTTGTAGCATGCTTATGAACTTTAACTGAAGCAAAAATGTATTTTATGAAATCGCAAGCTTGAAAATGTCCATTTTCACAATTATTTATTGCAGCCTCTTGCAATAAAAATACTTACGACTGTAATGTAATGTGTGAATACAACACTACCCCCCCCCCACCCCACACACACACACACACACACACACACACACACACACACAGTGTAATATTGTAAGTACATGGTCATTAGGATGACTTGCTCTCAGCACACGGACATAACTGCTGATGAAGCTTCTTCAGTAAAGACCGTAATCACCTCTGTACCTTTCAGCCAACCATAATCTCCCTGTACTCCTTAATTAAATCTGAGCTACTTGCACATCTTCGAGGCATTCTCCGTGCCAGATCTGCTGTTTGCTTATTTATTATTATTATTATTTTTTTTATGAACGAGACAACAGTGGTGCATATTTCAAATTCTCCATCGCAATGAGTCATCTTACACAAAGAGCTTTCCTAACTAATTACGTAATGTACAAGTAACAACTGCATGGTCATTAACAGAACATCATTTTAAAGCTGAAATTATGAGATGCTGCTGAAGATGAATGCGGTGTAATCAGTGGTGCTGTTTTCTAGTTGCTATTATCTCCGCAAGACTCACAATTTTATCAGTGTGTGAAGGCCACGCGAGTGTGTGAAGTGTCCTAGTGAGAGGCACAAAGCATAATGACGCTATTACTATCACCAGTCCCTGAAGAGGCATTGAAAGCATTCAATCAGAAAATCCACATTCTAAAAATCAACTCCAAAAAAGCATGACGGCTCAAAATGAAAGGTAGGACAATAAGATAAATCTCAGACGGTTAAAATTAATATTACAGTATTTTAAGATGACTTTTTCTGGAACTATCAAGAGAACAACGTAAACACTGCCCATACTGGATACTCATGATGGCGGGAATGTTAAGATTGAAAAATACAAAAATGTCGAAAAAAAAAGTGGCACAAAAGTTCACCCGGTCACCAGGAGGTTGTGAGTCCTTGCTCTCTGGCGTAGAGAGATAGCGCTACTGTCTGCTTTCCATGTTACACAGTGAGACTGTAGGCATCTGCGAGCTCATGGATGCAGAATTGGGTATACAGAGCTTTCCTCCGCGTGTTAATCAGCCCTGTGACTCATCAGTTGGAAAAGATGCAGCTGGCTGGCTTCGTGGGTCTCAGAGGAAGCTTGTGTTGACCTTCATGCTCACTGGATGTTGTACGATTTAGACGGGCTGGCACGTTAGGTGCAAATTCAAAGGTGACCACATTGGACAGAAAACTGTGAAGGGTGGAAAATTAAAGTGCTTTTTATTTTTTCTTTACTGTTTTGCTAGCATTTGATTTGCAGACCCAAACGTAACATGTCTTCGGGTGGGCATCATGATGCAACATTTCTGCAACAACCCACAGCCCCGTCGTAAACAGAGATACACCGATACAGACAATGATTTTTTTCCCTAAGAACTATAATTCATCAATATCACACAAGAGGGAGTGCTGTTGTTGTAGCCGTAAGCATTAGGGTGACTGGTGGAACTACCTGTGACTGGCAGAGCTGGCAAATGAGAGTTGGTGGAACTAGCAGTTGTGAAAAGGTTTGAAATTATTTCCAGAACTATGCAGCCTAAGGATGTTAGGAGAATAAACCATGGAGGTGGTGGACAGGCCTGAAAAACTTGAAATTTACTTTATATTTTCACTTATTCTACTTTAGAATATCAGCCAACTTTCAAAGGTTTCTGGGTTGAACTCCAAACAATGCTAAATGGAAAGCTGGTATGGAAATTTAGAAGCCGTTACTAAGAAGAAAGTGTTGTTTAAGATGACAGAACTTTAGCAGATGAGTTTTCTTGCTAAAAGTGCTTCAATGCTTAAAAACATTCAATTTTTAATGTGGGTTTTGGCAGGCATGATAAGGATAGTTAAATGTCCAAGCGCTGTTATGTTCTATTTTCACCACTTGAATGCCTCTCATCCGATCAAATTATTTGGGCTCAAACTCACTGCATGATTGATAGCATACAAAAAGATGTAACTTTTCTGAAAAATTCCATTCTTTATATATAATAAAACACATACTATTAAACAACTTTATTTTTCGTCCAAACCTAACAAGGTTACAGGTCTTTCTCCATGTTAGAACACAAATAAAATCCAACTGAAAATGACAAGTCAACAGGCAGGGTAAAGACGATCACATGCTTCTAGACCCCAGCTTCCAGAACTGCTGCACATGAACGGTTAAGGGACGGGAATAAAACACAGATGCACTTGTGCAGGGCCAGTACTGAACCCATTTATATAGTCAACACAGTTAAATCAGGATTTCTCCCCGAATATATAGTTTCATTAACAAAATGTCTATGCAGAGCCGTACAGGGAGGTATCAACAAGTTTCGAGACACAAGGCTGCACACACAGTTACAGGGAGACTCGACCTTCATAAGTCAGTGTGCCAAAAGACATCGTCCTGTATACCTCGGGAGCTGTGCAACCACATCTGCTTTTTCATCATGGACAGCAAGTTAGAACAAAGCGTGAACGTGAAATTCTGCGTGAAACTGGGGAAATCTGGAAAAAAGCCATTTGATATGATTCAGGAATGTTTTCAGCGATGCTGCAATGAGTTGTTCGAGGTGTTTTGAGGAGAGGCGGAGATCATCACTGGAAGACGACGAGAGGTCAGGAAGACCTTCAACAAGCTCAACTCGACCTCAACGAAACCAAGATGTAGGTGCGAACCTACTACAAGCAGAAATATCACTCTGCTTCTCAGATCAACAATCAAATGAGGATACTGTAACAAAAACAACTTACTGAACATACTGTCCTCGTATTGTGGCAAAAACTTGAGAAAGGCCTGTTAGCCCGACATGCACACAGTTATCTAAATATCACACTAAAGTTTCTGTATTATGCTGGAATTGTGTGTGGACGTTTGAGAAATGAGTATGCAAAATCTACCCTAGTCTATATCCATGTGTGGCCATATTAATGAGACTTTTATTTGTGTGTGTACAGCTGGGATGGAGAGACAGCTGCAGTAATTCCACTCCTCCACCTGTGACTGTCAGGAGACAGCAGAGGGCTAAATGTCACTCGCGTTTGTTTGCCATTGTGCTCTGTGGTGATGTGCCATGAGGCGGTGTGACGCCCCAGTAAACACTGCAACACTCCAGCAGCTTGTGACCCAACAGCCCAGCCTGAAATGCCCCTCATTTCTAGAGCCTGTGTGCGCCTTAGACATTGATGGATGAAAGAGATGCCACTAAGTGCGGCTCTGTCTCTCTGATGGAACACAAAGATGAATATGTAGTCATGCCCTGACCTTGAGCATGGACAAACAAAAGTTAATTTAACAGGACAAAACTTAACTCAAAACAGAGTGACATTAAGTGTACATCTCTCTCAGACATCACGTCTTTCTTTTGATCTCTTTTCTAATTGAAACTGAAATCATTTTACCATTGAAGAAGTGAAGGTCACTGCCCTCATTCAGGATGTGCTGATTGAACGAGACAAATGGGAGCCTTGAATTATGCATTGAATGACTTTACTGTACACTAATAGCTATTACTTGAACTTTATCCAGTACATTAAACCAGAGTCCAGATAACTCCAAAAGGAGAAGCATGCCACCACAACACAACATGGAAAGCACTTAATTGATCCTTAGACACACTGCAATTCTTTCTTAAATCGATGCTTGAAAATTCATAATCTGAAGTTTACACAGGTTAATATGGGTATATTTTACCTAAATCAACATCCTAAAGTACTCTGAACAAACATTAACAAGCAGGATGTTCACTGCATGCACATAGTAATAATAATAATAATAATAATAATAATAATAATAAAGACATGTAAATACAGGTGGACCTTCAAATACCTTCCTGTTCACTCTACATGTTCACTATAAAGAGTTCTGTTTGTTAAAAAAATGAAAAATAAATAAATAAAAGGACAGGGACAAAAGGACATGTTGTTTTAACTTGATTAAAAAATATGTGAAAACGTAGTATGTCATTAATTGGATTGAAACGATCTTCAAACGTTTTTCTGTTTGTTTGTTTCTTGATGTTTTTACGTCAAACATCATAAATAAAATTCAGCAAACAACTGTAGAAACATGCTAAGTGTATGCTTTGATTAGGGTTGCACATTTCACACATTTTTCTTAACCAATAGTTTAGCACTTTAACAATCAATAATCGATCAATCATTAATAATTCATCAATCTTAGACACACATTTCCCCTCAGTTTAATTTTTGTGTAAACAGTTCTAACAGCACAATCCAGTGTTTGATTTCACTCTGACGGCCCCACAGTATCAACATTGAACTCTACTAAACAAATACTTTAACTACTGACAAACTCGACATAAATCATTGACTATGCATACTGTACATTACCTGCAATAAACTACAAACTATTGCGATTAAATAATTGAACCGGTCCATATGCCGATTTAGATTTTTATGCAATTAATTGTGCAGCACTAACTTCAAAATATTAATTCTTTTTTTATATATATAACACATATAATCATATTTAATTGCAGGGAGAGTATTGCTTCGCTCAGTCCCCCCCCCCTCACACATGAACATTCAGACCCATCTGTGAGTATGAGCTGGGAACATAGCCTGGACGGGATGCCAGTCCCTCACGGGGTACCATGCATTCATACATGTAGACAATTCACTTTAGACAATTTATCTGCCAGCACGTTATTGGCAAAAGAAACTAGAAAAAGAAAGGAAAACCGATGCACATTTAAAGCTTTAATTTGTAGGGTACACCATATGGATACACCTATATATATATATATATAAAATGCAAGTGATTAATGTTACCACCCCGGTGATTTTTTTTTTCAGATAGTACCTGCTGTGCCACTTAGCAATTATTATATATATATATTAAGATTTTTTTAAATCAGACATTACCCATAGACATAGAGTACATAAAGACTGTATTTATAATTACATGATATGGTTCTGTACCCAACCAAATCAAACAGTGAGGTCCTTAGAGTTTCATACCTCCATTAAACTATTTAATAACCTGGCAACCTGTTCAATCCTGCCATTTACATTGCACTAAAGATAAATTTACCTCATAAACTGGTGACTCGATGTGAATATGAATGAGATTATTCATGTATTAACATTCCAACCACAGGTAAGCCAGGTGTACAAAGCCAGATGCCTCATTAACGATTTCAGCAATATAAAAGCTCCACTGAATAACCCTCTTCTTTCATCCCCATTCCTCCCAAGGAATCACATGACCCCCGGGACACTCAGCCCTTTCAGACCTGCTTTGGCAATAATCGACCGAGTTGCACTGCACAAGCAGACATGGGTGTTCAGTTACTACGTCTGTTGCAAAGAAGCCACTTTGTATGAAAAGAGAAAACACTGGCATTGGGAGTCTCCCTCTCTGAAATGAATTTTCAGTTCATCTGATCCAGAAAAATGAAGATCAGTGGCCTAATTTAGGGTAAAAAGATAGACTGACCAGGAATAAAATGTATAAACTTTATCCAGTACGTACTTAAGTGTTTAAGAGCACTTCCAATGATTGCTATGAGCACACTGAGGGTTTCGGAGAAGAACGACGGCAGCGATGACGTCATGTTCTAAACAGAGGTGCACTTTCGTGTTCGGGTACGACCTTTCCCAGCGGACTCGGGCATGATTCCCGAACCAGTAATGCTTGCGTTCTCATTGATCAAACTGAAGCAGACTTCGGGGTCACGTGTTCTTAGAAACATTCCTAAGGCCCTAATGTGAAACGCCCTTAAGCAGGTTTTAGATTATAATTAGCCTGAGACATTCCTGTGGAGCATTTGACAGTTATTTCGCACTTTCCTGGCTACAACATTAAGAATCGTGAAGGGTGCAATTCCACTGACTATTCACACTTCTATGTATAATCACATACTGAATTAAAATTCCTCAGACAATCACTTTTGAACACTATGACAAAGCAATTCATTTTGATTGAGGAGGTGAGCGGTGAGTAATCGCGACACTCTTTTCACACTGCACACAGCCAAAGGGAAAAGGGAAAAAGACTATGGTTAGCTGGTTTAAATGTCAATCACAAGGCTTGTTCCTGTAAAAGGTGGCTCGTGGTCATGTGGAGCAAATGTCCAAGTACTTGCACTATTATTGTAAGCCTTCAGTCCATGGCTGAAAGACCATAAAAAGCATGAAAGTAAACAGACCCAGACGCTCCCTGGGTGGGAAGGAAGGCATTCTTTACTCCCATGTCAAACAGAGATCCTGGTCACTTGCACGTGTTAGTTTATCTATACATAGGAAGGCACTTAGCACTCTCCTCAGTACAGTATGTACGCGGTTCCTCTAGTATATTGCATTAGCAGAGTATCCTGCATCTCAGTGGGCATGCGTCATCCCTCTTTCTCTGATTGATAGTTGTTGTGTGAAAAAATTAAAAGAAAACATACTGGAAACATTTGGTGAATATAAGTAGAGATTGTTCGGTTCCAACACAGCGCATCAGCCGCGAGCCGTTCTGCCAGCAAAAAGTGCCATCATGGTGAAGCTCTGATTGAAGGCCTCTTGTAATTGGCATCGGATGCCATCTAGCACTCTCTCTATTTTATATGTTCATGCATTTATTAAACCAACAGAAATAACTCACTTTAAATGCATTGTCCACTTTTATTCTTCGATGGCCAGAACTAACGGATTCAGGATACCACAGATGATTCTTCAACCGATTTCCCTCTCTTTCAGGAAAAAATAAATAAATAAAAAATCAGGGTACATGCATGAATGATGGAAATAATTTGACTTTGTATCCAGACACACCTGCCTCTTTCTACGTATGTGTCAGGGCCATTAAACTTACCATTTGGGCCACTTGTCACATCAGTACAGAGGAAAATGGCGAGACAAGCATTTTAGATGAGTGCTGGGGGGAATTGCTCACTTGGCGTGAGGTATGCCTCATTTCTCTTCACTTCTGCCATTAAGCCATCTGTCCTAACAGATAGGGAGTGGAGGAATAGAAGGAGGGGCTCTGACAGAGACACATGACTCAAACTCTTTGCACGGGCTTGGTCTTTGACACCATCTTAAATGAAAATAAATGGAGCTGCAGCCCAAAAACATCACCTATGGCAGGATTACATCTACAGCTCTTCCTCTCCTGCTCACCGGCTATTTGGGAGACTGTTTGAATCCATTACAGCTCATTAGTGGACGGAAATCGGGATAATCTCCACCACAAGGGTGTCTCAAAGGAATATTCTTGTGATGGAAAACTGTAGATCTTTCACTTCGCATAAACTGCATCAGTTATTTATATGCAGCTTTGTAATGTTGATGATTCGAGTGATTTGTTCTGTCCTAATTTGATTAGCCCGGGCTGGGCTGCAAACAAAGTGTCTTGAATAATATCTCAACCCTCATTTAAGCTTTAAAATAAAAGATGTGCATTATTGCTCATCCAAAAAGAAAAAAAGAAAAAAAAACCCTGTGCTTTGAATCTCTACCACACCAGCTGGAATGTTTGATTAGATGTAGCGCAGGGTTAATGCAAATCCCATTTAGAATAAAGTTTGCTGTCTCCCATGTCAGGGAAACACACGAGAAACACACGATTTGATTCATATTTATCCCGTAACATGAGCTGAATATTTCTCCAAAGAACAGCTACAGTCCATTACAAACATGGCACGTGAAAGGTTCAAGTCATTCAGTGATTTAAACAGAGATTTTACCAAATAATTTTAACAGTATTTAAGTTGTGACGACTCAAATTTTTAGACTTGTTGGAATTGCATAAAAATCTGAAGGACATTTGTAGCTTTAATGCTATTAATGGAAAAGGAAAAAATGTTTCCCTCTGCTTTGAGTATGTTGGCATTCCTGGTGACTACGGTGGGAGATATGGGCGAGGACGCCACTCCTCTCTCCCCGAGAGCACAGCAAATTGGGTAGATTGTTGTGGCATCATCAGACCTTAAACTGACAATATCTAGACAAAAACTTTTCTGTTGCGCCACTCGGGAGCTGGACATCCCCTTCTCAAAACAGTCTCAGCTCATATCCGTCTTGTGCTGATAGTCCAATTAAAAGCCTTTGACGCTTCTCTTTCAACATTTCAATTTTGATTCACAGCATGAATAGTAATAGAGCAAGTCAATGGGCAGATTAATGCTGAACCTGATGTGCCAACAGGATTGACATTAAAACAATTAAGGCCAGCTTTACATTTGTTTAGTCTCACAACATCCACTTTCTGAAGAGCAGAAATGATTAGGACTTTTTTTTTTTTCTTTTTTAAAGGAAATGAAGTGTACTTTGTGTTCCCTGATTTGCCTCCAGGCGGAGAGCACAGTGTTCTGAGACAGGAGAAGCTGACAGTAGTGCTGGTGGCGCTCACCCTGTAACAGTTTGGTAGTTTCTTTGGCAGCAGCTCCACACACTGTATATTAAGGAGTTATGTATAATGATTCTGTGCGCTCAAGAAATTGTAAAACTAAGCCAGAAACAATTATGAACGTAATAAGAAAACAGCTTTTTTTAAATTAAAAATATAACTGTGTTATAATAATAATAATAATTGATTTGTATATTAATGCAACTACCCCTTACATGTTACTCGTTATTGGCAGGGATGCCCAGAGGCTGCCTTCACTAGTAATGCACTTTTTCGCACAAAAAAAAAAATGCAGATCATACGAATAGAGAGATTGGGCCAAAAGGACTTTGGGACCATCTGGAATGGGTGCCATTACTTTTATAAGGAACTGGGCCAACGATTTTCCCGTTGTACAGATTCAGGACTAGGCAGCTGTTAAATCCAAAATTTCAGGGGGGTCTCCTGTGCACTATGGACTGGAATCAACCTCGGCACAAAACACTTTTGAGTTAATGATTCGGACGGTTTGTTCAGGACACGTGCCAAACCCCTTCGCTCCTGTGATTCCTACTGTACCTCACTCATTTTTTGGTCCAATCAGAAAACGCGACACAAGATCGAAACAAGAGCTCAAAAAATCTCTACAACTCTGAAAAAAAAAGCATGTTGTTTAAGAATAATTAACCTCTTCAAATATGACCTCTACAATACCTCACTCCAAACGTACTCCATAGAAAACAAAACTGCATTTTACAGTAGAGAGGCAGTAAATCAGCAAGAAATATTCCTCCATCTCTCTATCGCCAAATCACACTCGCATCCCCACAAAACGTATATCAAACTAGAGAGCTGCGTCTCCTGCCTAGTTCAAATTTTAAACAAAGAAGATTGGTTAAACTGTTTGGAGTTATAAAGCTTTATTTTCAACATAGGAATCCTTTCTACATTTTCGACACAAAGGCTGATTTTCACAAAACAGACAAACAAACAAAAAACAGACCTATTGACCACATTGGAAAAACTGGCTTCCTGACCCACATTTTTTTAAATATACACACACGACACTTGACATTCTGCAAGGCAAAAGCCTCCTCTCTGAAGCAATCAAAAGCTCTAGCATATACAGTTCCCCAGATATAAGCAATAGAGTCAGGGGACTGCCGTTGCCATTCAAGTCAACGCAAGATATCACATTACACGCTCGCTGTGAGTTTGCCATGGAAGGGGGGGGGGGGGGGGGTGCTGCAGCAGAGCCAAACTACACCCCTCCGTTTACACACTCCTTGGACTCTCAGTCAGTATCATGGCTTAAATCTTGAGAACCGTGTGACTAGGGAAGAGCCGTTTTCACTGTTTTGCCCCTTGTTTTTCTCCAGACCTTCATTGGAATCCAAGATTTACAGCGCCAGTTAAAAGTTTGGACACAAGTTTGGATTTATTTTCTACATTATTACATAGGGAATCAGGTAATTTAGTTACAACAACGATAACAACAGTCAGTTGTTATTTTGAAGACAAGAAGGTCAGATGTTCTGGAATAGTTCTTGCAAGAACAGTATTGTCAAGTGCATTTCCAAAACCCATCAAGCACCGTGATGAAACTGACTCTCATGAAGACCGTACCAGGAAAGCAAGACCAAAACTTGCTGCAGAGGAAAGGTTTATTTAGAGTTACCAGCCTCAAAAATTATCAATTAAACAGCACCTCAGATTAGAGCCGTTTTTGAAGGCTTTACAGAGTAGCAGACACATCTCAATATCAACTGTTCAAAGGAAATTATTGCATATTTTGTACACCTTCTGTGTTGCTTTACAATGTAGAAATAGAGAAAAATCCAAAAAGAAGACCACTGAATTATGACGTGTGTCCAAACTTTTGACTGGTGCTGCGTCTTTAATGAAATTCTGAAATCAAGTTTTTGCTTTACACTTTATCCAACAGCATGCTGATCATTTTTACATGGGTTTATGGTTGAATATATTGCTCACTGTGGTGGTTAACAACCTGCTGATAGCGTTTCCATGTAATGCAAGGCAAAGCATTGCTCTAGTCCTTTATCTGTCTAGCTCTTTCACTTTAATCTTCTGTATTCTTCTGTATCTTCTGTTCATGCTAAAAACACCACCAATGCCACCGTCCTCATCATCTCACTGATCACAAATTAGCTGAGCAAAGTCTCTGTTGTAACTTGAAACAACCGTGGCATATAGATGGCCTCCATCCATGAAACTCCACTAATTCTATATCGGTCTTCTCATTAGGATGACATTACTGGATAATTGAATAATTAATGAAAAAAATAAACTGTTGTCCTTTTGTTTTCAGCCATTAAAAAAGACTGATCCTTTCTCCTTCTGATTAGGACTGTTCTGCACCTCCACTGCACTAGGAATGTCATCCTGTGATATACAGAACCCTCTTCCCATCAGGGTCAGGAGTAGCTCAGTAGTTTAGGCATTGGACAACGGTTCAGGAGGTCCCAGGTTTAAATCCCACAACCACCAAGTTGTCACTGTTGGGCCCTTGAGCAAGGCCCTTAACCCTCAACTGCTCATGTATAATGAGATAAAAATGCAAGTCGCTCTGGATAAGGGCGTCTGCCAAATACGTAAATGTACTGTAAATGTCATCGGATTGCCAGAAATAAAGAAACATCCAACAAATTAGCACCAGGATTTTGGAATTATTCACAATAAAAAACATTTTTTCAGAAATAATTGAGGACCATGATAACAGGCAGATTTTGACCCCATAAGGGTAAAATTCATAACTGATGCACATGGGTAAAATGTTGTGGACATTTGTCCATCACATCCGTTGCCGGGCTTTCTCCAAACGCTTGCCACAAAGTTGGAAAAACACCACTGAACCTCTGAGTGCACCTCAGGCGTCCTTGCCTCCTGACTTCACTAATGCTCGTGTGGTTGAACAAGCACAATTCCCCACAACAGAGCTGTAAAATCTAGTGGAAAGCCTTCTCAGAAGGGGTGAGATTATAAGGGCAAGGGTGACTAGACCTATTATTGGATGTTCAGAAAGCACACCTTTTTGAACAGGTATTCAACAACCATTTAGTCACACTATTTGGTCTCCAAATAAGATTACCTTTATAAATTAAAGACATCATACAAAGCGTCTTAAGTACTAAACTTGTCCACTTACTATGTGATGAGACCGATGTAAAAACACTGTATGCTGATCAAATTTATTGCACATTTGATCTGCAAATTTTTTTTACATGGTGTGTAGCACATCCAAGCAAGCAAGTGCTAACAGGGATAACAGCAGGAGGCCCGATTTTCTGGCAGACTATACTACCTAGTCCCCTACACTATATCTGCAGCATTAGTGACCTTTGCTAAAGACAAATGACAAATAAGAGAGAAGGGAAAAACAGAAAGAAGTTCAATAACTTTCTATAAAAGGCATTTTCAGGGCAGAAAAGATAGATGTACAATCCCGATCCTCCCACACACACACACACACACTGCTGCTGGGAAAACAGCTTCGTTCAAATCCCAAGCTCAACCCCAAAAACAGCACTCCGACTAAAGAAGGAAGACGACTGCTGTGCCTCGTAGAAAAGCCCACTGTGTTTCACGTTCAGCCAAGGCATCCTACAATCCCAGATTTATTCACATTATTCCTTTCAGGAAGTAAGAGGCCCGTCGCTTCTTGCTAAGCTTTTCAACCGGCTGACACACGCACAGCTGGGTTCAAATCAGCATGCGCAGCCGAAGGGTTTGGTGATTTCTGAGCTGAAATACATTTTTTTTTTTATGTCCTTTTCCAATGTCAACACTATAAGAGATTTTAAGAGTCAGCGCTGCCACAACACTGCTCATTGTCTCTCACTTGGAAGATTTCAAAGAACTTTTAAATTTAAAGCAAAGTCGATATAGCGTTTATGTTCAGGGCCACAGATATGAGAATGCTGTTGCACTGAGCTGCTGAGACAGTGTGAGAAAAAAACACCTGTGCTTTGCACTGAGCAGATATTTTATTGAATCTACTAGAATGTGTGGAGAATTTAAAATAACATGCTGTCCTGAAATTTCTGATCCCCCACCTGTCATATATGTAGCATTTAGCAAAGCCAGAGGTCTTAGCAAGGTCTTCTTCTGGTTCCAAATGAATTCATTTCCTTATTGATTTGCCTTTTATTTTGAAATGAAACGAGGTTTCCGACTACATTTCAACTATATACTTCCCTCAGCAAAATGTTGTTTTTCTATTAGGCGTGTATTGAAAGTCCTACTCAACTACAAAGGTGCTACTCAACGCAGTCCACATCACAAGCGATGCGTTTGAGCCATGGTTGAACCCAACTCTCAAATCCTCTTTGAAAAATCTTTTTGTCGCAGTTGATGGTCTCTCACTGAACTGCAGAAAGTGCATGGAGATGACACCACTGACATGTACACAGATGGATGAAGAGGATTAAGGAAGGGAAAAGACAGCATCGAAGACAAACCACACTGTGGGAGCCCATCAAATGCAACAAAGGGGATTTTCAAAGAGGATTTGAGAGTTGGGTTCAACTATGCTGCAAAAACACACCGCTGGTGATGGAGACTATGTTAAGTAGTACCTTTGTATAGATCAGGGGTATTAAATTAAAATTTAAGAAGGTTCCGTCAATACGATTTTCTTCGAGCCGAGGTCCGAATTTCAAGTTTGTGTTTGGATTCAGATCTCTACATATATGCAGTCACTGTAAGTATATATACACACGTGGACAAAATTGTTGGTACCCTTCGGTCAAAGAAAGAAAAACTCACAGTGGTCACAGAAAAAACTTTAATCTGACAAAAGTAATAATTTAAAAAAATTCTATGAATGTTAGCCAATGAAAGTCAGACATTGCTTTTCAACCATGCTTCAACAGAATTATTTAAAAAAATAAACTCATGGAACAGGCCTGGACAAAAATGATGGTACCCCTACAAAATACTGAAAATAATGTGACCAAAGGGACATGTTAATTCAAGGTGTGTCCACTAATTAGCATCACAGGTGTCTACAATCTTGTAATCAGTCAGTGGGCCTATATATAGGGCTCCAGGTCGTCACTGTGTTGTTTGGTGACATGGTATGTACCACACTCAACATGGACGCGAGGAAGCGAAGGAAAGAGTTGTCTCAGGAGATTCGAAAGAAAATTATAGACAAGCATGTTAAAGGTAAAGGCTATAAGACCATTTCCAAGCAGCTAGATGTTCCTGTGACTACAGTTGCACATATTATTCAGAAATTTAAGATCCATGGGACTGTAAGCCAACCTCCCTGGACGTGGCCACAGGAGGAAAAATGATGACAAATCAAAGAGACGGATAATCCGAATGGTAACAAAAGAGCCCAGAAAGACTTCTAAAGAGATCCAAGGTGAACTTCATGCTCAAGGAACATCAGTGTCGGATCGCACCATCCGTCGTTGTTTGAGCCATGAGAGACGACCAAGGAGGACACCATTGTTGAAAACAAATCATTAAAAAAGCCAGACTGGAATATGCCAAACTACATGTTGACAAGCCACAAAGCTTCTGGGAGAATGTCCTATGGACAGATGAGACAAAAATGAAACTTTTTGCCAAGGCAAATCAGCTCTATGTTCACAGATGGAAAAATGAAGCATAAGAGGATGAAGCATAAGAGGCTCTGTTATGTTCTGGGGCTGCTTTGCTGCATCTGGCACAGGGTGTCTTGAATCTGTGCAGGGCACAATGAAATCTCAAGACTATAAAGGGATTCTAGAGAGAAATGTGCAGGCCAGTGTCAGAAAGCTGGGTCTCAGTCGCAGGTCATGGGTCTTGCAACAGGACAATGACCCAAAACACAGCTAAAAACACCCAAGAATGGCTAAGAGGAAAACATTGGACTATTCTAAAGTGGCCTTCTATGAGCCCTGACCTCAATCCTATTGAGCATCTTTGGAAGGAGCTGAAACATGCTGTCTTGAAAAGGCACCCTTCAAACCAGAAACAACTGGAGCAGCTTGCTCATGAGGAGTGGGCCAAAATACCTGCAGAGAGGTGCAGAAGTCTCAATGACAGTTACACGAATCGTTTGATTGCAGTGATTGCCTCAAAAGGTTGTGCAACAAACTATTAAGTTAGGGGTACCATCATTTTTGTCCAGGCCTGTTCCATGAGTTTTTTTTTTTTTTTTTTATAATTTCGTTGAAGCATGGTTGAAAAGCAATGTCTGACCATCATTGGTTAACATTCATAGAATTTTTATTTATTATTACTTTTGTCAGATTAAAGTTATTTCTGTGACCATTGTGAGTTTTTCTTTCATTGACCGAAGGGTACCAACAATTTTGTCCACGTGTGTATAAAAAAATATATCAATTTTCATTATGCATGTTAAACATGCAGACAGTTTGACCTTGTATATTTAAATATATATATATCCCATATGCAATACGTATAATCTTTAATGAATCATCATCATATAATGTAGGTGAACATAATGTAATGTAAATGAATGTGAAAGGCTTGTGTTTTTGTCTCTATATACAGTATATCACATTGCTGCTTTTTATTATCGCCACACTTCGAAACATATGAGACAAACTGGTTTTAAACTTCCAGCAGAAAGTCATTATGTCCATTGATCTTTGAAGGTTCTGATTTTTTTTTTGTTTGTTTTAAATGCTTTGTCGCGCTTTCGGTTCCGTTTCCTCCGCACACAATTAACCATCACGTTAATTGGGTCTGTTGAGCGAGGCATTTAGCCGCGTCCACCTTGAGAGGAAAACTAGATTACTGGTATATGAATAATTCTCAGTAATTTATCAATAAAGCATGAGGGTTCAACTTTTGGATTATTTTTGGTACAGCCCTTTTAAAGTATACAAACGTGGACAAAATTGTTGGTACCCTTCGGTCAATGAAAGAAAAACTCACAATGGTCACAGAAATAACTTTAATCTGACAAAAGTAATAATAAATAAGAATTCTATGAATGTTAACCAATGAAAGTCAGACATTGCTTTTCAACCATGCTTCAACAGAATTATTTTAAAAAAAATGAACTCATGGAACAGGCCTGGACAAAAATGATGGTACCCCTAACTTAATAGTTTGTTGCACAACCTTTTGAGGCAATCACTGCAATCAAACGATTCGTGTAACTGTCATTGAGACTTCTGCACCTCTCTGCAGGTATTTTGGCCCACTCCTCATGAGCAAGCTGCTCCAGTTGTTTCCGGTTTGAAGGGGGCCTTTTCCAGACAGCATGTTTCAGCTCCTTCCAAAGATGCTCAATAGGATTGAGGTCAGGGCTCATAGAAGGCCACTTTAGAATAGTCCGATGTTTTCCTCTTAGCCATTCTTGGGTGTTTTTAGCTGTGTTTTGGGTCATTGTCCTGTTGCAAGACCCATGACCTGCGACTGAGACCCAGCTTTCTGACACTGGCCAGCACATTTCTCTCTAGAATCCCTTGATAGTCTTGAGATTTCATTCAACCCTGCACAGATTCAAGACACCCTGTGCCAGATGCAGCAAAGTAGGCCCAGAACATAACAGAACCTCCTCCATGTTTCACAGTAGGGACAGTGTTCTTTTCTTGATATGCTTCATTTTTCCATCTGTGAACATAGAGCTGATGTGCCTGGCAAAAAGTTCCATTTTTGTCTCATCTGTCCACAGGACATTCTCCCAGAAGCTTTGTGGCTTGTCAACATGTAGTTTGGCATATTCCAGTCTGGCTTTTTTATCATTTGTTTTCAACAATGGTGTCCTCCTTGGTCGTCTCCCATGTAGTCCACTTTGGCTCAAACAACGATGGATGGTGCGATCTGACACTGATGTTCCTTGAGCATGAAGTTCACCTTGGATCTCTTTAGAAGTCTTTCTGGGCTCTTTGGTTACCATTCGGATTATCCGTCTCTTTGATTTGTCATCAATTTTCCTCCTGCGGCCACGTCCAGGGAGGTTGGCTACAGTCCCATGGATCTTAAATTTCTGAATAATATGGGCAACTGTAGTGACAGGAACATCTAGCTTCTTGGAAATGGTCTTATAGCCTTTACCTTTAACATGCTTGTCTATAATTTTCTTTCGAATCTCCTGAGACAACTCTTTCCTTCACTTACTCTGGTCCATGTTGAGTGTGGTACATACCATGTCACCAAACAACACAGTGACTACCTGGAGCCCTATATATAGGCCCACTGACTGATTACAAGATTGTAGACACCTGTGATGCTAATTAGTGGACACACCTTGAATTAACATGTCCCTTTGGTCACATTATTTTCAGTCTTTTCTAGGGGTACTATCATTTTTGTCCAGGCCTGTTCCATGAGTTTATTTTTTTAAATAATTCTGTTGAAGCATGGTTGAAAAGCAATGTCTGACTTTCTTTGGTTAACATTTATAGATTTTTTTTTTAATTATTACTTTTGTCAGTTTAAAGTTATTTCTGTGACCATTGTGAGTTTTTCATTCATTGACCAAAGGGTACCAACAATTTTGTCCACGTGTGTAATTGTGCACAGTGTGGAATTAAACTAAACTGAACCAAAGGAAAACAGATAAAGCTCACCATTTAAACATTACAGAAGTTCCATTAAAACACAGAACATCGTCTACAAACTGATGAAAGCCTCTTCAACACAGCAGATGTGAACCTTCTAGTCATTCTTGAAGATGACGCACTGAGTGATGTTCTGCTGAATGCCGGTTCGATTTCAGACTCATGTGCCAACGTTAAAGGCCTGCCTTTTTAAGCTTACCTCACAGTGCAGCTTAGGTCAATACAAATTCAATAGGCATACATTTTCTACTTTCAGATCTCCGCCTTAATTGCTTCAGCTTGCCCTTGACACTATGGATTAGTGCAACACGTCAATGACACATTAATATACATTACAAGTGTTCGGGCTCTGCTAAGATTGAATGGGGAAGCTGGATGAAGATTTTATCGCTTCTTGTCGTCTTTCATCTGAGCACTCATTTATTTCTCCTCTGCAGATATCACTCTTTATTGAACAAAGCCGGAGTGAGACCTTTAAGAAACCTAGCTTGATGTTGTATTGAAGCTATAAACATCTATAAGGGTTACCTTGAGCACGAATTACCTCATCATTCATCCAGGCACAGTGACACTCTTCAAGGCACATAAGCAATAAGAACACAGTAATATGCAATCTACTGAACAATCCTTAATTATAGTCTAAACAACAGACTTCACATGCTCTTACCACATTTATTTGTGCCAGGTAGAATCTGGTAGCCTGGATATAATTATATGCTAGTGGTGTGATGGACTGTTCCACATCTGTGATCCAAACAGATCTGTCCCCACGGGGTTTGGCACGCATGTGACCTGCCATTTAATTGTAAAGTTTAATAATCTCACCGTGAAATCGAGTTTTGCTGTACTGCAGTATAGCTTTGTATTTGGGCATCACCGAGTTAAACACTGGTCATCACCATCTAATTTTCACCTGCTCAAGCGCTCTGCTGCTCACCTTCTCTGTGCACACCAGGGTTGCCAGATCACACTGATAGACCCCCCCTCATGCCTTGCTGAAAAAATTATATATATATATATATATATATATATATATATATATATATGCTTTGTTATTACACACATTTTCAGCCCAAACTGTATAACAAATAGTAGAAAACCATCCAATCTGGCAACACAACTAGAACATGTACGATGCTGGTTGATTCCTTCAGATTGGAAAGGAAACAGCAAAGCCGTCTCTGGTCAAGTTGAGCAGCTTTTGGTTTTTGGTTGTTACTTACTGTTTTAATTTTCAATACAGGACATTTAATTCGATTACAATTCTTTAAGAAAAAACAGACAATGGTCACATAAAAAAGTAGGTCTTCAGTTAAGACCATGGGAAGTGTTTCTGTCTGTGTTAAGTTCTACAAGTAATGAATAAAAAGTAAGACTGCACACAATCACATTGCGATTATTTTGACACATATTGTTAGTAAAACAGCGGTATGTAACTATTAAACGTACCATCGCACAAATGATCGCATAAAAATTGTCTACCAATATTAATCTATCACCTCAAAGGCATTACAAAATAATAAACAAATTTGTAAATTATTGACAAACTCTACATGAATTCCAGACTATGCGTATATTATCTGTAATAAATTGCAGCCTTTCACAATTAAATAACTGCACAGTTACATACTGTGATTTCGATTTTTATGCAATCACTTGTGCATCACTAATAACAAGCAAAATTATTTGAGTCTCCTTTTTTTTTTTTTACCAAAGTGAAAAATTATTATTATTATATTATCTGTGATCACAAGATCTTATCAGAACTGAGAATTTTGTGATATGTTGCACCTCTACTATATATAATATAAACAGTATGATGATTTAAAGTAATAAAATCTTCATATGCAGTGAACATCAACTGAACTGTTGCTTTGGCGGTCGAGTTTGACAGGTGAGTGAAGCGACTCATCATGCTGACTGGGGAATTTTACATTCTTGCTATTTACTTTGTTCAACTCACCATGCAGGTGCAAAGCTAAAGGCAAAACTAACAACAATCTTATTAATACCAAAAGACTGAAAGTTTCAGATGGTCTACACAATCTCTCAAATTTTTAAGTCTGAACACTGAATGTGCATATTTTATATCACACGGGAAACCGGCTCCAACAGAGAACACCGTGTACAGAGATTTACTTTCTCGCTAGAACAGAACACGCCTGACACTTGAGGATCAGCCCACCTCATGGAATATTGTTAGTGACCCTTAAAAAGGCTATGACTTTTTAGAGAGTGACATTTAAGGGAATATGTTAGGGAAAATTGTAATAAGAGGAGATGCAATCCTTAAATTGAAATGCTAATAAGAAGTCCGTGCAAACAGCAATTACAAAATGACTCTGGGCACATTTTCAAATTCAAGGAGGGGAGTGCAAACATTGACATCCTTTAAAGGTTATTAGATAGGTTCAGTGTCTTTGAATAGCCATAAAACATCAAACCGATTGCCTTAAGGGCAGAAATGTATTTTGAACAAACAAAAGCGATCTTCACTCATTTTAGCGCTGGAGAAAAGTACTGTGTCCTAGAGGCAGATTTAACCCTTAGCCCACACTGCAAACAATTCTACAGGCATTTAGTCTGCAAAGGCTTTTTCTTTTTAGTGTGAGAGATCAGTTAAACTACAGATTACTTTCATCTGGTGTTCAAATGGAAATGCCGTCTCGCAGAAATAGTCTGAATACCGACAACTACACCACTTTGAAGCAAATGACTTGGTGAACATTAAGGGGAATATGTGATGGAATGTGTGACGGTGCTTACCCAGATGAATTTCAGTTCTGTCAAGCCAAGGGGTTTGAATATCACTGCCCAGCCATGCTGATCGGACCCAATCGGACGCCACTCCATTCAACTCCAGACATCGGTGGAACTGGAAACCACGATAGCTGGCCTTCGACAATCACAGCCTAGCTTTCTCGAAGTCAATAATGCACTGTAGTAGGGCTGGGCAATTAATCGAAACCGACATTCTGAAGCTCTAATCGACGTAAATTTGCCAGTGTCAATTATTCCATTTTCAGTTTTTTTAAGTGTTAATACTTTTTTTTCCTATTCTGTTAATAATTTACCCACTGTGCATGTTCGTGTACTGCCCCCTTAAAAACATACCACGGCGTGTGTATTCACATGACTCTGCCCTGATCAGTGCGTGACTTGGAAGCAACATGGAGTACTTTTTCATTTGAACAAAATATCTCAGGCATAGCTCGGCACAGCTGAGCATATTTACAGCACAAATTTTGTCAGAGAACTATGAGCTCAAAAAAAAAATAAACAAAAAAAAAAACACAAAATAATCGTTCATTAATCATAATCAAGTTCCAATATCTCATTAATTGTTATACTGATTTGAGGTTCTACCAGCACTAACTATAGTATGAAATGCAATGAATTATCATAACAGCGGAATTGAGGAAAATGTTCTAATCACTCAATATAAAAAAGTCATCTCCATTGTAACAATTTTACTGGCAATTCAAACACATCTAATTACACAATGGGAAATATAGTTTGATTCAAGTCCAATGACACCCATTGATGATAGCAGTTTTCCCATGTCACTAAAAGTGAACATTTAGGCCACGTGGTCTCATTTGGCAAACCTGACTTTGACATGATTCTTAATATAGCTACTAAATGATCTCAGGATTAACTGACAGAGAACGACCTTGAACAGACTTACAGCAGGAACAAACTGAGCTGCTGCATTATCCAAGCTGAAAACCCACTCAGAATCTCTTTATTCCTATAGACATCTTATAGAGGTTATACCAAGCACCTGTCTTTGTTAGAACACATAGGAATCATATTAGACAAGTATTATAATATTGGACAGACACTTACCTAAAGGTAAATTTATATAATTAAAAAGAAAGAAAAAAAAAAGAATATTAATTTGATTATAAAGCAGCAATCGTGAAAGTAACCATTTAAAGTCTGAGGAATGAGAAGTCAAATAACAACAGTGTGTTACTGAGTGATATGAACTGTGTACTGTTGTGCAGGGATGCACTGCTCTGGGCTTTATGAGTTCAGTCATCATGCCAGCTGTATGAAACCTATTTGGTGAGGGTGTACCACTATTCGGTTCCTATGCAGATCCAACACCGTGATACCTCTGAACAAACTGAATGTGTTTACATGCACACTAATGACCTGATCCCTGCAGTTACCAGATTATTCGGGTAATCGTGTAAACAGCACCCTATAATATCTTAAATCACTATGAAGCTGTTAACAGATTACCATAAATCTGAAAATTACCAGTCAGTGCACGTTTACAGCTAATCTGAGACCTTTTTTTCTGCAAATAAAGAGGAAGATAAAACTCACTGATGTGTCTGGATAAAAAAAAAAAAAAAGACAGCTTGAAGAGCGGCATTATGTGCAATTTGCCACTGTAAACACTCCCAAATAAGTATTTACCCAAGAATGATGCAAGAGCTAACTTGTGAACCATCAACTTGAATAAACATAAAAACTGTGCATTCAACTTAGCTCTGCTTGGTCTTAAAGGTAAGGTACTGTACAGAACATGATGATGCATGCTCTCATAGGAAAATAATCAATGATAAGGTTACGGTAAAGGTCTGTCATTTTGTAATTGTAGAAGGATGTGATGGGAGATGGGAGCCAGTCTATAATCCATCATCGGTTTGAGTAAACCAATCAACGATCGATTAATAATCAGACACATTGCACAGTGCAATGCTTCTCGCACTTGTGTTTCCTGAAAATCAATCTCACCACCATTAACTATTACTACACCCAGAGTACATTACACACACATACATCAAAAAGCATCTATTACCTAGTGTACGATGCAGCTCTCAAAGCAGATGCATATTCTCATTGTAGGCCAACTAGTATTTAACCTTGTACACATCTAATTCATGCTAAGATTTTCCTTCTTTGTATTGTATCATTTTCCCCAAAACCAGGAACAAATCTACACATGGGCTAATCTACCCCCCTCCAAACTATATGTTTTTCCCCGGAGCTGCTACATGTCCACAAACCCTCACCTCAACTTTTCCTGTTCCCAACACTGTGAATGTAAAAACAAAACACAAAACCACAGTTATGTTCATAAGCTGTTTAAGACTGAAATAAACAAAAGCGCTTTCAGAACGTGGGTGAGCTGCACTCTGTACTGCATCTGAACGCCCCACACACACAGCGTCGCTGCTACTGCTACTGACGTGCTGCTCTAACACAGCGCGAGCTGCTGCAGATACTCAAGCAGAAGTAAGAGCTTCTCGTTGTGAAGGCCTACAACAGTTGTACTCGGTTACATGTAACATTTGCTAAACATGATTCAGTAATGCAATTTGCATGTCGTGTTAGCCAAAAGTAAAGTTAATCGCAGTAAAGTTAGTTAATGAACAGGATTGTTTAAAACTCTAAAGCACACCATCAGCATGCTCCATTTCCTGCTAGAATGAAATATAACATCCATGATGAGATTAAACATCTGAAGATCACTTGGATAGGAAGATGAAGTTTCTTTTTTTTTTTTTTTGCTCATTGTGAATATTCCATCCTGCTTTTAAGCACATAAAATCTCTGACACACAAACACACACCGAGCGAATCTCTTTCTTGCTCACTCTCTATAGCTTCCGGTGACTCACTCTCACTAATTGACATATTCTCATCAGGTGTGCGTTCCATGAAACTCACCTGACCGTCACTCCCTTCACAGAATGGTGTGTGTGATCACAATAACTCTCTGTGTTACATCTTGAGTGATCTAATAGTCTTATTGCATTGTAAAAACCACACTCTCGTAATCTTGTATCGTAAGGAAAGATGTGGATTTTAATCATAAGACTGTTTCATATTTTGGCTGCTGTAGGTCACAGTAGTAAAAAGGAAATGAAAGGAAGTAAAAAGTATGGTTTAAATTTAGAGCAAGGTTTTTTTTTTCAGCCAGGAAAGGATGCAGACTGGGCAGGAAGAAGATATAAAGAGAAATACAGAAGGCAGGAGAGGCCAATACAGACATAGAAGGACACATAGAAATGAAATGAGAAAACGAGAAAAGAGAAAGCAGTAGAAATGAACACGAGACATGAAGATGAGCATGCAGCTGAATCAGGGGCTGGTGGTGAGACAGATGGAGACAGGCTGGCAGATCTACTTGTCTTTTTTAATTCCATGGCAAAAAGACACCATTTCACTACATAGAGCAACCAATCAACACATGCATGCTATGACAGAAAAGTATATACCTCCCTATATACCATCCTGCCCAATTTTTTTGCCACCCCATGTAAAGTACAAAACTTCTTAAAAAAAATTTTTTTTGAAAAATTCTATTGTAACAGTTCACCATGAGATACCTCATTCACCACATTATGCAATTGAGCATGCAGTTATCTACATGCATGGTTCCCAGGTGTGCAAAAAAGAACTATGCAACATGCTGTGTTTAAGCCATTTTAATGATTAAAATAGATTTTTCATAATCGGTGCTTGAAATGCACAGGAAATTAAACTGATCATCGACTATAATCACTGACCATCCCATCAATAGTAGAAGGTCTACAAGAATATTTCCCGCTGTTAATTCAGTACACAATGACAACACCCGCTTCTCTGTACAGCTTAAGCTCCATTATAAGGCGCTGATATTGGAGACGCAGAACACTTCATCATATCAGCAATTATGCGGGCTGTTTAAATCGTCTTTGTGTAAGTGGGTACTAGACAAGAAGCAAGCATGTTAATATATACTTAACCATTGCAGCTGGAATGACTTTCAGAGCTGTTGTTAGAGAAAATTAATCTTCAATTTCTAATCAATTAGAAATGAGAGATCTTCAGAGCTTTGACTTCACTAAGAAATGCAACTATTTATTTTCTATACCGCTTTATCCTGTACAGGGTTGTGGGAGGCCTGGACACAAGGCTGGCTACACCTTGGACAGGGTGCCAATCCATCACAGGCGACAAATACTCACATACACTACACTCAATACAGAAACACCAATTAGGCTACGCTGCATGTTTTTGCAATGTGAGAGGAAACCAGAGTACTCAGAGGAAACCAACCAAGTAGTGGAAGAACATGCAGACTCCACACACACACAGACTTAAGTCTGAGATGCAAGGCAACCATGCAGCCACAGCTCATATTATAACTAATAATATCTAATCACTGACTGACTCACTGGCAAACACTGCTTGTCTTTCTTCCTCCCTCACAATGTCAATGAAAACATGCTAGACGAGGAGTCGGATTAGTTGCAATAGACGTGGATGAGAAATTGATTCCCTATTATAGAAGTCTTCACGAGCAGAATTCTTGAGCACCTTCCTTCTTAAAAACATGGTTCTTTCAAGTGATGTGCTGCGCATGCAGACAGTATTTCTGGGTATTAATGGGACTGTCCAGTATCTCCACGTAACAGACATACAGCTCTGGATTTTAAAAAATGGCTTTTTGGGGTTTGAATCCGTATTCAATTACAGCCGTTTGGGGGATAAACAGTTTTAAGGCCATATTGCCTGCTGCTTGTCACTTAGCTGGCTTAAATCACACATCTGTTGCTAAATGCCAACAAAGAAAATTCTCCGACTACGAAAACAAATAGGCATGCAGCTTGGCACGCATCTAGCTTTGCTCAGAAATATATATATTTGTTGCTATATTTAAAAAAAGACAATTCACTAAAGAGCAATTCAGAAAAAAGTGCCCAAGTCTGTTAAAAGCTTAAAGTAAATCCTTAAAAAAGGAACATCCACCAACCCAGAGGGTTTCTTCAGTTTGTTCCTCTGATGGAGCCAAGCCCTAAAACATAGGCAACTGATTTAAAGGGTTCTTAGCATAACCTGTTTTATACACACAAACACACACACACACATACATACATACATACATACATACATACAGTCATTCAAACAGAGTATACATACTTCAGAAAAAAAAACAGCATCATGTATAGTATATTAATATAATAATAATATGATCATAATATTATCAAATATATCAGTATAACGAAAATCAATCCATTTAATATATATATATCTACACACACACACACACATACACACACATACACACACAAGTATGCATACACACTCACACTATGTGGACAAAGGTATTTGGCCAAACCTCTTAAATACTGAATTAACTATACTAATACTTCAGCATACCAAGACATCTTGGACAACATGCCTGTGCACTATAAAGACATGGTTTGATGAGTTTTGGTGTGGAAAAACTTGACGGGTCCTGGCACAGAGTCCTGGCCTCCAGTCCATCAAGCACCTTTGGGATGAACAGGAACGGAGATTGCGAGTTAGGCCTTCTCGTCCAACATCACTGCCTGACCTCATAATTGCTCTACAGAATGAATGGGCACGAATTCCCATAGAAAAACTCCAACATCTTGTGGACAGCCTTTCAAGAAGAGTGGAAGCTGTTGTAGATGTAAAAGGGGGACCTACTCCATACTGAAGTGTATGTATTTGGAAACAATGTCAGTGCAGGTTTGGCCAAATACTGTACCTTTGTCCATATAGTGTGTAATCTACACTTTGCCCTGCAGCTGAAACAACTTTCAGAGCTGCTGCAGAAAATTAATCAACCGACCAATCAGAATTCTGCAGCACCCTGATGTGGGGCGTTTTTAACCCTATATTTTTCCTGTTGTTGTTGTTTATATAGGTAAAGTATGACTGGACTTTTCCTACTGATTTATAGCTCTCACCCCTGCTCTTCTGGCACTGTATTCCCCTCGCTCAGACCAAGTTACTTTACTTCATAGACATTAGTTTTGAAAGCCTTCCTGTCTACACATTTCTTGCTTACAACTGTTCTCTTTAAACCCGAGCCCAGCGTGAGTAAACAATAACAATGTAAGCAGAGAACAAAACGCAACAATGTATCGCAGAACATGCAAACATTCTGGAAACGTCTGAAGTTGAAAGCTTCGCTCGGAGCCGCGCTGAGAGACAGACTGCGTCCCGGTCACACCGCTTCATCAGTGGCTTCTCCAGCGTTACTCTCACACTCACACACAACACACACACAGGACACTCACACAACACTCAAACACGGGCGTTACTAACGCTGAGCTGCAACTTAAACACGCTCGCGCTGTAGCGGTTTGAAAGTTAGCAGTAACAGTAACGAGTTGTTCGCTCGGTAAGTCACAGTGCAGAAGTTCTCTCGCGTTTGAAGCTCGTGCGTGTGGCCTGCGCCGCGTTCACGCTGCAACTCAACTCACCGACCGAGCTGGTGCCCGTTCCCGACCCGAGCAGGAGGTACCAGACCCACATCCTATTCACTGTTTCCGCCGGCCCGTGCGTCACCCAGCCGCGGCCCAAACACTTCGGAGGGATTTTGTTTGTTTGTTTGTTTGAATAAAAAAAGTTCCTCGGTTTCCAGCAGTTTCTTGGATATTCGCGTGTTTTGCAGTTTCTCCGTTTCTCCCCCTGAAGGGTAAGTTCAGTTTAGCGGACAGGAGGGGGCTCTCTGTGCCCCAGCCGCGCGAGCAGGGCCAGAGATAGGGGGCGGGGTGGACTCGGGAGTAGGAGGAGCTTAGATGAAAGAGACTGGGTGGAGCCATCGGATTCCCGTAGAATCAAAGAATACAGTACGACTGCATTCATATATACTGTATATATATATATATATATATATATAATTTTTTTTTAACTTATACACACTCCAACAGTCAAATGTTTCGCCTCACCTCCATGGTCTTTCCTGATTTTTATTTCTTTCTACATTGTAAAACAAGACTGAAGGCATCCAAAATATTCAATAATCTCCTTTGAGCAGATGATATTGAGATGTGTCTGCTACTTATGCTCTGTAAAGACATTATCTCATTGTCTATACCACTTTATCCTGTGTACACGGTCATGGGAGCCTGATTCCAGGACAGTTAGGGCAAGAGGTGTGGTAGATCCTGGATAGGGTGCCAATCCATCGCAGGGCACACACACACACACACATACTATGGGCAATGTCTTTGGACTGTGCGAGAAAAAAACGGAGAACCAGGAGGAAACCCACCAAGCACGGGGAGAACATGCACAGACCCTTTGGAGGCAGAAGGCGACAGTGCTAACTAAGCCACCCTGCCGACTAAAGCCTTAATAATCTGAGGTGATGTTAATTGTTCATTTTTGAGGCAGGTTATGCTAAATGAACTTCTCCTCTGCAGCAGAGGTAAGGTTTGCCCTTGCTTTCCTGGGATGGTCTTCATGAGCCAGTTTCATCATGGTGCTTGAAAACACACGTTTTTAAGATAAAAAAATATCTGTACTTGTGCCCTGAGACCCAGTTGACACATACATAGGTATTTTTAAATCTTAAAAGATTTCTTCAAACATGAAACGTTGTTTTACAGTGAGCCTGAATACACCATGTGACATTGCACCTTTGCACCATTTCACATGCAGGTTAGATGGGGAGTGGGATTTATTTAGACTAATGTCAGATACAGGTCACATTGAAAACATAATATGAACAGCCCAATAATAATTTAAAAAATCATATTTAGCCAGTAAATTACATACAGGCCCCTTTTGCTTGCAGTGTAAACGTAGCCATAAAGCATCTAATATACACATACACAGACAGGCAAAAAGTAAATAGACACCAAATTATTTGCTGTAACAAGTTAATTTGAAGCTTTAAAATTATAAATATTGTTGTGCATGTATGGTTTTATTAATAAGATAATTTACTGCTGTTCCTGGGCTAATTTGCAATCTTTTTCCACTCTTGTGAAGCTTTTAAATGAGAGTTGTTCTCAAGAGATCTTTGAACAGCATGAAGATTTCTTTCACAAGGCCCAGGTAGGGACTCTGTTGTTGCTTTCTTCTTATTTAAATTGAATTTTAATTGTGTTAACAGTAGAAAGGGGTCTTTCAAGATTGATAACTAATTGCCTCTGGGATTGTTCCTCCTCAGATTGACCCACAATACGGTCTTTTTGAAAGTGAGAAATTTCTTTGCTCTTCTAGACATGCTTAAAAATGGGCATTTTCCAATTTAAAAGAAGGAATCAAATAGAATACAAAATTTGGTGGATATGTTTGATAATAAAATTATGACTGTCTATTTGCATAGTTGTGTAAATACAGTATATATACATGCGGCACAATATATGTTCATTTTGTAATAGTTACAGACAAATTAATATAAAAAAACAGCGAGTAATTGTTGGAAAACAAGTTTTATACAATCACAGCCAGTTGCGAGCTGTTATAAAATAAACTGTTATTATATGATAGTATTAGATGTAGCACATTCCAGTAATTCCTGAGTTAATGGTTTATTATTGTTTCATCTTAAGGAACCGCTTTATCCGGGTCACAGTGAATCCAAATGCCAGGAACACTGGGCAGTGTGGGAATAAACGCTGGACAATATGTACAGTCACACCTAGAGGCAAACTGAAATGATCTAATTTACACACCTGCATGTTTTACTGTTTTAAAAGTAGAGAACCCAAAGGAAACCCACATGAGGTACATGTGAAACTCCACGCAGACAAGATTAAACTGCGGACAAGATTTAGCTGTAAGGTGGCGATGCTGCACACTGTACCACCATTCTTTTCCAATTCATTTCTAATTCAGCTTGATTCCACATAATTTATACAACCTCCCTTTTTTTACCAGCCTGTGAAAAAGTTAAACTATTTACATATACAGTACAGGATATAAAGTAACATCCAGGCTGATATTAACACTGATATTTCAATGCCAATATACAAACCTACAGTACATACTGCCATACCAAGATGACATACATTGACAATGTACATGCAAAAATGGGAAACATATTTTTCTTTTATTTGCACAATGAACAACAATTGCTTTTGTGCTATTGCTGCAATATTACAGTATTTTGCCACATTCTGCTTCCAGACATTTTCATTTTGCCACTGTCACAGAATAGGCTTCTTACATTCATTTGATTTTGTTGTCTGTAATTGTGTTTTCCAGCTTGGCTGTGCGAAAAGAGTAACACAGTAATGTGTGCAAGAAGACGTTCCAGTGCTACACAATTTTAGTTTTTCAATTTGTTACGAATATTAAAGTTACTGGTCGTGTATTCTGCGGGTTCTGGATCCTATCTCAGGGAACTTAAGACACAAGGCACGGGACATCCATGCCATCCTAAGCATGGGTGCTAAACCCATCACAGGGCAAGCGTGCACACAAACCATAAACTACAGGCAAATTTGGCAACACCAAGTGGCGTACACTTCATTTCTATGGACTGTTGAAGCAAAGCGGAGTACCCGGAGGAAACCCACTAAGCATGAGGAAAACATGCAAACTCCATGCATACAGACCCAAGATGGCAATCGAACCCTGATACTGGAGATAACCACTATGCCACTATGGCACCATTTAATGAATATTACTGTATATCAGGTGTAATTTCCTAAATTGTACAGCATATGAACTGTATGTATTATTCTAGATGGCTGGTCATATGATGTAAGCAGACATCAAACTGGTCATAGTTGTGAGGGATCCAGAGCCTATCCTACTGTAGGAACACTAGTCTGGGTATGTGAAAAGCATAAACCATGGATGGGGTGGCGGTTCATTGTAGAGCCCCATGCACACACAGTCACACCCTCACATTTACTCCAGTGATTCTCAACTCCGGGCCTGGAGGACCACTGCTGTGCACATTTTAGTGCTTTCTAAATCAACTACTTAACAGCTTTTTCTTAATAAGTCAAACAGAAACATATGCAGCAAAGTGGTTCTCCAGAAATACTGTAAGGTTGAGAACCATTAATTTACCACTGAGGAGCAATTTAGGGTCATCAATCCATTTCCTGGCAACATTTTGAGAGATGGGAAAATCATCCGGAGAAGATTCACGTAGACCTGACTGATCTAATTTGATAAATGTCAAATGAATCATAATATGATGTGGTTTGTGATTCGTAATTTGTGGACAACCATAATACAATGTGCAAATGATAACAAATAATGCAGATGCTAATGTGACTACTTTGGCATTAATCAAAATGAAACAAATTCTTCTCATGTTGGATATAAAAGTAGTTCATCCTCAGAGAATGTTTTATTTCACCGTTATCTCTAAAAACAGCCATGAAATGCCAGGCAGCTTCAAATCACATGAAAGCTTTCTCCTGATAAAGCAAAATACCTGAAGCCATATGATCTGCAGGAGCCACAGACACCTGACACCTTAAATCTTATCTTCTCATGAGCCCGCTCCCTTTTCCACCTGCAAATAGAATCGGTTTAGACTTTTCACATTTAGGAAGAACTCTTTAAAGTACATTGAAAGGATGATGGAGTCCTGAATGCAAGCAATTAACAACAAATCAGTTACATAACCTTTTCACTGGTTCATTTTGGAATCTTTTGATGTCTGAGTTTGAAACGCAAGCAAGGATAAGAATGACATTCAGAGCGCCTCATTCACGGCTTCGCGTGGCTGCACGTCCTTCATCGCAAGGAAAAAGGAATCTGCGCAATTTATTTTCCCTGACACAGAGGTGATACAGTATTGGTATTATTTGTGCAAATAAAAGAGCATCTAAATGCGTTCTCAGTAAAAGGTTTATGTAGAGTTTCAAAGTATTAAAGTAGAAAGTATCAACTCTGGAATGTACTAAAAATACAAAAGTGCAAGAAAGGTCCACACAGACAGGGAAAAAAAACCCTGCTTCGAATCACACACTGATTTTTTTATTTTTATTTTTTTTATTTTACAAATATATGATTAGAAAAAATTGTGGTGCTGTAGTGTTTGAAACCTAGTGAGTGGAAAGCAGAGATTTTTTTTTTTAATGCAATCAAACGTATTCAGTTAAAGAGCAATTCAGAACAAGACATAAATACTGTACTGTATTTTTTTTAAAATAAATAAATAAATAAATAAATAAATAAAGCACAGACTTACAGTTTTTTTTTTACACACTAAAATTAAGCAAATTACTTTACACACAAGGAGCAAAACATCAGCCCAGATTGTCCCAACTACACACACTTCATCAGTCTTCTGGCAAACCAATATACACAAGCAAACTTTGTACAAAGCGAACACACACACAATTCCCAATACACATTTTGTGAACATTAGACACACAACTCAATTCAATTCAATTTGATTTATATAGCACTTTTAACAAGGGTGAGTGTCGCAAAGCAGCATTACCGAGTCAAAAGAAAATTAGGGAAATGTGTGAGATAATATGTAGCAATCAAAATGATCAAGTTGTCCATGATGAGCAAGCTGAGGGTGAAAACTCCCTGAAATGGCAAAAGGAAGAGGAACCAGACCTTTGAGAGGAACCAGTCCCAATAGGGAACCCATCCTCATTTAGGTGAAACCAGTTCAAAACTGGAAGCTTTGTGTGTGCTACTGTAGATGGCCTAAGAGTTAGCGGAAGAGGCTTCTAACAGAGGGCAGGAGGAACTCAGTAGTTTAGAGCGCTTTCACATTAGGCGTGATTGATCCGTGCCCATGAACCCATTGTACTCGGGTACACTTGCATATTTTCACTCTATACAGCAGGTGTTGTTAAACACTACAAGAAGATGAGAACATGGGATTCAATCTTCGCACTTTGTCTAATATTAATGATATTTCGGAATCAAGGACCGTCAAGATGCACGCTTTCCTGTCCCTTCCTACTTGATCAGCCATGGCTGGGTAAGTCAGACGCTCACACATGCATTGCCTCCAAGAAGTCCTGATCTCTCTCCATGTGATTTCTTTCTGTGGGGCTACGCAAAGTAGCACAAAGCCTTGCACACTGGAAGACTTGGGTGGTTTTTGTCAATATCTCAAACAATTTTCTTCAGAAGACTGTACATCCCATCCACGGCCATTTAAAGATACTGGTTGGATACCATTGGTGCCTACTGTACATTGAAGAGTAAAGATTTGCTTGATTCTTCCTATGTAAAAATAAATAAGGTACAATTAGTTTCAATAAATTTGTGTTAGAAATATTTTTCACCCACTCTGTACATCACTTAAACTGCATTCCAGTTTGCTGAGCTCCACTACAGTATGGAATACTACTATTATACTAGAATAATGGAGAACCATGGAGCTTGGTGCTGCTGCGAACATGAGCAGCATATAGAACATTATCGGGCAGTATGCTGTTGTCCATGATCCTGGGAAGTTAGAGAGAAACATCTTGCTTATAGATGTGTGTTGAAATTTGGATGGTGTTCTAGAAACTCTGCTTGGCACTCATTCCCAATGAACACATCTGTTATCATATAGGACAATGTAATTTTCCACCAGACTCTGCTCTGGTGCAAAATTGATTCCAAAATCACCCATGATTTGAAGTTGTCCTATCTTCATTCCTGAATCCTGTTGTGGAGTTCTTTTTTTGTTGGAAGGTCTGTAATAGTCAACCCTACCGACGTGCAACTCTCACCCAGACGATGATGAGGTCTGTGATGATGTGGAGGCATGCCAGGGCTGGCTGGATACACCACTCAAGAAGATACTTTCCCTGATGTATAGTCAGAGAAGTCATCGCCAGTGGTGTTGATGAGGTGCTGAGGTCAGATGCACATCGGAGGCAGAATGAACTGTCCTGCCACTGCTGTATACTGTATTTTGTTTTCCATTTTAAGAATAAAGAGATTGTTGTTCCCTCATTGCATTTAGGCTCCTATTTACAGCATGCTACAAAGGAAAATGCAAAAGACATATAGTAATATAGTGCATCTTTTTTATGCCTAGCATATAGCATTAGTAGGAAAGCAGAAATGTGGAAAGATCTATTTAGTCGGTGTGTAAAGATTGGAAGTAAAAGTCGCATCTTTAGAAGTGTCTATATAGTTTTCAATATAGTGCTTGCTTTTGCAAGAGATGTAATGTGTTTTGGGAATATGTTTGTGGTTCTTGTTTATAGAGTTTGACAAACGGCTCTAGTTTCAGAAACTGTGTTTTTGCAATAGTCAAAAAAAAATGACTACAGTAACAAATTAACTGCATGTTGTAACTTCTAACATCTGGCTCAGGGAAACTGAATTAGTGTCAGTGAGATACAGTAACCTTGTATAGCTCATTAGTCTGCAGTTATATAAGTGAATTATTCAGCAATGAGGATCAACAGAGGAGTAGCTCTGCATGGGAACATCATATATTGTAATCCGAAACATCCCTACTGTGTAATAGGAATGCTATGCCATTAAGAGCAGTCTAATGGTATATAATGTCTTGCCCAACTTTTACGCCTATAAACAGATGGAGTCTACAACAAAGACTGACCAGCTCAGCATCTCATTAAATAATGATGACCATCTATAAACAGCAGGCCTTTAGGACCTAACTGGCCTTTTCTGCAAGTGACAAATGCATTTATTGTAAGTGCTGACCATCACGCCACCCCATTAGCTCACATTAAACCTTAATGTCAAGGCTGGTATTGACTTAATCAGTCCAGAAACTCTATTAGTGGCTGACTTTCAGTAAATGACATCGTGTGACAGGGGGGAAATAAAGAACGTGAGATGACCTACCGCTTCCTGATAGAGGAGAATGGGAATTGGAAAGCAGACTCGGAGAGAAGAATAGAATAAGAGCTGGATGGAGAAAGGAACAAGTGATAAATAGAGGTCTTAGCTACAGTATTTGCAATGCTGATATAACTTCACCAGTTCAGCTCATTACGTTATCATTCTGAATTGAGCAGAATAAGCCTGACATGAGACATGAGAAAAAGATGTTGTGAGAGAGAAGGAGACGAGAGCACAAAAACGTGGCTAACGTGCACATAGCCTTGGCAGAATAATTTGAGAATTTGGCACTCGTCCCTGCACGCTTGTCTCGTGTCAAACAAGCAGTGGATCCAGTGGAGGCCATGTAGAGGACACAGCTGTTTATTCACTTGTATATCAGGACACTTGAGTGAACACTACCAGCGTTGATGGGGAGTGACTAGGGTTATACCTGTTCATCAGGTGATGAATCATCTCATCTAGTGCTCTTCTCAGTGCTACCTGGCAATAGAGCTGAATAGCCAGCATCGCTGAGATAACAGTGAAAATTTAACAAGAATCCAATGGGAATGAGACAATAGGCAGAGCGGAACGCTTATCTTTCGTAGCACAGCTGCTTCCTAAAGTGACCTGGTTCTTTCTAAGTTGATTTTTTTTCTTTTCCCCTGCTAATCTTCATCCCCAATAAAGCCTCAACCACCCCTTTCATCTTACAGTGAATTACATCTTTTATAATCACCCTCTTTTAACTTATTATTTTTTTTGGATGCCTAATTGTCAAAATGTATAATTGATTTATGGTTTTCGTGCATAAGCGGCGCATCAGCAGATATGAAAAAAAAAAAAAACAGATGGAGTGGGTGTGAGATGGATATTCAAGGACAAAAAGAAGGAAGGTATCATCTGCCATCCCAGCATGCACCAGACTCCTTTTATGGGCAGCAGCCTAGCTGGCAGTCTCATAGGCCCTTCAGGCTGTTGTACTGCCATGTTTTTTTTTCTGTCAGCTCTCCTCCTGAATAGGTATTCTGTATTCAGCGAGGCATGCTGGTCTCTGCTGCGTGAAGCTACACAAGGTCATGAAGCTAGTAACCTTTAACAAGACATCCCGTTATAGGGCGCTCACTGAAATACTTGAAAATTTAAGACTTTTTCCAAGAGTCTTTGTTTATATACAATATATATATATATATATATATATATATATATATATATATACATACACGTGGACAAAATTGTTGGTTCCCTTCGGTCAATGAAAGAAAAACTCACTCACAATGGTCACAGAAATAACTTTAATCTGACAAAGTCATAATAAATAAGAATTCTATGAATGTTAAACAATGAAAGTCAGACATTGCTTTTCAACCATGCTTCAACCTAATTATTAAAAAAATAAACTCATGGAACAGGCCTGGACAAAAATGATGGTACCCCTAATTTAATAGTTTGTTGCACAACCTTTAGAGGCAATCACTGCAATCAAACGATTCCTGTAACTGTCAATGAGACTTCTGCACCTCTCTGTAGGTATTTTGGCCCACTCCTCATGAGCAAGCTGTTCCATTTGTTTCCGGTTTGAAGGGTGCCTTTTCCAGACAGCATGTTTCAGCTCCTTCCAAAGATGCTCAATAGGATTGAGGTCAGGGCTCATAGAAGGCCACTTTAGAATAGTCCAATGTTTTCCTCTTCGCCATTCTTGGGTGTTTTTAGCTGTGTGTTTTGGGTCATTGTCCTGTTGCAAGACCCATGAATTGCGACTGAGACCCATCTTTCTGACACTGGCCAGCACATTTCTCTCTAGAATCCCTTGATAGTCTTGAGATTTCATTGTACCCTTCACAGATTCAAGACACCCTGTGCCAGATGCAGCAAAGCAGCCCCAGAACATAACAGAGCCTCCTCCATATTTCACAGTATGGACAGTGTTCTTTTCTGTGAACATAGAGCTGATTTGCCTTGGCAAAAAGTTTCATTTTTGTCTCATCTGTCCATGGGACATTCTCCAAGAAGCTTTGTGGCTTGTCAACATGTAGTTTGGCATATTCCAGTATGGCTTTTTTTATGATTTGTTTTCATCCTTGGTCCCATGCTCCCATGTAGTCCACTTTGGCTCAAACAACGACGGATGGTGCGATCTGACACTGATGTTCCTTGAGCATGAAGTTCACCTTGGATCTCTTTAGAAGTCTTTCTTTCTCTCTTTGATTTGTCATCAATTTTCCTCCTGCGGCCACGTCCAGGGAGGTTGGCTACAGTCCCATGGATCTTAAATTTCTGAATAATATGTGCAACTGTAGTCACAGGAACATCTAGCTGCTTGGAAATGGTCTTATAGCCTTTACCTTTAACATGCTTGTCTATAATTTTCTTTCGAATCTCCTGAGACAACTCTTTCCTTCACTTCCTCTGATCCATGTTGAGTGTGGTACATACCATGTCACCAAACAACACAGTGACTACCTGGAGCCCTATATATAGGCCCACTGACTGATTACAAGATTGTAGACACCTGTGATGCTAATTAGTGAACACACCTTGAATTAACATGTCCCTTTGGTCACATTATTTTCAGTATTTTCTATGGGTACCATCATTTTTGTCCAGGCCTGTTCCATGAGTTTATTTTTTTAAATAATTCTGTTGAAGCATGGTCGAAAAGCAATGTCTGACCATCATTGGTTAACATTCATAGAATTTTTATTTATTATTACTTTTGTCAGATTAAAGTTATTTCTGTGACCATTCTGAGTTTTTCTTTCATTGACCGAAGGGTACCAATAATTTTGTCCACAATTATACAAAAATCATTCAAATTTATTAACGTGTGAAAAGGTCACAACTCACAATAGCTAGAGAGGAATGCTAATGCTAGTGGTGGCGTCGCTCACAGCTCACTGCGTAATCCCAGATATTGTGTGAAAAGGAAGATCTTGAGACCTTTGCACAAGAATAGACACATCTCACCATTCAGATGAGAAGAGGAGACACTGAGTGACTGAGATGTCATTTGAGAATGTTCCTTAGGTGCGAACTAAAGAACAAAATAACTTACTGATCTTTCTTTTTTGACTTCCTTTTCAAAGCCACAATGATAAATTTGTATGATTTCCATACATTCATCCATTTTGCAGACTGAAACGCAAGACGTCCTGGAGCCTACACTTGGGATCTCAGTGGACACGGCAGGGGACACACTTGATGGCAGGGCACAAGAACACACACACACAATCACACCCAAAAATGACAAAAATACCAATTAGCCTAAAATCCATGTTTTTGTATGGAAACCAAGGAACTTGCACGAACCCACCAAGCCTATGGATGACAAGGTCTTGCACCTTCATGGTCAAAGGTTCGATTCCTGCCCTGGGTCTGTTTGCGTACAATTGAGTGGGACCCTGTCTAGGGTGTACCTGCCCCCATGACTGAACTCTCCAGGCCTGTTGCAACCATGTACAGGATAAGAAGCGATTGAACAAATGGAAAAAAAATCATATGCCCTAGTCATGTTAATCTTCACTTTAGACTAATCAGGGTTGTGAGGGATTTGGAGCCAATCCCATAAACCCTGGGCGTGAGGTGAAAATAGACTCTAGACTCTAGATGTGACACAAGTCTATCTTGGAACATTATACTGTACTCAAACACCGGTTTAGACCTAGAGGCAATTCACAGAGGCCAATTCACATAGAAGCATGTTTTTTTTTTGGGGGGGGGGACAGACATTACCACAAGCTCAGGATTGAATCACAGACCCTGGAGCTGTACACCTACACTACCTGCTCTGTAATCATGTTGCCATAAATACAATGGGACTCAAAATATATGGATGAATATATTCAACATGAAACCAAACAGACAGCTAAGAAATATGATTCAGGATCGTTAAGACTCATCTTCAAAAACAAATATTCAAGCTCACCAATATGAACATGATTATATGATTATATTTACAGTATATATAGCCCATGTCTTCAGATGCGTGCCACCTGCATTATAATCATGATAATATGGCATCTAGAAAAGGACGGCTTCCAGTCTGATTGTTCTAAAGGTTTCTTCTTAGGTTGTTGTCTCCTCTGGCTCACTCGTTTGATTTCTGCAGGTGCTTTCTGACCAAGTTTATTCTAAAAAAGTGATATATATATATATTATATATATATATATATATATATATATATATATATATATATATATATATATATATATCAAGTGAAACTGAATTAAATATAAAGATTCAGGCTCAAAAGCCTGGCCTCTCATTTGTGCAAAACAGGCAAACCTCCCATTTAAGAGGCTTGGGTAGGAGTTGTTAAAAATTTAAGAGGACATGGGAAGGGGGTAAATGAAAAAAAAAATGCAGATAGGAATTTATAGGCAGTTAACTAGGAGGAGGATGGAGCTTCAGGCTGTTGGTCCTTCTCCCAGACTTCAGTGAGTTCATAACTCTCATTTAATCAACGGAGCTGAAATCACGATCATAATTAAAATATGATTATCTTTCTAGCCCTGAGATACACAATGAAAAGCTGGTGTAAAAGATAATTACTCTGTACTGCCACTTTAAATTTTATTCTTATAATTTTTTTAAATCATATTTATATATGCTAACTCTCTCTAACCACATTAATGTGCGACCACTGCCGCTGTTCTCCGCATGAGATCATATCTCTTAAAGTTTGGAACTAGTGTGACATTTCAAACCCATCAGTAAACAAGCTGTGCAGGATCCTGAGCAGAAACTCTGAAGGAAGCATCCTTCTTTGTGCAGGATGGCAGGAAGTAGGGATTGAAAGGAGACCGGGCTGAACAATGGATACTTCCAATCTGATTGACGGGCTCAAAACCATTCTCGTCAAATATAGCTCAAGACCGACCTCCGATCAGCACTGTCTCCGTCCTCGTCAGTAGGATGTGAAATAATGAGAGCCGTGCCTGGTGGGATTACGTCGAATTTGGGAATGAACCATGAGAAGTGTGGAGGGGAGGGCAGGAAGGGCAGGAGTGAATGAGCCATGGATAAAGAGCTCATTCGGAGTAAAGGTCTTTGATCACACTGGGAGGAATTGCCAGCTTGTTACTCTGCAAAACGTGGGCCCCTAGTGCCGCAAGGGACCCTGGGAAGCCACTGTGGGTGGCTTATTGTACAATGCACAGAAATGCTACATGCTACACACCCCTCAGGCAAGTACTTATGCCTGGGTAATAACCGAGTTTGATGACAGATAATAATGCACGGCACTTTAAAGGAGCTCATACTGGTTAAACAGCGTGACGAGTCATTACCAAAAGGGGTGTGTTCAAATCAGCATCCATCCTAAATATCAACTGGTTGAGCAACAGAGACACGTCAGGGTGTCAGCAACGGGGCACGGAAAACACTCGTACTCAGTCCATATGGTTCTCAAGCCATCAGAGGCTTTTACTCCTACAGTAGGATCAGTTTAATCAAATCCCAATTTGTGATGTTAGTGAGTATGAAAGATAGTACAAAAGCTTTCACCTCTAGTGCATTTTGGGAGGAGGGTCTGTAGGACTGTAAGGTCTGTAGAGGCTTTTCCTGTCAGATTAGAAATGTGAGAATGCTTTGATCAGCCCTAATCCAGGAAACGGGAGGTACTTTCGAGGAACAGAGAGCGAGAGAGAGAATATCCAAAGCTTAACTTTTCACTAACAAAGGCTTGTGGGGTTGGTATACCCTTCACACGGGAAAATTAAACTTTATTTTGTGCTGCGCTAATTGAATCGAGAAATTTTAATTAAATGCAAGAAATGGGCTTGCGCGACCTTGAGAAAACGGGCAGAGCAACCTTTCATCACTGTCCCAATTAGCACAAAATACGGCTATTTTAATCACACATATTTCATCGGGAACGCTCTTTATAGTGCATGCCACATTATACTGTAGAGTTCTCTCTGCCATGATTGATTTACACCGTGCTTGCCCCAGAGGTATCAATCTCATCAGATGTCTGTGAGGAGGGAAAACAAACCCCAGGGACATGAGGGAATCAAGGACTCGGTCACTCGTGACAAGGATTGAAGCTGCAATAAAGGAGATGTTCATCAGATTCTAGCAACAAACACAACGGACAAACAAAAGTCGTATATATCTCGAGGAACAGCCTCAAGGTTTAATCAGTAATGTTTGGGAAGTGCAGGCAGAGAAAAGGAAGCAAGGAAGCCTTTACCGAGGCTTGGGAATGGCCGTAAACATGAGTCGAGGCAGATAAAGTCTATACACACAAGCAAGAAACTGAGGAATATTTACGTATTACAACTCTCCTGTTTTATCCGGGCTTGGGACCGGCACTGATGTCATAACAAATATGTGTTGTGTATTTGCTATTATAAGCAATGTAATCCTTCTGTATCAAGTCTATGCAGCGCTTATGAAAGTGGTCTACAGTGATGTGAGCATCTATACTTGTGTGTGCTGGTTAGTTTGCGTCGCTCTGCAATTACACTACCGAACCCCTAGTTGGCAGTGGCGCTTCTTCAGAGTCTCTTCAACAAATAATGGTGAATGGATCTTGTTAATAGTTAATAGATGCTTAATAACAGTTAATTTTACTGAATTAATGCAATACGAAAAAAAAGTGAAGATGTCAGAGGAGATGGTGTCAGTGCGACAAAATAGAAATGTAGAAGAAGAAGAAGTGATGCCAGGAGGACCAATCATAGATGCTGTGGTCTGGTTCGCTGTGACACCAGCCGTCTGGGGAGATGGGCGTCAGACTGCACCATAGTCTACATGTTGTACACTTGATGCAGAAGATTCCTTTCGAAACCTTTCTAAAACCTTTCACAATTTGAGTCCAACACCAGATCACCCAGACAATACTACCTCCAGAGGCTTGTACAGTGGGCACTACTATTAAACATAGCTATGATGTCTACAGTTTTTATTTTAATGATGCAACTTCACCAAATCATATGCATTCATGACTTCTTAAACCACATTGTTTTTCACATTGACTTCTCAGTAATATCCTTCCAGGTTGTATTAAAAGTTTGACGGTTCTTAACCCAATCCCAATCATTTCAGTTCTCCTTAGTTGTTTTCTTTGCTTGACCTATATACTGTAATTTGTCCCATCATTATCCACCTCTATTAAAGAGATACTATATTAATGTTAGTTAGGAAGAATAGGCATTTGTCAGGTTTCTACTGATGTCCAATACCTGTGTCATGCATGTGGTCAAAAAGTTAGAAACAATTACAAGATGGCTTAAACCGAAAGAACCAGTATAAAATTAAAAACCCTCCTGCTTGGACACAGCAGAGGCACTAATGAGCAAGAAGAAGTCAAGGGTTTTGTGTATTTGTTTGCAGCTGTGAAATAACTAATAAAATGTTATATAATGTTTGTCTCTACACTCCACTTTATTAGGAACAGCTGCATATTCATGCAGTTATCCAATCAGCAACACAATGCAAATAATCATGCAGATAGCTTCAGCCACCTGAAAAATATGGGGGAAAATGATCAAATAGGTGTTTTGCACAAATGTGCACCGATTCATGGTGCGTAATTGAGAAATGTCTGGGTGAGAAAGAGGCTGGACAATAAAAATGAGCAAGGAGAAAAATGAGTTCTTTTCCACTTTCAGATAAGGCCATTATGACCAAAGCAAGTAATAAAAAACTAATAAGACATCAGACCCTCCTTCAAACTTTAGAAACAGAAATGTAATAAATAATAGAATACAATAGGATTTAAAAAAAATAAGGTACCATGAACATTTCACAAAAAATAAAGCAAGATTGAGCATATCAGATAAAAGAAAACGAAATCTATAGTCATGAAATTAAAATCAATGCTATATGAAAAGTCTAATAAGAATGAGGAAAAGCAATACTTAGAGATTCAAGGCCCATGGTTTAGACCCTCAAAAACACCTTCGTCTCAGCAAAGTAGCCTTAAAAAAATTAACATACAAGAATTATTAATCACCAGACTATGTAGTTTCAATGTTTTATCTTTATCATTATTTATCAGGGAGGCACGGTACTGTAGTGGTTAGCACTGTCGCCCTGCACCTCCAGGGTCTGGGTTCGATTCCCGTCTCTGTGTGCATGGAGTTTGCATGTTCTCCCCGTGCTTGGTGAGTTACCTCTGGGTACTCCGGTTTCCTCCCACAGTCGAAAGACATGTAGGTTAGGTTAATTGGTGTTCCAAAATTGCCCGTAGTGTGTGAGTGTGTGTGTTTGTGCCCTGCGATGGATTGGCACCCTGTCCAGGTTGTACCCCACCCTGTGCCCTAAGTCTCCTGGGATAGGCTCCAGGCCCCCCCGTGACCCTGACTACAGGATTAAGCGGTATAGATGATGAGTGATTTATTATTTATCTGGGAAATAAACAACAACAAAAAAGACGTTTATTCTATTTGATTCAACTATCAAGGACTTTCAAACAGATTTAAACAGGTACTGAAAACAAATTGTTATTCAACAGCGTGAATAAAAATGCTTACAATTTTCCTAGTATAGCTTTATTTTTAAAGAATGGTGAAGTAAAATTTCATGTGCATGGGTAGTGAAGGCCAAATCTTTTCCCTGTAAATATTACTGGAGTTTTTGTGTTTTACTCTTTACAAAATGCTGTGTTGAGGGAATGATGTAGCCATAGTAATATCCATTTAAATAGAATTGATAAAATGTTTCATAAGTTGAATAAGGTACTGTAAATGTTGTGAGGGGAAAAACACCGTATTTCTTTTTATGCAGCAATCATATATGAAAATTAAAACATGCAATACACAGACTGACTAATAGCTCATAGCACTGTATGTGTAGTAACAGCTGCAGGGTAATGAACTTTTGCTGGAATTGAGATTTTATGACTAAAATACAGACAAATTAAGTCACACAAACACAGAAACATACTGCACCAGTAGTGTTATTGTTAATAATCCTTACACGCAGACTGTGTTAAAAATTAAATTGTTGGGAGAAGTGTAGCTCAGTGGTTAAAGGGATGTGTTACAGGTTCAAACCCCAGCACCACTGAGATACCACTGGTGGGACCTTGAGCAAGGCTGTTAACCTTCAACTGCTCAGCTGTATAATGAGATGAAGCTAAGTCACTCTGGATAAGTGTGTCTGCCAAATAATGTAAATCAGTCAAATAATGTAAATCAGTGACCTAGAACTCATTGTTGAATAATACAGTATATCGCAATGCTCTTTCAGTCTGATTGGTCAGCAGGTGTTGATTTTCTATAACAGCAGCTCAGACAGCAGTGCAGCCTGTAATTTAAATCACTGCATACTGCATGTTAATGCACCCATTCCAATATGCAAATATTTCTATAGGACCAGGTCATATATATGGCCTTGTATGGCATGTTCATAATAATCTGAGACTAATCATACAAAATGCAAGCATATGTCACTTCATAATTCCAATATAACAGACTGGGAATAAAGGGATTCTGTTGCAGTGTATTTAAATAATGTATGTAAAATAAAAGCTTTCTGGTTAAAAAGCAATGGAGAAGATCATTTCAAAAGCATCTCAATGAACCCGAAGCTTTTTTCATTTATTTATTTAATTTGTATTTATGTTTATACCCCCCCCCCCCCAAAAAAAAACAAACAAAAAAAAAACTGGATTTTGTCAAAATGTTAATAGATGCAGTATGTATTTCCTGCATGCCAATAGATTGCAATGTTTAAAAAAAAAAAAGAAAAAAAAAAAAGATTAATAGGGCAGCAAACACGGTATTAGTACGGTATTATAAGTTGTTACCTTTTTCTTTAAAAAAAAAAAAAGACTTTTAAATAAAAAGTAAGACAGGATGTGTTTGGACCTGTAAAATTGTAATGATGACAAGGAGTGAGTGATCCTTACTGTAATCCCTGCAGTATTTATTGTACTTAATTTTTTTTATTTTTAAAAAATAATTTCCTCTTTTAAAAAAAATGTTTTTATGGTTTTGGTTGAGCTTTTTGATAAATAATAGATTAAAAAGAAAAAGAAAAAAATAATGATATTTTTAGAATATCGTTTAAAATAAAATAAAAGAAATACCAATTGTTAATTAAAAAAATTTATATACAATAAAGGGTTTGTGTTATTTGTTGTGCGTTTTTGGATATTAATTAATTAATAATTATAAGCCAATATTGATGATGTATAAGAGCAAAAATGGCACAGTGAGTCTAATAATTGTTAATTGTTAATAATTAACAATAATCAACTGGTTAAAGCAGGCTCTGTTGGGTTTTATTTCCTTATCTATTGATGTGCAATGTGCATAAGTCGAAAGTGCGCTACTGCAAACTCCACCAAAGATATCTCACATATCAAGAATAGGGCAGGAGTTGCATTTGACTGAAACCCATAACCCAGTACAGTCAGTATGACAGTTCGTCCCAATGGTGCTTAGCTGACTTGAGCTCACACATGGAGCTCACATTGTGATGCTGAAACAGGTTCACTTCATTATAGATTTCTCTCCTTTGTGTTAATTCAAATGCAATGCTACTCATGCTTTTTATGTTTGTATTAGGAAATGGGATTTCGGTCCTGCTGACTGAGAATTTCTGAAGATTTTAAAGTGTGTGGTTTGGGATTAGCAGGATTTGTACCGTGTTTACGTATATACAAACACTTTGCTCGGTATACAGTTTTGATATAGCTTTATTTTTGTTTTATTAAAATAGGGTTGCGTTATTATATGCTGGCGTTGAGATAATTGGAACTCTGTGCGCCATGCATTAACACGCGCCTGCAGTAGAGCACAAAACTGTGCCCATGCCTATCGCTAGCATCTGTCCTCCCTGTGGCTCTGTGTAATCTGAGAAAGCACAGCATACACTCAAGAAGAAAACTTTGTAATGTGCTTACTGTACTGACTGTGTGCAAATAGGTGTGTATGAAGTGCTGACTGTATCTGACTGAATGTTGCTCCGTCATTACTTTGGACCCAGAGTATACGAGACAAAATGGGTTGTAAGGTGTCTTACAATCAGCCGCTCCACTCAAGGGAAATCTGGCCCGCAGTTCAAGCATCAGAGTAAATTACGGAGACCAGCATCCATTAACTGAATGAAAGAGTTTTATTCTCTCACTGTCTAAAGCACTGGGACTATATTATTAGATGGCCTGTCTGACTCACATATTTCTTAACAAGTCTCCTTTTTTCTGTTGTCAATTTCATCATGCACTATTCTCTGTAGATCAGCAGCACTCATTTGATAAAATCACCAAGATTACATGAGCCTCTGTGCCTATAGTTTAATTCCACCAGGATTACTTTACTCCGATTTGCTCCTCTCAAATTCTAATATCTCCCTGCACTGATGCAAAACATGTCCTGAGTTCCATCAGTATTCTCTCTCTCTCTCTCTCTCTCTCTCTCTCTCTCTCTCTCTCTCATATACACACATACACGACATATTATACTTGTGAGAACCTTCCACTGACAAAATTATCAACGCACCCAATTGGTGCATAAACTAGTATTGCTTAAGGCTATACTAAATCCAACCCTAATCTTACCATCAACAATCAGGAAAAAAATGATAATTTTTTGGATTTTTTTTCATTAAGTAAAAATATGACTTTTTACAGGTCCTTGTGGAGACCAGGCAAATGTCCTCATAAGGTCAGATTTATTTGCATTTTGTTCCCAGTTAAAGCTAGATTGTGTTTAAAAAATGTTTTCTAGCCACATGTCCCCATAAGGTAAGAAATGATTGATTTCTATCCTTATCGAATGTCTACGTCCCCTAAAGACAATAAAGTTATAAAAAAATAAAATAAAATAAAAAGCTAAAAGTAAAGATAAGAAGAGGAGCTCTATTTAAATCTGAGTGATACAAGTAATTCTTTATTTATATCTTTGGCTTTATACACCTCACCAATCCACTTAGAAATGGAAATTTGTAAATTGCGAATAGGTCTCTGTATTACCCTTCCCTCTCTGCCGTTATTACTCTTATCCGTGGTGCACATTTACAAAAGCTGTGGGTTCCAACTGTTTTCACTCCACCATTTATCAAAAACTAATAAAAGCTATTTTCAGTTGACATTTATTATTCAGGAATTATCATTCTTTAAATCTGAGACAAATCAGATTTGCATACTTGAGAAATGCTAATATGTGTACGTGTATGATCCAAGCCCAATGTTAATGCTTAATCTTTGGGGCATATGCAACAGTTCAGTGAATGTCGAAGCGATTTAAACCGTGCACATTTGTATTCAGGCTTTAAAAAATGCTGCCTGCTCACAGAGTGCTTAAAACAGAGGTGTGTGCTAAAAACACTCTGTATTTCACACAAGGTGCTTAAACGTATTTAAAATGTGCTATAATCTTTACCTTTTAAAAATGTCTTAGGAAAATAAACTGATTCAAATATTGCAGTGAAACTTATAGCAGGCACGTTTATTATTAAGTTTTTTTATATAGAGCAGGATATTTTTTATAACTAAGCACCAGTATATATTATTAACCTGGCAAAAAGAGATAAAGAGATCACATTTTATCTTCATAGACAGCAAAGAGATGAAAACAATTACATATAGATTCTTTAAATGCTTTTTTTCTTGCACTATATTCACAGTCTAGCTCCATAGCACAACCACATTTGCTGCAACTGCATTATTCCACCCTAAAATCAATAAATATAAATTCATATAGACAAATGCTATGAAGTCCATTTGAGGACAATATTAAGAACATAAACATGCCATTATAAAAATAAATAGTTCTAAGATCTGTCTGCACAATTCCTCACCACTTAACCTCAAGCATTCTCGTAGATCAGGCTACTAGAAGATCTTATATACTGTTTAGTTTGTTTTTTATTTGTCACCTTAAATTTTCTTTATAGTTGTATCTAGCTTTTATGCTTTAAGTTATTAAAATCAACAACATACTATATTGTCCCCATAAAAACGTTATCAGTCTGCATTATGGAGGATTAAAGGGGTGTGGCCGATTTAATAATCTAAATGGTTAAACCTGAAAGACATTAAAGCATGACACTGGTGAACATCCAGTAAGTGAGTGATTTTAGTTGACTAAACTAAATAAGGCTCTTGATAACTATACATCATACATCAGTCAGCCACAGACAGACAAATTTACTCATATTGATCATCTAGTTACGATGGCTCCTAATGAGGGGTGAGATACATTAGGCATCAAGTGAACTATCAGTTTTTGAAGTTGATGTCTTAGAAGCAGAAAGAATGGTAAAGTCAACCTTGACAAGAGCCAAATTGTGACTGGGAAAAAGCAGATCCAAAATGGCATTGTGGTGTGTTCCTGGTTTGCAGAGGTTAGTGCACAGATAGCAGTACTCTGCTGGCCCAACATCTGCAAAATTTTGGTAACCTTTTGTTGGGCCAATGTTGAAGGAACCTTGTGATTATCTACTGAACCAACGTTGGGCCAACCTGTCGTTGGCCCACCAATGGGTGAACAGACAAAATTGCACATTGGAACATTGACCCAACGTATGCACTGCCATTGGTTCAATGTTGGCCCTTCAGCAGTGTGCTCTCTGGGTGCCTACCAAAAGTTGCCCAAATTAGGACAACTGGTGAACCAGCGACAGGGACATGGGCACCCAAAACTCACTGATGTGTGTCAGAACGAAATGCTAGACAACACTCCCAAAGAAGAGCCATGGTAGCACAACCTGTAATGTCAGAACACACAGTGCATCACAGCTTGCTGCATATGGAGGTGTGTAGCTGCAGACTGATCAGTGTGTACTGCTGAGAGCAGCAACAATGAGCCTCAGAACTGGACAATGGAGCAATGGAAAAAAGTGGTGTAGGCTGATCAATAAATTTCTTTTCCATTTTAACTGGGGAAGAGATAGCACTGTGGGAAGAAGCGATGTGATGCTTAGGGGAATGTTCTGCTGGGAAACCCTGGCTTTGGCATTTGTGTAGATGTTACTGTGACATGGACCACCTACCCAAACATTATTCCAGACCATGTAGAAGGAGCCTATTCAATATTAGACAGGTGGTTTTAATGTAATTAATTATTGTTGCTATTTATTTCAATTAATATGCTTGTAGTTCTCATTTAAGATCGGATTATGTCTGACTTATTAATCTATGCTTTAATAAATATTATATCATTAATAAATGTCAAATAAATACAAATATACTATATTATAACATTTACTGCTTTGCTAATGTATTGCTGATAGCCAGTTTATTTATAATTTAGTCAAACTCTGAATGTTTTTTTTTTTTTTTTTTATAGACACAGGAAATTACACTACATCTGTAACTTGCTGTGGTACAGGCTATATGTGGAATCATGGACTGTCAGCAGCACTTAGACTAATCGAGTTTGAGGAAAGTGTTATTTGTTCCCTGGTGTACCAAAGCCCTGCTTCTCTGGTATACTCAGGAAATTGTTTCACCATCTTTGAAAAGTCCTTAGATTTAGGGGAATAAGTAAGACAGATATTTTGCAGGGAAATGGTCTTTACGGATTGTCAAAATCCTCTGGCCAGGGGATTTTCTCCAGTTATAAATCAGGGATGTTCTGCAGAAAGAATATTGTATTTCTGCCAGCTTCTAGAGCATCTTATTACAAATGACACTTATCGAAGTCATGTTATCATTGTTCTGTAAGTGGAAAATGCCCATAACTGCAGGACAAAGAAATCCGATAGCAGTCTGATTTTGTTATGACGTGGACAGTATTTTAATGGCAAAGTTTAGGTAAACATGTCTCTGTGGAAGGAAAAGTCCTTGAAAATGGATACCATATTCTTCTACTTGATCACCTTAATCCAATAATGAAACATTTCTATCCTGAGGGGTGTGTTCTCATCCAGGATGAACCCATTCCCAGAACTTACCGAATGCTTTGATTAAAACAAAAATTATATAAATCAATTGCTGTAGATGTTAATAATCACCAGATCCCAATTCAACTGAACCCATATGATGATATTGAGGTAATTGAGGGAATATAGTTTTTTTTTTTTTGCAATAGTTCTCATTATATCACTTCACTTCCAAAAACTTGTTGAATCTCCACCATGGAGTACTGGAGCTTTTCTGACAGCCCTGTGACATAGTAGAGTTGGGTGGAGTAGTTGGAGATGGATTGAGCAGACAGAAGCCATTGGTGGGCCAGTAGTGCGTTTGAAGCAGTAGTGTGTTTGCCATTACTGAAGTTGACATTATAGTGTCAGAATTTGAATTCATAGTTCAATTAAGTCTTTTCATTCTGCAAACTGTGCTACAGTTACACAGTCTGCCCAAATACACAAACCAATCAGGCAGTCCGATGATTTTATTGCATACTGTACGCTCATCAAAGTGATGTACCCTTGCCTTTGAGTAAGCTTTCGGACCTAGGGTGTACTAAAAAAGCCTGTGACAGGGTCTGTGCATACTATTTGCATGCTATATGTAGACCTTCTCTTGCCAACAGAATTGGAGCATTGGCTGTATGCTCAGAGACTGTCAGGCCTATTACAAATGCAGGTATCAGCAGTGTGCATGTACCCCGAGGCAATGATCCAGCACAAGGTGAACTGTGAGAGGAGATATGCTTCTGAGCAAGAGTGACCTAAAGAAAGGGTGGAATAACAAGGCTTGACTTCAGCATATCTATGGATTGAATGAAATGTGTGTGGATATTCCTGTACCTTTTTGAAAACCCTACATAAAAACAGTACAATTAATTTTTTAGAAGAGCCACCAAAACTGCAAGAGTTTTCAGGTAGACAGATGCACATTTTCTAGAAGCTTACCTGTTTGTGACCAGACAGGATTTTCACCGTTCACAGAGCAGAGCCAAGCACTTCGGGTCAGGAGACAATGGTTCAAGACTACATCAAAGTATTTTATTATATAATAAAATGTTCAATTTCACTACATTAATTTTTGATCACTATTGCAGAGTAAGAATATTCTATGTCGAGACCTATTTAAAATAAATCAGCCTCTGCTGATGGTCTACAGTTCAGGCAACAAATGCTTAGTCAGCAACAGCGATGTGCAAAGCAGGGGAGATTTATCAGGTATCTTAAGCTTTAAATGCATCAAAGAAACAATTTAGCAATATTTCACAGCTCAGCCATCAGAAACATGTACAGGTAAACTGTTAGCTAAGAGAGCTGGAAAAGCTAGCCAATGCTTTTGGTTTTTATACAATAACAGCAATGGGTAAGAGTAGGCTGGTATGGTCCAGTAGAGAGTAATGCTAAACCATTTTTTAGTGGCAGCATGCAGTACAGGAAAGAGGGGAGGGCAGCTACAAGACAAAACACACATTCAAAACAAGCAAGAAAACACATCTGCTAATATTGTGTTATCTTAAACAATTTGTTGTCTCCTTAGTTTTCTTGCTAGTCGTTTAATCCGCATAACAACTTGCCACAGATTTTTATGCCAGATACCCTTCCTGAGGAAACCATCCCATTTTAGGACTGTCTCACATATTAAATATGTCACTTTGGTATTCATTAGCCAAATGTTAGGTTAGGTTGAATATTTCTCATTGCTGCTATAGCCTATTGGTAATGTTCAGAGCAATGTGTAAAGGCCATTGCTTCTAAATAGCCATATATGGAGCTAGAAACATTTATTATTGTCATAAACTAGGGAACTAGCTAATGAACCTAGCAAGCTAAGTTAAGCACTAGCAGCTGGCTAGTAAAGGAAAACTTCCTTTATACACTAGAGAAAATCTAGTTGCTATAAGCTTGGCTAGTTAACATGAGAACAAAACATTTTTTTCCCTACCACTAAGGCTGATACGGACAACACCACAGTACAACTGGCAGACTATATATAAAAAAATTGTATATATATATATATATATATACAGGGTGGGCCATTTATATGGATACACCTTAATAAAATGGGAATGGTTGGTGATATTAACGTCCTGTTTGTGGCACATTAGTATATGTGAGGTGGCAAACTTTTCAAGATGGGTGGTGACCATGGTGGCCATTATAAAGTCGGACATCTTGGATCCAACTTTTGTTTTTTCAATAGGAAGAGGGTCATGTGACACATCAAACTTATTGGGAATTTCACAAGAAAAACAATGGTGTGCTTGGTTTTAACGTAACTTTATTCTTTCATGAGTTATTTACAAGTTTCTCTTTGTTCACAGCCATTGACATGTCGAAGAGGTTAACACGCGATGAGCGGATCGAAATTGTGTTGATATCTGGTGAACGCAGTAACCGGGTCATTGCAGCAGATTTCAATGCAAGACACCCTACGAGACCACCCATCTTGTAACACACAAGTCAGATCAAGTATTAGATTTTAAATAGTATAGGCAACTACAGCAAAAAACAACAACAAAAAAAATCTAACTGCATTGCTAGGTGTTCTGATTATGTAGTTTTGATTTAACATTTTTGTCCTTCTTATAATCAAGCCTTGCCATGGCAGAAGGGCTTGTGTGGTCTACATGATCCATACAGTAACAGACATCCCCCCCCCCCCACCACCACCACCATTTGGCAAAGAAAAGCAACACTGCCGTGTGGTCACCTAAGGAGGGGCAAAGTGCATAAACCGCAACAGAAAATCTGGAGTGGAGCCTTGTAGGCGGCTAGATGTTGTGATCGACAGTCTTTTCCGGCAACTCCTGCAACCAACCTGGTGCCAGACGTATTTCTCTGCTTTCCTCTGGAATTGATCAGCAAGGTCGAGAGGGGGACTCTGTCACTTAGGCAACACACTGTCTCCATGCATCTGTCCAGACTAGCTGTTATTAATTAATTTACAGTACGTAGTGCAGGGAGGTGAATAGTTATCAGAATAAATGGCTGCAATACAGTGGGTTTGGTCAGACCATACAGAGGAATCTAGTGCTATTCTTCTTTAAATTATTTTTGCAGGATTGTTTACATTGTGTGTGACAGCACAAGTGTAGTACATTTATAGCTCATGTCAGACGTGTTATCCTAAGCAACATACATTTATTTGAAGTACACTGGCTGGTCAAAAGTTAGTCACATTTCAGAGGGATTATTGCCCTGCATCATGCAAGAAGGCAATTAGGTTAATGAGGTTAAGAACCCTCCAAAATGTTATTAACTTGAAAGGATAGTCTGAGCTATCAACTCCAAGAAATAAATGTGGTTGGAACAACAACAACAACAAAAAAACATAAATGGAGATTAATTAAACAATTGGTGAAGTTGCTGCTTAAATTTCAACAGTATAAATACAGCTATGTTTAATACGGAAATTAAAGGTATTCCCACACAAAAAGTTTGACAAGAACTCACACAGCTACAGTACATTGTCAGAAAGAAAGGCTTCCATTTGCTATGGATCATAAAGATTGGACTTTGGAGCAATGTGAAAAGGTCATGTGGTCTGATGAATCCAGATTGACCCTATTCCAGAGTGATGGACGTGTCAGCATAAGAAGGGAAGCGCATGGAGTGATGCACTGTTTATATATAGTGCCCACTGCACAACTGCACAACTGTTAGACTCAAATTGTGAAAGAGTCTGGGAAGATGTGGAATCGTGCGGTTCGACAAAAATCATAAATGGAGGTTATTTAAGTGCTTGGTGAAGTTGGAGAGCATCAGGATTGCACTTGGAGCAATGGAAAAAGACTATGTGGTGTGATGAGTCCAGATAACCCTATTCCAGAAAGATTTGTGTGTCAAGGTAAGAAGGGAAGCAAATGAAGCGATGATCTTGGGTTGCTTCAGTTGGTCAGCTCAGCAACATTATGCGTCAATAAAATGAATTCAGTTAATGACCTGAACGTACTGAATCACATCTATGGATTTTTTCCCCCACTTAATGGCTCAGGGATATTCCAAGAAAGAGTGCATCTGGGAGCATGCTGAATCTTTTTCACACATGAACTGACCACCACATTGGCTGCTGTAATCAAAGTTAGAGGCAGTCGGATGAAATCGTGGAGCGTGTGACATTTTTTTGGCCAGGCGGTCTATAACTGCGGAGTTGAGGGTCAAGGGTCTGGCTCTGCCTTGCTCAGAAGTGGCAGTTTCAAAGTGATTGGCTTTGAAGTCAGCTTTCTGATCAGTAAGCCAAAATCTTAGCCACTGAGCTACCACACAGCAGTGTAGTGTTCTGCTATACATTGCCGACCTATTTAAAAGGCTGCGACTTGAACAACTCATGTCTTAATAATGTGCTCAGACAAGTTAAGAGATTTACTGTATAGAGACAGTACTTGATAGTAAAGTCAGATTTTGGGTGTCACTATTTCTTACAGGCAAAATATCATACTTGATTACCACTACTTATTATTATTATTATTATTATTATTATTATTATTATTATTACTGATTATTATTATTATTATTATTATTACTGATTATTATTATTATTATTATTATTATTACTGATTATTATTATTATTACTGATTATTATTATTATTATTATTATTATTACTATTATTATTATTATCAGTAATAATAATAATAATAATAAGCAGCAAGATGTATGCGTGTGAATGAGAAAGACCCAAGTTGAAAGGTGAGGCTACAGGGAGCAGCAGGTAGGTGAAAAAGGTGCAGGATTTTAAATACTTAGGGTCAACAGTCGTGAGAGAGAAGAACCATTGGCTCAGCTGTGATCACATGACATTCGGCAGACAAAGCGTACTACTCGCTCGTTTGTCAAGTAAAAAAAGAAAATACAAATTTTGCTCGTCTTGCAAAACATTCACAGACCTAGTTATCCGTAATCCAAGGTTCCTATCGTTAGAAGGAAGCTGAATTTGGAACTGACAAACAGGAGGTCTAGAGGGAGACCAAAGAGGAGAGTTAAGGTTGTAGTGAGAGAGGACATGAAGTTGACATGAAAAAGAAGATTCATTATATTTATTATTATTGTAATTTTTTTTATTATAAAATTTTGACCCAGTGCTGTATTATGTTTTTTATATTTTAACAGTAGTAGACAAACAGGACAGCAATGGTTTCTCTAGGCAACAACAGCATGGCACTGGGCACTATGATGATGTCATGTCTGTCCGTGGTATTGTTAGAACATGCACCAGAGGAAGCTGTAGCTGTATGTAAGACACACACACACACACACACGAACACGCACGGACACACATACACAGACACACACCTGAGAAAAAATGAAAGGTGTTGCTTTTGAACCCGATAAACTGGATGGAATGGATAAAAATTGGTTCCACTTATTTCATAAACATATAGCAGAGCAGAAGCACTGGAATGATTCATTCAACCCAGTCACCACTCTAAACTTTCTATTGAGGTCAGACTGTCTGGGGGCAATGGAACAGGTGGCTGTTGCTGCGATGGTGAAAATTATATGACTCCCTTTAGATATAAAGTCGTAGGTTACTGCTAATCTCATCTGTTTTGCTTCCTCTTTCACAGGTGATGCTGAAGGTCAAATTTAGTTTCAAAAGAAAAAAAAAGTGTACAAAAGTGTAAAGTACTGGCTTGGAACAGGACTGTGGTTTCCAGATCAGTAGGGATCAAGAAGGATGGCTTTTGCTCAATTGATTGAATGAAGGCACTTGGCCAAATTGAGAAAACTGAGTTTTATAACATCGGACTACCTCCCCTCCCTTGTCAGCTGAATCAGTAAAATGTTTTAGTATCTGTCCAGACGAGCTAAGAAGCCGTGGACTGATGTTTTCCAATTATTTTCTTAATTACAGGCTGCTCATCTCTCTTGGCAGCAAACATGAGCTACAAGCACCTGGATAAAATGTCAGAAATCACTGACTGTGTTGAAAATAACTGGATGGCAGTGAACCCTAATAAATTTTAAAAAAGGCCCACTTACACACACAAGCTTTTCTTCTCTTATTTTTAAACGTTGCTCAGATGATGATGCATTTAGACAAAGCACTGTGCTGGATCGAAAGTGTACTGCATAAGAACAGGAAAGTGAAATGTATTTTTTACGCTGCTTCTACAATAAAGATTGACTCTAAGCAGCTTTACAGACTTTAATGCCATAACCCCTGGTGTGCAAGCTGAGAGCAATGAAAAAACACCCTCAGATAGAGTTAAGTGAAAAAATACCCAAAAAAAGAACAGAGACTCAGCAGGGGGAGCCCATCCTCCTCTGGCCAGCACCATAAACGGAGCTATTTTGAAATCAGATATTCCGGGTATTCTAGTTTAGAAGGAATATTTAATGCTCAGCAATTGGGAAATGACTATTCTAGTTATTACTGAAATCTATAACGATAAATCTTTGTAAAGTCTGGACGTGAGCTGCTGGATGCTGAGATGGAAGTAATAGAAGTGTGGACGTGTCTGGCCACTAGAATGGAAAGGGTAGGATTTTTTTCACTTAAAAATGGCATAGGAAGGAGCATGCGGTCTGTAACTTTGCAGAACTAGGAGTTTGTGTACCTTTGGATGAGACGTTTGTTTTTCAGGGGTATGATATTGAGGCCACTAGGAGAACAAGGGGAAGGGTGTTTTAAACCTCAGAATGGCAGATCTACAGTAGGAGCATGTGGTCCCCATTGTAGCATGGCAAAGATATGATGAGCTTGTTATTAATAAGACTGGGGAAGTAAATTGTGGTCCCATCCAATGGCAGGGTAGAAACTTGTGTCTCTAGAGATGGGAGGCGTTAGACCATGTGGACATTGGAATGGAAGAGGTACAGAAGGTTGCTTAAGTGCCTCAGGAACATTAGCCTGTGTGAAGATTAGGACCCTAGAAGCTTAGTGAGAAAGGAGTACGAGCTTCAGGGCCTCAGGGTGGCAGGAATATGCAGTACTTTTTACTGCTATGAATATCCTTATTATGCTGCTTCCTGATTTCTGGCAAAGCTAAAAGATAAGACATGTAGCTGTGGGCATTGCTAGACCTCTTGTACTAGGGCACATATTCGTCCAGGATTTATCTGCTGAACCCAAGGAAAATTCTAATTTAAGTTTTACCGGGCTCCTATTTAGCAGAGATGTAATTTAGACACATGGATAATGGTCCATTCTAGTTATTACTGAAATCGGTAATGTTAAATCTTCATAAAGTTTGGATGTGAGCTTGTGGATGCTGAGATGGAAGTAACAGTAATGTGTCACAGTCTGTGACAATTGGGATGGCAGGAATAGATGCGTCTGGTGGCTCGGATGGAAAAGGTAGGATTTTTTAAAACTTAAAAATGGCATAGGAAGGAGTATATGGTCTCTACCCTTGCAGAACCAGGAGTTTGTTTACCTTTGGATGGGACGGGATAGATGGCATTGGCATTGTGCCCGCTTGGCAGAGTCCATGTTGTAGCCAGAGAAGTACAATTTTTATATCAGCGCCCAAAACAAGAATCAGGATTAAATAAATAATAAATAATACATAATGCATGTGCCCTAGTAGAGCTTTGTGTCATTGGAGCAATGACCCGGCATGTACGGTAGCTGTGGAGGTATAGCTTCACTGGACAGCTCATCTCAAAGCTGAACAACAGATCGCTTGAATAAACAGCTTGACACATTCTATAATAACACTTTATAATCACTGGGCAATTTAAGAACCCCCATTTAGCCTAATCTGCAGGTCTTTGGACTGTGGGAGGAAACCAGAGTACCTGGAGGAAACCCACCAAGCACAGAGAGAACATGCAAACTCCATACATACAGACTCAAAAGTCCGATTCAAACCCTTGACCCTGGAGGTGCGAGGCCACAGTGTTGACCACTACACCACTGTACCGCAATAAACACAGCTAGGAAAATGACATTTTAGTACTCTTTAATTATATGTCACTGCTGAACATTCGCCATCAGGTAAATGTAAATAAAGCTTATTTACTGAAAAGGCACAACATCAGTAAACTACAGTAATCATTTACCTTAATGCAAGAGCACACACTGCATATGTGAGGTGAATTTAAATAGGCTCATTAAAGCCATGTTTTTTTCAGACAAACATAGCCATGTAGCAAGGTCTGATTACACACACACACACACACACACACACGCACGCACGCACACGCACGCACGCACACACACACACACACTGCTGTGAAAAAGTATTTGCTCTGTTCCTGTTTTTTGTTCCCCCCGGATGTTGTGCGCTTAGAGTAATTTTTGCAGCCCGGCCACTTCTGGGAAGATTCCCCACTGTTCCAAGTTTTATCCATTTGTGGTGCCTTAGAAACAGCTTTGTAACCCTTCCCAGCCTGCGACATGTCAATCTCTGTTTCTCATCTGTTCTTGAATTTCTTTAGATCTTGTTGGTTTTTGAGATCTTTTAATGTGCTTCACTTTGCCAGACAGGTTTTTATTTAAGTGATTTCTTGATTCAACAGGTCTGGAAGTTTAAAGTTTAAAGTTGCGTAGTAGACGAAGCGAGTCGCTCGGTCAAACACCAGGAGAGACTCAATCAAATGCACAAACATGTTGTCTGTCAGAAAGATCTCTGTTTATTAACAGCAACAGATAGAGTTTTTATATGCTTGAGCAAACGCCTGTGCCTCGACATATGTTACTACAAAGAGCATAAACCACTGTAGAATGTCCTGGTGGGATCCTGAAGAACAAAGGAGTGGAAGTTAGACAGGTGTTCATCCAGAGACCAACCAGGAGGTGTTGGCTCGAGTTAAGGGGAGAGAGAGAGAGAGAGAGAGAGAGAGAGAGAGAAGGTGAGCGTGGGAGCGTTAGCTCTTTTAATAACAGATTCAAGAGGAGACAGGAAGGGAGCAGCATTTAAGATTTAACAGGTTAATATCAGATCTAGGAGGAAGAGAGCAAGAGAGTAGAATTAACTTCTTTGATATAAAACGAATCCCTTACAGGCAGTAATCAGGCCTGGGTGTGGCTAGTGACATTTCTTTCATGAACAAATGAAACGATTATTTAAATGCAAGTGCATGTTGTATTTAATCTTAATGATATTAATATAAAAATGAGTTTGATGATCTGAATCATTTAGGTGTGATAAATATGCGAAGAAAAAAAAGCACAACACACCAGGGGGCAAATACTTTTTCACAGCACTGTATAATGCATATTAACAAGCCAAACGTATTTCCGAGGCCTTATCTGGCTTTGTACTGACCCTACTGGATAAGATTTGCTTAATTTTCCCTTATGATCTTTTATGTGCTCATGATAGACGTGTTCAGAATGATTAGTCACACACACAGAGAGAGAGAGAGAGAATCCAAATCCCCCCTTTTTTTTATAGCAGATCAAATATCTTAGAGGATCTGGATCTGCACATTTGTCTGTTTGTTCGAGTCGTGTGTTGATTTATGTTTTGCAGGTGCCACTTGTACTTGGCAAGCCAAGTCTGGCATAGAGTGTGTCACCGGGACAGGGCGAGGATGAAGCGTTCGATTGACAGACACCGATCCATCAGAAAGCTCAAGTCTGACAGGCAGAGATGGATTTTCAGGTTCCTCCTGATTTACTCGAGCAGTAGCTCATCTGTCACAGTTCTAAGATGGCCAAATGTTCAAGTCAGCCCTGATAGGAGCCCAGTGCTTCTCTGCTCACTTCACACAACAGCTCTGGGAAAAAAAATATATATATATTAGAGACACTCGTTCTCTAAACCGCTCATCCCGTTCAGGGTCCCAGGAGGACTTGGGGCATGAGGCGTGGTACATCCTGGATAGGGTACCAGTCCATGACAGGACACATAAGGAAGAGGAGGAAACTGTAGTACCAAACTCCACGCAGACAGACGTTAGGTGGGAATCAACCCTCGATCTTGGAGGTGTGAGGCCACAGTGCTAACCACTACGCCACTCTGCCGCCCATATTAGAGACATCTGAGGTCTAATTTGATTTGGATTCTTAGACTTCTTGAAAGACCTTGCGCAAGGGTTCAACAATGGCAGCCCATTGGCAACCAGAGAATGCTGTCGAGACATGAGTCTAAAACTATTGTATAGAAAATATATTCATGAGAGGATTCTGTTTATAGTAAAGCTTATGGCCTAGTTGTATTTGCGTGTTAAAGTCGTAGTAAAGCATTAAGAATAATGGCTTCTCTTGTTTCTGGCATCGGGATTTAGTGGTATACCATCTGGATCCTCGTATAAGGAGAACCTGAATTATGTTCAGTGGCACACTATTTAGGTGTGTATGTGAAAGAGAGAGAGAGAGAGAGAGTGAGAGAGAGTGAGAGAGGCTCAGTGCAAGGTGTTGGGGATATTTGTAGGATTTTGCGGATAATATAAGCAGTTTTGCAGTTTCGTGTCACACACATAAACAGCTGAAGAAAATACACACGAACCAAGAGACACAAAGTTCCAGCTAGTAGAACGTTATTGTGTATTCAACAAAATCCAGCGCATCATTAATAAGATAAATAAGGAATATTTTGCATAAGCCTATGATAATTCTTCGTCGCTTTGCTACACATTAAACGGCAGATAGGACGTCTTCTGAGTCATTTACTAAAAACAAGTAACAACCATTACTCTGCATTATTTATTTAATGGCACAGAAATCTAAAAGGTTAATGCATACTCAACTATAAAGTGCCGCTGCGTGTTACACCCACCTCACGTAACTAATTTAATCACACAATCCGCAAAGCAATTAATTGTTGTCAACACAAACAAATCTGTTGTTCTCCAGAGCAGGAGATGTTCGCGTGGTGCAGAGAACACAGTCGAACGCGGATGAGCTCGGAAAGCAGGGCTAATTGATCGTATTAAAGACGGCTAGTAAATTAGATCAGCCCCTTTTCCTTTCTTTCTCATTTCTTCGCGCTTCCTTGCACTAACAAGCACATTGTTTTCCGTCAGATTTGTTCTTATTATCGTCAATGGTGCAGAAACGGGTGATTGAGGTGTCTTGGAGGACGACATAATGACTGCGTGCTGAGCTGTGCTTCTATTCGACAGCGGTAAATCCCTCGCTATTCTCCTTTGGACTCGTGACGCGACCTAAAATCAATCGTGGAGGTAAAGGAGGCAAGGTGAAAAGAGCAGCGAATGTGCGTGTGGAACTGGCTGTAGTGCTCAAGTTAACAATCAATGGGGGCAGAATAAAACGGCCCATTAAAGGCCATTATTTCTATGAATGCAGACAGCGGCCTGCGCGCGGAGGAGGATTCTGCCGCTGTTCTTTCTATCTGTAGCCGAGTGAACTAGATTAACTTTCCAATATGCGCATTGCCAAGGTGAAGCCGCGGTGCACCGGAGCACGACGATACACAGGCGACAGCACGTCACAGACGCTTAAGTAGAACACGGTGTGTGTGTGAGAGAGGGGTTTCTTCAGTAGAATTAGCTCTATTTATTGTATTGAAGCAAATGGATCATTTACTAATAATTAGAGGTGGCAAGAAATCGATTCAGTCATGTGTGCAGCAGTTCATGTATCGGCACACTGACTCCAGAGTCAATTCATTGAAATAGATTTTTCATTTGTATACCGATCATTAACACTGATTATCAATTATACTGTACACCACTAAACTGGTGGCAGGATCATGGGCACCCAAGGCTTCTCTACAGTATACCCGTGGTGCTGAAGAAGTTACTGCTGGCTATGATAGAAAGGTATCAGAACACCCAGTGCATCACAGCCTGCTGTGTACGGGGATTAAAGAGTTTAAGGTTCCTCCTTCGGCCATCAAACTCCCCAGGTCCCCCCCCCAAAAAAAAGCAAGTCTGATCCATGGAGGCCCCACCCTGCAGAAAGGATCTGCTGCTAACCTACGCAGTGGAGCTGTTTTAGTGGCTCAAGGGGAACTTGTGTTACAAATGTTATGACTGATTGATTTAGAAACGCCACCGTTCCTCTATAAACCTGGAAGTGGTGTGCTCTAGTCTGTCAGCTATTTTGAATTTGAGTATTAATCTTAGTCCCGGGATAAATGTCCCTGTTAGTTTTTAGCATATTTAGTCTTATCCTATTTTTGTCTAATCAAGTTTTAGTGGACTAAAAGTCTGGACATTTTAGTGTAGTTTTAATCAAAGAAACCTTAAACTATTTTAGTTTAGTCAATGGAAATGTACCATTTTAGCAATAAGTTAAATATTAACCCTACAGCCAATCTAGTCTAGCCAAAACCATTTTTAAAGTTTAAAATGTACATTTTCAACTGATGTTTTCAGCTAATTATATTTATTTTTAACCATCACAACAACTGCTGCATGTCCATATTTTTTTAAACCACAAAACAATAGGAGCAGTATGGACAATACAGTGTTTGTCTTCTTTATTCTTATGAATTTACAAACTTGGACTGTTGTAGGGATACTGTACTGTAGCTCCTATTACTATAAAATAAAATAAGGCCTCCGAGTGGTGCAGTGGGAAAGTGCTCGCCTTATCATCCGGAGATTGCGAGTTCGATTCCCGGGTGATGCTGTAACCTCGCAGCCGGAGGTCTAGAGAGAGGAGGAATGAGAGGTACTTAGTGCTCCTACATTAATCACGGCTCTACAGACAATCAAGGACCGGATAGCGCTGTCCTCCGAGTGTGTTACGCAGCCCCCAACATTGCGTGAGTGAGCAAAAAAAAAAAATGCGGTCGACTCAGAGGAAACGCGTGATAGTCTTCGGCCCTCACGACTGAGTGGTAGTAGTAGCCTTAATGTCGGAGCCCCCTAGTGACGGGGAGGAATTGGACATCACTAAATTAGGGAGAAAAACGGGGAAAAATCCCCCCCGGCCCAAAAAAATAAAATAAAATCACAACATAACTATGCTAATTATTAATTATGCCAACATGTGGTAACATAATTACCACAAAGAGGCTGTAAAACTGGGTGATTATTATGGTATGCCTTGACGTGTCTCTTCAGGTTTGTGGTATTTTTTCCAGCAATTCTGTGCCCACACCGTTTCCCCTCCGATGTTACTAAACATCGGCTTTTTTCTCCGGTTCGATATGAAGAAAATAGGCCCAAATATCAGCTCTTCTCTTTCGCCCAAGTAATACTGCCGTTTCTGATTGTGAAGAAATTTATATGTTGACAAACAAAAAGACAGATTTTTTCTTATTTATTTATTTATTTTTGTGTTTTTTTTTTCTTATTATATTTATATATGTTTTTATGTTACATTTTTTTATCTCGTCTTTTGCGGTCAACAATATTGCAAGCTGATTTCATCACTGTCACTGTTCATTGATATCCGTGACGTCTCGTCTTAGTCACAGGAAAAAAGGTCGTCAACGAATATTTTTCGTCATTATTTTAGTTGATGAAATTACTAAGCCTTTAAATTTTTTTTTTTAGAAATAATCATTGCAGAGATACAAGATGCTCCTCTAATTTATGTATGGAGGATTTTTTTTTAAAAGTATGCCAACAGTGTCATGCTGACTAACATACAGGTTCACATACTGTAGCACGACACCATCCTGAGTGAAAGCTAAACCTGTTGCTAGCAGCTAACAAAAACGGGAGTGTGAACAAGATTTCTAGCAGTTCAGATCAAGCAAAGCTTTAATTTTTTTTTTATACAGGTGTGACTTTACAAGGTTTTAAAATTGCAATAAAAACTGTAATATTGATTTACAGGGTTATTTATAAATCTTGATTCAGTACCCAGGTATCTTTATTATATTGTATTGGCTGGTCCCTAGCGATTCCCATCCCTAGTAATAATTGCTGGATGTATCGGAGTTTAGATGTTGGCGTTAAAAAAGTTCTTTGCAGAACTGAGAAACAGTGACTGTGTGCAAATATTCATTGAATGTAAATGTTTTCACAGTCACCGCATCATGTGCAGGACTACAGCACAATAATAACACATCGGCTATGACTCCTAATCCGTTACCCATTTCAGCCATCATCCATTTTTAAAGTAGGTTATTTTTATACTTGTCCATTTCTAGCTAACAATAATGTGTGTGACTCAAGGAGGATAGTAGGATTTTGAAGCCATTTAGAGTCTTTTCAAAATTCACACTTCTCCATTCTAAACCTGAAACACTCTGCGTGTCCTCTTCCATCATCAATCATAAAATCGGAATGCAGTTTCATGCACCATGTTCCTTTTGGTTCATTTTACATTGATGTATGTTGTGCAGCATTGTGTGTTTATACAGTATATACCATATGTATGTTTGTACTTCCTACAATATGATGGAACCACACCCTATGACTTTTATTGAGCAGTAAAAAGTCTTTTCTCTTTCCAAATGATTAGTGGAATTGAAGTCATCACATATTGCACATGTTGAAGTTTTAAACAAAACCGGTGACATTTTCATCAGCATCCTAAGCAACAAAAGAGCGCGTTAAACAAAAGGTCATACGTCCGAGCACAAAAATATGAAGTGGCAGTGAGGAGATGCTAAACGTGTTTACACAGCCTTTTAAAACTTCATGGGCACATCTGCAAGTCAAATCATGTGGCCATGAAAAATGATTGCACAAGTGCCATTTATAAAAAAAAAGAAAAACTCTTAGCATCCTACAATAATTACAGAGAGTTGAGACAGTTTCCAACTTTAGACAGCATGAAAAATGTCCCTTTCCTCTTCAAATTCCTTGCTACAAATATTGCAAGTTAAATCAGGAGACTTTTATTTATTATTTTGGTTTGATTTCTCTTTGCTTTCTGTCTCGCTTGCATCAGACTTTTTTCCCTAGCAAAAAAAGTAACTCAAGCTGGTTTTTAAGGCATTTTGCAGTATCAACTCGATGTATGGACAACACCAGGTAACAATTTCCAACCTTTCTTACCGTTTTTTGAGTTTTTATAGCTCCCGAGTGGCTCTGATCATCAGGAGATTGCAGGGTTTGAATTCACGACAATGCCACAGAGAGAGAGAACAATTGCCGACGCTCTTCTGGTGGGAGGGATAGCATTATGGGATAGCATTTTTCTCTCCCGTGTCAATCAGAGCAACAAATATATATTGTATATATATCGTATACGAGCTCATTTAGCACTTTCTTCTGATCGTGTTATAAAGCTGCACTGCGATGCACGAGCAAATGTTCGAAAAACATCTCTGAGGACGCATGTGTTTAGTCATGTTTTACTTTTCGTTCTTCCTGGTTGGTCCTTGTCTTGTGACAAAACATACATAGTTGGTGGACTGGAATAGAAAATTAAACAAATTGGCAAAAACTAACAAACAATTAATTGCAATTGTCCCATAATTAATGCAAATAAGTATACACCGGATTATTTTTTAATATCCCACAAATCCAGCAATATAATCATGACAAAATATACAAAAGCAAATTGCATTAGGTTTCCATTCCTGTCTTTCAGCTGCAAATCCTCAGCTAAGCATCTGACCGGTGTTGAAGACTTCAGTTTCAATCAACTCCATTCAACTCGTCTGCTTCCTCAGGAGAAGACGAGCAGCAACGGCTGGACAGAGAAAGACAACAATCCCAGCAGAAAGTCGATACTGAAAGGTAGTTTCAGTAGAAAGAAAGACAGACGCTCCAATGTTCCAGTTTATAAGAATAAGAGCAGATGTTCGATGCTACTGATGCTGTTATGGAGCATGGCCCATGGAGGAGTCTTCACCATCTCCATAGTCCCGAGGATCCTGAGGGTCTCGCTGCTGAGCAGGTAGCCTAAGAGATAAGGAGGAATAAAGAGCAATATTTTCAACCAAATCTAAAGTTCATTCATTAATCAATAGAGTGAAAACTATTTGTTCAGGGAAACCTCTTGTGTCTTACTGCTATGTAAAATCACATGTTACAAAAATGTACAAATTAAATGTCATGAGCTTTCAGTATTTTGCGTTTTTGACTTTTGTTTTTCAGGAGGATATTTTCTACAGGACAAAGAACCAAATGAAATGTAGGCTATATATAAATAGGCTAATCAAATTAACAAGATGAGTTTTAATACAATTAAGACAATGTGAAGTGCATGATGGGAACTGAAGTTCAGGCCAAGTTTCAACAACAACAACAACATAAAAAAATACCAACCGAACATAAGTGCGTTTCTAAACCTGTTTATACTGCAAAAGAACATTTATTACAAATACACAAAAAACCAGTTGATACAAATAGTTGAGTTCAAAAGTTTCCTGTGTTTTTTTAATTGGGAAAGAGGTTACGAAAACCAGTGTCTTTTTTCTTCATTTTTGAACAAGGAACAGTTTTTTGAACAACGTAATGTTTTTAGTAGAGCAGTATTTCTGCATCCATGACAGAACATATATTGTGCAATCTTCCTCTAGCACTTCAGCCTTCCCTTCATGAAAGACTTTTTACTCACCATTTCCATAACCCACCCTCTTTAATCCTTTTAATCCACCTCGTCTTTGCAGTGATAAAAGACGAAATGTGATGAAAATGGCTGATTATCAAAGCCTCTAAATCAGAGAATAAACTCTTTATATTTCTCATATCCGATGTCCAAAAGATTCCATTCCGATTAAAAAAATCATCTGGAATTCAATGTTTGGCTTTAATTGCGGCGCTCTAGAGAGATACATAGTGTCCCTCCCCTGTACAAGGCTCAGAGGCATCTCTCTCCTCCCTTCTGACTCTCTCACTATCCCTTCAACCAGACACTAATGATATCCTACCATGACCAAACTGACAAACACCCCAGGCTCTGTTTCTTCACACTGCTCTATTTTCATCTGCACTCTTCCTCCCAGCAATACCGTTCTCTCTAACGCAAATTCACTGCCCCTCTTGTCTACTCAGCTTTAGCTCTGCTGCATTTGCATTTTATGCAGATGCGCTAGTGATGATATGTACAAGTCCGTGTCATATTTTACTATCACTAACTTAAAAAATGTGCCGTTATGTAGTCTAAAATATCATGATTTCAGCAATATGTGCTCTCTTAGTATAGTGTTATTGGTTACTCGTATTTCATCACTGTCTTGAGCTTGTTCAGGGAGAGTGTTATTAATCTGTGCAATTTGCAAATGTCTATGGATGTAAAATACACACTGGCTGGCCAAAGGAGAGAAAAAAAGTTGCCGTTTCAGAATGGCCTGCATCAAGAAAACAACTGCGCAGATTACTTAAATTACTGGACCTGGGATAAAAACTGTCTAATGCATTAATAAAACCTGTATGGAGAACTTCACAAGAAATGTGTTCAAGGGAAAAAGAAAAAACTTTAGCGTCATCAGAGGTCACTTAAAATCTTGGTGCATTGCGCAAAGTTGCATTGTAAAACGTTGGCAGTAAAAACCTCAGCTATGTTTAGTGGGAAAAGTAAGAGCTTTGCCACACACATTGGGACTAAACAGCTGTGTGGCCATAAAACTTGTTTACTTGTTAGAGACCCTAATCGAAAAAGGCTTCAATTTGCCAGGAAGGAATAATAAAGAATGTACTGTGGAGCAATGGAAAAGGGTCATGTGGTCTGATGAGTTCAGATTGAGCCTATTCCAGAGCGAAGGACGTGTCAGGGTAAGAAGGGAAGCGCATGAACCGATACAACCAGTGTACAAGCCTCTGGAGGCAGTGTTATGATTTGGGGTTGCTTCAGTTGGTCGGGTGTAGACTCAGCAGTGTTATGTGGCAATAAATTGAAGTCAGCTGATGACCTGAATGTAGTAAATGATCAGGTTATCACATCTATGGAGTTTTTTTCTTTCCATCCTTCTTTCCTGGGAGAATGAGGAATCCTTTTCACACATGAACTGGCCAGCACATTGCACAATCAAAGCTGAAAGTGATTAAACAACCTGTTTTTTGGCTAGCCGGTCTACAGTAAATCATGCATGTTAAACAAATGATGCTAATACAAAACCAGCTTTGGTCTCGCTTTGAATTTTACAGTCCTGGGTGGATAAACTACAGTTGTTCGCTTTCCTGCTTAGACATCTTACTTCACCTTAATAAGCTGCAGGTTTAATAGATGCCTTAGAGCAGCAACTTCAGCAAACTGTGCAGCACTGAAATCAAAGAATTCCCTTGCACATTGAGTGTTAGTAGTGCAAGCATTTCATACAGTAATGCGATGTCAACATTAATTAGGGGCCGAAACTTCGCTATAACCTCAACGCAGCATGTAATCCTAACCCAGGGCCTACTACAGTGGACACTGTTCGAATATGTAAGCATATTTTCATCTTTAGCTCACAGTACTATTGATCTGTTTGTTCGGGTGTGCAGCAGAACGCATTGTTGGCATTCGGTATCTATACATAACACCTCTAATTTTAGATCCAGTACAGTAGCGGTATCTTTTAAAGAAGGAAATAGCATGTGCAGGGGTCACACTTCAGAGATCATTAGTCAAACAGCTTGTCCTCCACATCAGTGTGTTGCGAGTATGCATTAATTGTGATGTTGATCTTCTGTTCTTGTTTATCAAAACCTTAAGATTTTATTTTAATTACCAATTCTTAGATCAGTTGAGACCAGTGCCAAAACCAGTAGAGGGACTGTATTGTATATGGACTACAGTACAGCCAGGCGAGTTCTTACGTTCCAGACTGAATTTATAACCGTGGTGAAATGAATAACTTATGAGAGTGGTATACGGAGGAATTGTCTCTATGTCTTGAACGACACATTACTCTACGAGACAGTATATTTTGGACTGTCTAGAGGCAGCATTTTAGCATGCATGACTTTCTTCATGCGCTTTAATAAATTCATTGCATTAATGAAGGTCAATCATGGCCTTTTTCCAAGTCCAGATGGCAGAGGGACCTTGAGTGGATAACTTCGATGAAGATAACCGGGTAGGGTGCAGTTTCAGGGTAATGAGGCATAACGGACAGTTCTGGTAGATGTGCTCATTGAAGGAGAAGAAGGTCAGGAGAGGCCATGGCATCTCTAATTTACCTCATTTTTAATCAGTAGGTAAATGTGAAAAACCCTGTCAGAATATATTACTGGTTGGGAGGGCTAAAAAGTGGCTACACACACACACACAAAAAAAAAATTCTCCTGAGGAGTAAATTTACTTGCTTTTAACATTTAACAGGCTCAATAGTCCATGTTCAGTTTTATAGAAACAAACACAGATTTCGTTTGCAATTGTCAAGCAGTTTTATTTGCGTGAAATGAGCTCTGTGCCACCAGTCCCTTACGCACATGCCATAAGCATATGAGACACGCCAACTTACCCTATTATATCTCAATTACATGAAAGACCACCTAATTTATGCAGGTGATGTGAAAGTGGAAAGTGAAGCAAGAAAAGGATAGCTATTAGACAACGATTTCATATCTGAGGAAATAAGTTAATGGAGATGGAAACAAATACATTTCAGTGGAGCAGTGCCAGACGTGCTTGTGTTCTAAGGCTGAGAAAAACAAAAAAAAACAAAAACATTTCGATTCAAATAACAAAGATGGGCACAAAATGAAATCTTGAAATAACACCACTTTTATAGATGAGATATCCAAATGGTTTGCCTTTTGCAAATTCCTTATTTACACAGTAATAAATGCTATTATGTAAATGTCAACAGATAGTTATTGGAGTATACCTTTTATCAAGAATGGTCAAGAATTAAATGGAAAACAGGGCAATTTCCAACTTCATAGAAATAGAAATAGAATTTAATTTTGAATCTTCAATAGGTCTAACTGATTGAAAGCCTCTTCTATACACACAGCCAAGAAATAGCAAATAAACAAATCCTTATTTCTTAAAAAACAAATCAACACAACAAAATAAAAAAATAATTGGAATTCAGACTATCAAAATGTTGACCATTTATTCTGCAGTGTTTAGTGTTCATATGAAGTAAAAAAAAAAAAGCCGCGATATTGAAGCGTCACAGCTCGCCTGCCAAATAAGACTATACGTCGGAGTTTCACGCAGCCTCTTCGATACAAATGTTCCTATTACTAACTTAATCAATGCCTGATCAAGATCTAATGAGCTGATAAAGATCGGCATCTGCACATTCGGATTCACATTAAGAAGAGACATGCTAATTCATAAATGACTCGCAAATTACATTACACTAATAAGTCCTAGTTCATGGCGGCTTAGCGAGTAACACAGTCGCATCACATCTTCAGGGCTGAGGGTTCGAATCTCACTTCCAGTTTGTGTTTCAGTTTGCACGTTCCCCCCCCCCATGCTTGGAGGGTTTTCTTCAGGTTCTTCTTTTCCCCACAGTCCAAAAAAATGAACTATAAATGTTATTTTTCCCAAAAAGATTGGCGGCAGTGTCGTGTACGGAAATGTGTGCACCTGTATTCTGCATGGCAGCTGCTTCTGGCACCCTATCCAGGTCCCTGAGCTCCCCTGCCTTGTGTCCTGAGCTCCCTGAGATCCCAGGAGCAAACACAGGATAAGCAATATGGAGAGTGCATGAATAATTCCCTAAACCTGAGTGCATCATCAATTATAAACATTACTTCCTATTTTTGAATTTTATTTTTCTGTTGTTTTATACACTACCGATGCTCATATTTAAGTACTTTTTTTATCACTGGTTCCTACCAAGATTTCCTTTTTTTGCCTTAGGGTGTTTTCTTTGCCACGGTCATGTCTGGCTCGCTCATGAGGCATAAATTTATATTTAGACTTGGATTTGGAACAAAACATTATGTAGGAAGAATAGAATAAGAACATATGGATGTGTGTGCACTACCTGATTATAGAATGTGAAAAAGCCTGAATGCAAGTGTGCAGCAATGCCTTAACAATCATGTCATTGCTAGTTAAATATGGCTAGGCATTTCCTAACAGCAGCTCTAGCACACTGATGAGCTTCAGTGCAGCTGCTTACTGCTGATCAGCGGGCAGCGTGTCTCTGATAATGAATAAGGGTGGGTCAGATTAGAGGAAACTGGGCCTGCAAATGCCTGGTCCCTAATCAGAGAAAGTGCCTAATGCTTACTGATCTAGCCCTGAGGGGCCACTTCTAGATTTCCAGCTCTTCTAATATTCGCAGTCTCATGGCTGCAGTCTTTAACACTATATACTACATATGTAGTACATGCATGACCGATACAGACCAGGAATTCGAAATGTACTGAGAAAAGTACTTGCTCAAAACTCATCTTCGTTAATGAGTAGTTACGCCATTGAGAAACGTCGAGTCCTTTTCCTGCATCTAAGCTTCCATACATACTTCAGGTAAAGCTCATTTTTGATAATTAAGCTCAAAGTCTGTATAATTCATCTAATTAGAGATGGTTCTACTCAATAATTATTACATTAATTATCATGGTGATTACAGCAACAATAACAACAATAATAATAATAACCATTAATGGTGAATTTACAATTAAACTAATCAGCCATGACATAAACCACAAAACATTAACACTCATTATTAATTATACACCAGTAACCTAGTGACAGGATCATGGGTACCCAAGTCTGACCCATACCAGGGAGACCAAACACAAGCCTGTCTGGTCCAATCCCACAGAAAAGCCTTTGCAGCTCAAATTGCTGAAAGAAAAACAATGCTGGTCATGATTGAAAGGCACCAGAACACCCAGTACACCACACCCACCATGCATGGGGTCCAGCAGGCAAAAAGCCCAAGACTGCAGACTGGACCTCTAAACTCCCATGGGACAAACATGGAGGCCCTACTGCAACCGTTCCGATGCCAGACACCGCAGCACTCAGACGTCACCAGACGTCACCAGACATCAGGTGGAGTCAAGCTCCGTTGGCACAAAGAGAACTTGCACAATATTGAGCATTATGTTTTGCATTGTAATGTAATGGCATGTGGTTATGTGTTACCAAGATAGTCAATGAAGCTTAGAGTTCAGAATTAGAAAGGGTGGGAAAAATTCTGTTAGAACCTGTTTTAAAGACATACGTATAAAATACTGTAGTTCATTTGCTCTCTCTATGGGTTTCCTCCACTTCCCTCCAAAATCAGAAAAATATCCCAGTAGTCGGACTGGTATCACTAAATTGCTCAACTGAATGAGCGTCTGCAATGCCTCTATATTCCCACCTCATGCACAGTGCAGCCTTGCCTACAGTACATCTATGACTCTTTCGTAAAATTTTTTCTATGGTGACTCTAAAAAATATAAATCTTTTATAAATCTATACCTGTATATCTCCTACAAGTTTTCATTTAGTTTAGTTTTCTTCTCTCTTTAAACTTTGCCCTCAAAAAACTTTATCCTCTTTCGAAACCCTAAGTGCATGCCATAAGAACATGTAGACAGCATGTGCAAACCAGCCGTAGCACATTTTCATTCTAATCACTACTGTACGTTTCGACACAACACTGTAAGCCGATGCTGGCCTTCCGAGTTAGCCATGTTGATTTAAATGCTGAATGGATCGAGACGTGAGCATCGGTGAGGTTTTCCTTAAATTATTCAAGGCAGCCAGTGAGATGCATCCCAAGATGTTGTTATACTGTAGACTAGTTTTTTCCCCTCCCTATTCTGTACAGTATACACATCACTGAGGTCCTTGGACATTAATTATACACACTGATGGGCCATTGTTCAGGCCGGTCTGCCAGGGTTCAGCTTCATTACAACCGGGACAAAGACAATTCGAGTTATGAAGATGAATGAATGAATGCTCTCATATACAATCATAAAATCATCAAGTGTTACAGTCATAATGTTATTTGAATCCAAATGCTAAATTATACAGAAATTAAAGGAAAAGTATGTTCTTCGACAGCTCGCAGTACAAAGAAATGTCTAAAATCTTATCTGTAGTAACTACACGTGATATTCATAAGAATTATTCATTTAATGCTGGAGGAGTTTAAGCTAAAATAAAAGTGTTAGATGTAAGAGATAAATTAATAAAATATGGAGCAGGACAAGTACAAAAGCTGAGAAATAATCTAAAGGAATGAATTGGTTTCCTGTTGACCCAGCTACGTGAGGCATGATGGGTAATTTGACAAATTGGAGTGATTTTTAAGCTCCACTGGAGTTAATTGCTGTTGTCCTTCAATGCTTTCTTTCTTCCGCTCTCTCTCTCTTTCTCAGATGTGCACTGCGCTATATAATTTCCTTCGTTTATGTGGCAGGCCTTCGCTGGAGGTCTGTAATTTAGATTTCATCTAACGTGTCACGGCAGCTAGGAGGCCCTGAGCAGTCCCCAGACTCGACGCCTGATTGTGCTGCTGCAGCTCCGAGATTCAGCAGGGAGACGCTGGCAGGAGAAAAGAGGGCAAGCGAAAAAGCATACAGAAATGGATAACAAATGCGGAGGAAGTACTTTACATACAGAGGAAATGGATTCAGCAAGGCAGATGTAATCTAAAGTAGATGGCAATGCAAATGCTAATAATAAGATGCAGTTTTCTAGTGGAAAAAGGAAGAAGAACACACTGTAAGATAAGATTGGATTCAAAAAAAGTAGCGTCTTTAGCTCGAGACTCAGTCTATTGAATAATTTACAACACAAATTATTCTTGGACCGCTGCCCACATTCACTCCGATCTATTACACCAGGTTCTGCTCCATCCCCTCAGCTCTAAAAGCAGTGACCCTGCCTAATCCTGACCTTAAAGTGAAACCTTTCAGTACGTTTGAGTTATGAAGCAGGGTCTCTGATTCACAGGATCACATCTGTCCAGTCTGTTTCAAGCCAGACGCTTTTAGAAGTGTGAATTCGTGCCATTCTCTACAAGCACACCGCAGGCTTTGAAATAGGCAGAGCGAGAAAAAAGTGACAGATTAATAAAACCAGAAAAGCAGGTCTCAAAAAAAAAAAAAAAAAAAAAAAAAAACACCATGGCACATCTTCTATATCTGAGGAGGCTGATATCACATGCAGCCTCTCATCTCCCGCTGACATAATTCCCTCTGCGTCCCTCACTCACAATCCGGCAAGATGAGCTTGACACAAATGCAGACGAACAAAAAGGAGAGACAAAGCGATAGACGAGGAATGAGAAGGAATCATTGAGGGGAAGTTAAACTGAAAAAATAGTTTTCAGTTTAAAGAAGAAAAAGAAACAAAAAATGGACACTAATCCAGGCTCACAGCTACTGTAATAAACATACCTAAAGGCATCATTCTATGCAATCCAATTAATATGAAATGTAATAAATCTGCAGAAAAATATGCATGACATTTGCTTTGGCAGATTTGCATTTGATGTAAAATAGCTTAAAAGTAATGGAACACAATCTCAGAGCAAATCTTTCATATAAAAACATGGAATTGTATCACCACCACATAACTTCCTGCTTTGTGGCTCCTGAAGCCAGGAGGTTGCGGTTTGCAATCTCCTTGATGTCACTGCCAGTCATCGCTATCAGGCTACTGTATGTCTTTGTGAGGGCAGATAATGCTTTCGTCTCTGTCTGTTCGGGTACGCCATATTCATCAAGAGTAGCAGTGTGAACAGATGAACTGTCTGGCTTTGAATGTCTTGGAGGAATTAGTCCTCACTCTCGCTGGCTGGTGAAAAGAGGAGAACTAGCCAGTGGGCGGGAATTGGCAATTATGACTAATTTAATGCCTATGGGGAGCAACGAGACCAAACTCTGCCATGTCCTAAACTATATGGATTTTAATTGAGACAGACTTTCCAAAACATCTAAAATTAAATTAGCCTTGTAGAACTAGTGCAGGAACAAGGAAGCAGATTTTGGGCACTAAGCATGGATTCACAGACTGACCATATGCGTCTTTAATCATACAGATGGTTCTGTAAAACCCTGTATACACACATCACAATTGAAGGGGAGTACAATTCAAACCGGGACTTTTGATTGTGCAAAATAACAAAACACAGTTGTTAGAGAAAAAACGACCTTTATTTCTCTATATAATCCCCTGCTACACTAATGCACTCATCCCATCGCTTGGATACCCTCAAGGTAGAAAGTTTTCTCAGTATGCCGGAGCCATGATCGGACTGTCTGAAACATGGACGTAAAAAAAATTGCATCCTTGAAATGTTTTATTGTACTTGAAGACTTCTGTATCAGTTTTACGCCATTATTCACAAGAAAGTTGGACTTGAACCTTGTATATTTGCCAAATGTTTACTAAGTCAAGAACACATTGATATTTAATTCATATTAAAACATTTCCCTTATACCTTGAAATAAAGCAAGGATGTTGTGCCAGCAGCCTTTTAAAGGTGGAAATAAGAGATTTCTAATGAAAAATGGAGACCAAGGACATTAGACAATACTGGAGAGTTTACAACACCTACGCCATTGACTTCAGATTATCAGCCTACTCTGATATTAACCTCATGAGACCCAGACTCTCACTGTTGTGTACACTGTAATTTCTCCTTAATGTTTATGTTTATTAGCACCTGACAACTATGAACTTAGTCAATGCCTTCAAAGGGAAGGTAGCTTGGCAAAATAATTATTCCTAAAAGTCCTCATATGAGGCTTGTACAAGGGTGTATAGACAATGTGGCTGGGAAAAAAAAAAGGTCATGTCCTCATATGAGAACATCTGTGCCTCATGAGGTCGGAATCCTCGATGGCTGCAACAACTAGGTAATTTAAAAACCTGTTCATTTTTGCTAAGAAAAACTTTGATAACGGATCTTATTATTGGTTAGGTGCTCTATCGTATCATTAAGAACATTATAACAGAGACAACTACTTTTGTGTGGCTGCTGTTGTTAGTGACAGTTGGTGTTGTCCTTGAACCATCAGCACTGCTACTCATCAATAAAGAAAAAGACTATACTGAGTAGTTTACAGATATGAACGTGGTACATGCACCGGTTTGGTAACGAACAGGTTAAGGAAACGACTGCAAGCAACTAAAATTAACTGCTTTGAAATATTCAAGACAGTTTTGGGGCCTCAAAAGAATAAATCACACCTCCATATTCATTGAGCTGTTTCAGCTTCGCTTCTGACAGCTGGTTTTAAATCTGCATGTAGCAATTTCACACCTGCCCTGCGCAATAATTAGCCCAGCAATACTTATCTGCGATATCTGCAGGCAATTCCGCCACAAATCACAAACATTTGTTCTGTCTTACATGTCTGAGTGGAAAAAAAAAAACAACAACAACAAAAAAAAAAACAATAGAGATAACACCAAAGCCCAATGCAGTCAATCTTACACAGGCTCATTTAGCAAGTTTACAATCCCTGTTGTTGCCACTGGGGTAATCGAGGAATCAATTTCCGAGTGAGTCGGCCGCTTGTGTCGAGCCCTGATAATAAATAGATCATTAATTACAGCTCGAACAAAAAATACGACCAAATGCTTCCCAAATGGGCACAGGCCGTATATGCTGGTTATGGGAGAAGAGAGCTCGTCGGAAAGTGGTCACGTGGTTTAGCTCCTGGAAGACCTTTATCATAAAAGATGTGCGGGGCAATAAACCATTGCGCTACAATGCTAGAATGCATTGCCGCTGTGACCTGTTGCTTTTTGCTTGCCTTGTAGTTTCTCCAGAGTCATTAAAGTCCAATTAACAAGAAATTATACTTTAGTGAATGTCTGAATGTGGATAGCAAGAAGTGAGGATCACACAGAACGAGAGAGGAGGGGGCTCAGAGAAGGCAAGTGTAGAATGTGCCTTGCAGGTATTTAGACTACCAAACTGACTGATTCAGTTCCTTGCATAAGTATTTATTCCTGTGACCATTTGCTTGTCTGTGGGATTGGAGTGGACAGGTTGGCCTTTGGTCCCTAAGAGCATGGGTGTGTCTTGGGTGCTTATAATTCTGTCACCAGTATATTGTATAGCTGATAATCTATTTGAATGTTTTGGCTATTCTGTGTATATCATAAGTACACAGTGAATAAAAATATGGTAAGGAAAAAAAGCAATAAAACTATTTACAATTGAAAAAACTAAAAGTTGTAACCGTCTAAGTATTTACCCTCATCCCTGAACTACAGTAGTTCTGGAACAGAAGTCCATTTGCAGGTCATCGATGTCACGTGACTTCAAAATAAATTTAACAAAAGAAATGATGAACACCAAGGAGCTATTTGCAAAAGGACAAGGAGACGTATATTTATGCAAAGCATTGTCTGAGCCCTCTAAGGTGATGAGTAATATGACTAAAGAAGCACAATAAGCAGAAATAACACATGGATAATTCAAGAGTCATGGGTTACACAATGTTCTGACTTAGATTTAGCAAAGGAATGCTTTCTACATTTCATTGAGAGTAATCCTGCTGACCAAACATTCTGAAGTTGCTATCATCAATTTCGCCGGCCATTATTTTCCAACTTTAGTGCTCTAACAGTCTTCTAAAACAGAATATATGTTCATAATAATATTAAAGCACCTATTTTATTGGAAAATCCATGGAAATAACCTCGTAAAATTCAGCAGTGCCTAATGGTTTATTGGACACGCAGCCTTTTAAATTGAGCTTTTTCTTTGAGAACCTGCTTTGAACTGTGTCCTAATGATGTCTTCTCAAAAATAATGCATTTTCCTCCTTACAGCTCCTCTAAGAATACCACAAAACTCAAACAGATAAAGAGAGTGAGAGCGATAGAGAGCGATAGAGAGAGAGAGAGAGAGAGTAAGTAGTTTACATAATGCTGAGGTTTCCAATTTAGTTGTCAAGGATCCCCAGTCATTGCACATTTCTGCAAATGGGTTGCTTTTTCCTAACTCCCAGCATACCTGAGTCAGGTAATGATGACTGTAAATTTGGACTTGCTGCCTGGTGGTCCTTAAGGACAGCGTTGGAAACATGAGAAAATATATGCTGTGCTCCGATTCAGCACAAATAAAGACGTGAGTCTGTGACTGCACATCTGGCGATGCGAGGACAGCTAAAAAATTCCATAATGTTTGTATTTGTAGTACCTACAGTATCGCATGAAAATCTACTGCAGCACACCCTCAATAATCATTCACCACTTACTGAGCTAATCAGGCTTGTTAGATGTAGCAATTATTTCTGAAAATTGTTTCAATACAGCATTAGCACATTAGCACTCTTTATTGAAAAGCAAAAGAATAGTGACTAAAGGGCTGTATGGTATATATATATATATATATATATATATATATATACACACACACACACACATACACTGTGTATAAAATTCACAGAATCACTCTCTCACTCATTTCCTATTCTGCTTATCCAGTGGTTCACCTGAAGCCTATTCCAGGCAACACGGGATTACAATCAGAACGGGTTTCTTCTTATTACTAACATAAGCCAAGTTAGGTAGATAGTAAGTTATCTATTGATGCTTAGTTTGCTGGGTGTAAAACCTTCTACAGTATGTAGCATGTTAGCCTTAATCATTTGCGTCTCAGGCATGATGGTTTGTAGCTGCTTGCAATTATATATATATTATATATCGTTTCATATATTAATTTCTAGGCTTCTGCTATTATTATTCTGTCCAGGCGACACCCTGCAGCATTTAGAGTACAATAAGGGAGTAGTTGTGGCCTGTACAGTCCACTGGACCTTGGCTAAAGACTGACAGTCTCCATCAGAGGCTCCTCGACTAATAAACCTTTATGTGCGCTGATGCATCTTTTAAAACATTTGTCATAAAAGCCAGCCAAATCCTGGAGGTAATATTCCTCGATCCTACATCTCATCATCGCTTGAGGCAAGAGCCAAGTCTGTCGCAGGATGAAAAATGCCAAATATTGCCTGTCTGGTCACGCGCTATTCCCTTGACTGCTTCGTTACAACTTTGAGGAAGCGAGGCTGGCTTTCAGTCAAAATGAGCGAAACAGCTCCAGAGTAAGCAGATAAACAGCTAGGGATTGTAACTCGACATACACAGACAGGTAAGAATGAGTATGCAGAGGAGAAATGTGAGGAAAGATAAATTAGATGGAATACAGATGCATAGATCAAGTCATAGCTTTATAAGTAGAAAAAACAAACAAAGAAAATGCTCATCTTTGTGCGAGCAGGGCAAGGTCACGATGCTTTACTTTAATCTCTATCTCTCTTGGTCTCCCGTAATTACATACTGCCTAGGCGTCCTTTGATCCCATTTAAGGTCTTGCATATTTGTATGTGAGCTTTCTTTATCTGAATACTGATGGGTAAGTAGGTGGGGTCCAAAGCCCAGGCACCCAATAAATCATAGCTGTGCTGGAGGCACAGTGTTCAGATCACTCCTCTATCAAATGGGCTACAGCTCTGGACAAAACGTGCATCAGGGTTATTTCCCAGGAATCCGGATTTGTGCTTCTTCTTAATTGTATATTATGAAAACTCGGAGCGCTTCTATGCTGTATACCCGTGTGTGCATATGTACTGTATGTTTGTGTGTCCTGCATGAAGGTGTAGCTCTTCTTTGTGAGCTAGTGAGAGGAAAAAGCTGAGGCAGAACCACGTACATGGATAGAGTGAGCTATTGTTGATGGTTTTTCTATTATTTTCAACACTGAGGCTTCACAAAGAGAGAGAGAGAGAGAGATCTTCACTAACTGATTCACACATTAAAACCCATTTCCTGGAACTGGTTCAGGCTTTTCCACTGAATAATGAACAGATACCAAATCAGTTCATTTTAATGGGGGGGGGAAATGATTGTCTGGAGACAAGGGCCTTGTTCATACTGCCAGCCCAAATCCGATTTTTGTCAACATAATGCAGAGGTTGTAGGAGCTGTAAGGAGGAAAATGCATTATTTTTGAGAGGGCATCATTAGGACACAATTCAAAGATTTTTTGAGACACGGATCCATGGTGAAAACTTGTCGAAAAAGCAAGCAGGGAGATAATTAAAGAAATAGAGATTGAAATAAAACACTATACAGTGGAACCTTGGATTACGAGCATAATTAGTTCTGGAAGCGGGCTCATATTCCAAAAACACTCGTAAACCAAATAAAATTTCCCATAAGACATAAATGAAAACTCAAATTATTTGTTCCACAGCCCCCAAAAATAAATACATAAAAATAATTAACACAAAATGTAAAGTAAAAATAAAAGAAATTAACCTGCACTTTACCTTTAAAAAAAGTAAAAATAAATTCCGCCAGATAAGTGTTTCCATTTGTGCGCGCAGGCGCCGTGTATTTGTGTGTGTGTGAATTAGCCCCTACCCTCGCCTCATCTTACACAGTAAAACTCCCCCCCCCCACCTCACTTTTTAAGTTTCACAACAAACACACACACAACGGAAACACTGTTTTAATGGAAAAAAAAGAAATATCCCTAATGACACTCGCATGAGCCCATACTAACGGAAACACTGCTGTAAAGTAAAAAAAAAACAAAAAAACAAATGAACCAGCACTTTACCTTTGAAAAGAATCGCGACAGAGGAGAGTTTTTGTGTAGAGCAGAGAGTGTGTGTCTGTATGTGTGTATGAAGCCGGGGAGGGGGGTATAAAGGCGAGAGAGAGTGTGTGTGTGTGTGTGTCGGTGTCAAATTATGCGTGCGCGCACATATACATAGGAGACACGCTGAAACAGAGAGGGAGATGTTGATTATACCAGTAAGAGACGAGCACAGCAGGGGAGACGATTACCCACAATTCCGCAGCGCAAGAGATAGAAAAATCATTGGCTCAGTTGTGATCACTTGACGCTTGGTTTCAAAACAAGAGCGCATGCGTGATACACACTCTTTTTTCAAGTCAAAATGTATTAAAAATCTTTGCTCGTCTTGTGGAACACTCGCAAACCGCATTACTCACAATCCGTGGTTCCACTGTAATTATAAATAACAATATAAGGGGGTTGCAAAGACTCTTTTTTTTTCCCAGTGCGTAAAAGATGCAGCCCTTGAATTGTCCATGTGGCTAAATTAACCTGGACAGAGGACAAAGTGAAATATCTGATAGCACTTTGGGGAAATGTATATGAGGAAATGCTGCATACATAGAAAAATTATGCTGCATGCAAGCCTCATGCACCGTTACCACAGCATTCAATGCAGACAGGTCGAATTTGAGTCTGAACATAACCAAATCCAATCTGATTGCTTTCAAATAACCGTGTGGACAGTAGTTGTGAAACAAATTTTTGCGATTTGCGTACAGTTTAGCCAGATCAAAATCTGGTGGTGGGTTTTGGTACCGAATCTGTTCGACATTATGCAAAGTGCAACAAACAGGAGCTACACTGGCTTTGCAGCACAAAGCCTCAGGGCTAAAGGTTTCCTAGTTCAATCCTGAGCTCATAGGTTTCATCCTGGTTCTCTGGTTCCTGGCTCTGTATGTGTGCTTGCTTGCGCTTCTTCATGTGCATGCATGATGCCCTGTGATTGGCATCCAATCCAAGATGTATTGCCACCTCGTGTCCAGTGTTCCCAGAACAGATTCCAGATCAGATGTCCCTGATCAGAATCAAGTGGAACAAATAAATAAACTAATACATTACTAAAAATACCATACATTGTTAAAATTAATTTTTAGAAGCTATGCACAAATAAATCTGGTTACACAGTAAAGGAAGGGAAAAAAAGGGTCTAAAAAAGAGATGATAATAAATCTTTGAGGAAAAAAAATACTGGCTAAACAAACCGACAGGGTTTGAAGCGACACATCAGGAAGAACAAGGGTGTGAATAAAACCCAGAGGCGCCGGAAAGCTGCTCAAAGGATATAAAAGAGGTAGGAAAGTGATAACGGGGAAACGATAAGGAGATGTATTATTAAAAAATGTTTGGATCACATCCGGCTCATTCATTTTCGACTATTTTGGTAATTGAACATGTGTGAACCTGAAACTTTAGATGTCTTGTCACTATAAATGAAATGTTCAACATTTATCCCAAGGAAGTGTACTTGACTACAGGTTGCTGTAAAGAGTCCCACACTGTAGAAATGTGGGCTGGTTCATTAAAGTCGTAGGGATAAAAGAGGTGTGTTCATATCCTCACACACTCCACACCCATAGGGTCTGAATCTTAAATCATGCCTGATGTGGAGCACAAGGTTTTTTTTTTTTTCTCTGTGCCTCGCCATTACTGTTTACGTAAAGCTTGAGCCATATAAAAATCCTTTACTCGTAATATAACACTGAGTGTTATACACAAGGCATATAAACACATTAATGAATTCTTCACACATCTGTCCTGAGCCACCTGTTTGGGAGACACACATTTCAGGAAGACCGTTCTCCCTTGACTGACTCACTCCCTAATCGCATTCCAGGCTGTAGGAGCAGCACTCTAATGTGAGTCACACATTAGAGTGCTGCTCTAATGGTGGTAAAAACAGACATAAATCGAATCAACAGATAATGGAATCCAATATGGCTTTACCTTCAGTGGAACAAAATGCTGAGGTAATTTGACTCGGCCTGCCATGCCAACGCAAAGCCCATTTTACAAGCCACGGTGCAGAGTTAGGGGAAAAACCCTCCCTGTCCCCTCCCCCTCTCATCCCCTCCCCTCCCTTTCCTTCTCCCAAGTCCCCCACCCTGTCTTCGAGGAGATGCGATGTGACAGCCTTGTCTTAAAAATGGCTTTACTCCTTCTGTAGTACGTGTAAAGGTGAGAGATCAATGCTGGCACAAAATTGAACACAGTGCCCAGTGACACACACACACACACACACACACACACACACACACACACACACACACACACACACACACACACACACACACACACACACACACACGGTACCACCAAGAATCCTTTACCCGACGTCACTGATGCAGATGATAAACACCATTTGCTGGAGCTCATTTATAGCCTGTGTAGCTCCATGCAGCATTCAATAAAATCTAGAATTTTGGGCTTTGATCCTTTGTTCCTAAATTCATACAGCCTGCGCATGAGTTAAAAATAAATAAATTAATAAATAAAAATTGAATTATGGGAAATTTCCATCCATCCATCTTCAACCGCTTATCCAAAATCGGGTCGCGGGGGTAGCAGTTCCAGCAGGGAACCCCAAACTTCCCTTTCCCCAGCCACATCAGCTAACTCTGACTGGGGAATCCCGAGGCGTTCCCAGGCCAGTGTGGAGATATAATCTCTCCATCTAGTCCTTGGTCTGCCCCGTGGTCTCCTCCCAGCTGGACGTGCCAAGAACACCTCCCTAGAAAGGCGTCCTGGTGTTCTTGGCACGTCCAAGAACACCTCCCTAGAAAGGCGTCCTGGTGACATCCTTACTAGATGCCTGAACCACCTCAACTGACTCCTTTCCACGCAAAGGAGTAGCGGCTCTACTCCGAGCTTCTCACGGATAACTGAGCTTCTCATCCTATCTCTAAGAGAAAAGCCAGCTACCCTTCTGAGAAACCCCATTTCGGCCACTTGTATTCGCGATCTTGTCCTTTCGGTCATGACCCAACGCTCATGACCATAGGTGAGGGTTGGAACGAAGATCGACCGGTAAATTGAGAGCTTTGCCTTTTGGCTCAACTCTCTTTTTGTCACAACGGCGTGCGCTGCTATTTGGGTAGCAGTGAAGGCCGAGGGCTTTGATGGACCAGACCCGGGCGGCAGAAGCTGGCTCTAGGGACGTGGAATGTTACTTCTCTGTGGGGGAAGGAGCCGGAGCTTGTGCGGGAGGTGGAGCGTTATCAGTTAGATCTGGTGGGGCTTACCTCGACACACAGCCTCGGCTCGGGATCCGTACTCCTGGATAGGGGTTGGACTTTGTTCTTCTCCGGAGTTGCCCAGGGTGTGAGGCGCCAGGCGGGTGTGGGGATACTCACGAGTCCCCGGCTGAGTGCCATGACATTGGAGTTTACCCCAGTGGACGAGAGGGTCGCCTCTCTGCGCCTGAAGGCCAGGAAGGGGAGGGGAAGACTCTCACTGTTGTCTGTGCTTATGCACCAAACAGCAGTTCAGAGTACTCTTCCTTCTTAGACACTCTGAATGGAGTATTGCTTCGGGCCCCAGTAGGGGATTCTATAGTCTTGCTGGGGGACTTCAATGCACATGTGGGCAATGATGGAGATATTTGGAGGGGTGTGATTGGGAGGAACGGCCTCCCTGATCTAAACCCGAGCGGTGTTTTGTTATTGGATTTCTGTGCTAGTCATGCATTGTCAATAACAAATGCCATGTTCGAGCATAGGGATGCTCATAAGGGTACTTGGTACCAGAGCACCTTAGGCCGAAGGTCATTGATCGATTTTGTGATCGTATCATCTGACCTGAGGCCATATGTCTTAGACACTCGGGTAAAGAGAGGGGCAGAGCTGTCAACTGATCACCATCTGGTGGTGAGTTGGGTCAGGTGGCAGGGGAGGCCACTGGACAGACCTGGTAAGCCCAAACGTGTAGTGCGGGTGAATTGGGAACGTCTAGGGGAGGCCCCTGTCCAAGAGCCCTTCAACTCCCACCTCCAGCAGAGCTTTTCCAGAATCCCTGTAGGAGCTGGGGATATTGAATCGGAGTGGTCAATGTTCAAAGCTTATATTGCTGAAGCTGCAGCTGTAAGTTGTGGTCTTAAGGTTCTGGGTGCCTCAAGGGGAGGTAACCCTCGAACAGCGTGGTGGACACCTGGGGTTAGGGAAGCTGTCCGACTGAAAAAGGAGTCCTTCAGGGATATGTTATCCCAGGGGACTCTAGAGACGGTTGCAAGGTACCGGCAGGCTCGAAGGACAGCAGCTGCAGGGGTAGCAGAGGCAAAGCAGCGGGTGTGGGAGGAGCTCGGAGAATCCATGGAGAAGGACTTTCGGGCGGCACCAAGGTGCTTCTGGAAGACCATCCGACACCTCAGGAGGGGGAAACGGGAAACCACCCAAGCTGTGTACAGCAAGGATGGGACGCTGCTGACCTCGACTGAGGAGGTAATCGGGCGGTGGAAAGGGCACTTTGAGGAACTCCTGAATCCGATTAATCCACCCTCTGTTGCAGAGACAGAGCTGGAGGATGACGGGGGGACGACGTTGATTTCCCTGGGTGAGGTCACTGAGGTAGTTAAACAACTCCACGGTGGCAAAGCCCCGGGAATTGACGAGATCCGTCCAGAAATGCTGAAGACTCTGGGTGTTGAGGGGCTGTCTTGGTTGACAGGCCTCTTCAACATTGCGTGGAAGTCGGGGACAGTGCGTAAGGAGTGGCAGACGGGGGTGGTGGTTCCCCTTTTTAAAAAGGGAGACCAGAGGGTGTGTGCCAACTACAGGGGCATTACACTACTCAGCCTCCCTTTTTACTCTTGCAGGAATCCTGGAGGGGGCGTGGGAATATGCCCATCCAGTCTACATGTGTTTTGTGGATTTGGAGAAGGCATATGATCGCGTCCCTCGGAATTTCCTGTGGGAGGTACTGCGGGAGTATGGGGTGAGGGGGTCACTTCTCAGGGCCATCCAATCCCTTTACACCCAAGGTGAAAGCTGTGTTCGGATTCTCGGCAGTAAGTCAGACTTGTTTCCAGTGGGTGTTGGCCTCCGCCAGGGCTGTGCTCTGTCACCAATCCTATTTGTGATTTTCATGGACAGGATATCAAGGCGCAGCCGTGGAGGAGAGGGTATCCAGCTTGGTGAGCTAAGGATTGCATCGCTGCTTTTTGCAGATGATGTGGTCCTGATGTCATCATCAGTCTGTGACCTGCAGCGCTTGCTGGATCGGTTTGCAGCTGAGTGTGAAACGGTGGGAATGAGGATCAGTACATCGAAATCTGTGGCCATGGTTCTCAGCAGGAAACCGATGGATTGTCTACTCCAGGTAGGGAGCGAGTCATTACCCCAAGTGAAGGAGTTCAAGTATCTCGGGGTCTTGTTTTACGAGGGATGGAATATTGGAACGTGAGATTGGCCGGAGAATCGGAGCAGCGGGGGCGGTATTGCAATTGTTTTACCGCACCGTTGTGACAAAAAGAGAGTTGAGCCAAAAGGCAAAGCTCTCAATTTATTATGGGAAATTTAAATTTTTTAAATAGACCTTTAATTATGTGTGAAGATGTAAAGCGAGCAAGTGAGTGAGGCATGTGCAATACTTTATATGAATATGTCAGCAACTTCAAGGTAAAAATGGTGATGATATGATGATAGTAATATAATCGGTTGACAATTTCGGCTATACAATGATACATAACATCACAATTAAGGTTAATACCAATGAGTGTGTGTATACACTACCAGTACTAATTATAATACATTTATTAATGCCAATTTTTTTAATTAATAAAAACTGCCAAAGACTCTTTAAATTTTGAAATCTGCATCAGACCATATTTGTTAAGTAATCTATTTTGTTAGGAATAAAACATACCAAGGCATGGACATTTTATCAGCTTTAACAGAGCAGCTGTGAATAGTCATTCCTTCATCACTCTCTCTAGTTTCCTCTTTCATGAAGTTAATAAAATCGCAGCTGCTCTACTGTCAGCGCTGCTTTTATCGACAAATTAATCAACAACTTCTAACCAATCGGATTCTAGAGCTCAAAAGCATTGTGGTATAAATGACTGAAGTTCATATTTCGTTCGGTTGCTATGGAAAACAGCTGTATATATTGTGTATATAAGCTGTGTAGACAGTCAGGGTGATGCTGGAGCGCATGCAGCACACAACATTATGAATATAAGAATATAAGTTAAGTAAAGGCAACAGAGTGCCTCGCTGTCAGAGATAAACCTGCTACTGTTATGGGAGTTTACGGGTGCATTGTGGACTCTGATAAAGTGAGCATCTTTCTGGATGTTTTTTTTTCCCCCTTCAAGTTCACTGTCAGGAGTAAAACAAACACACAGACAACCAAAAACACCTCATTTTCCAAATGTAGAGTGACATTTTGTCTTTACGTTAGTTACAAAGTCTCATTTTGTTACTCGTGTACACACTATACAGTAGTAACTTACAGAAATGGTTTCCTTCTGCTTCGATTGCCTTGATTCCTTCCCTCCTTGTTTAACTACAGACACACACACACACACACACACACACCAATAGCTCATGCTGTTCTTAGGCTCATTGTAATCCTGCTCAAGACAAACAATTTTACTCTTAAAAAAATACACTGTTGTCACCTCACAGCTCCAGGGTCCCTGCTTCTATTCCGAGTCTGGGTGTGATATATCTGCGCATGTTCTCATCATGGGTTTTCTCTTCACATTTACTTCACCTATCTTCCAAAACATGCCGGTGTGAAAGGAGAATTCTAAACCACCCCTAGGTGTAAATGTACTGTGTGTGTGTGTGAGCAAAGATGGTGCACTGCAATGGATTCTCATCTCATTTGAGGTGTGTGACCACCCCATACCTCGTGCTTCTTCGATAGATTCCAGATAGAAAACGATCCTGAGAGACTTCTGATGCTGTTTTTTTCCCCTGTTCCTTCTGATTGATTGACCGATGAGACAGACTGAAACCCAAACATCTTTAATCAAACTATCCCTCTGACAGAAATCACACATTATAAGGTAGGTTTAGTCAAGTTAAAATTAATGTCTTACATCTAAGAATATGACAAAGTTCAGATTGCAACCATTTTTATGGGGGGGATGCATTCGCTTAGTTATATAAATTCCTTTATGCTCTGTATCAACTAAGCAAAGTAAACTGAAGTTCATCATGTGTCCTCGAATTGGTGTTTCAATACAGTATATAGTGTTCACCTCTACAGAACACTTCACAATGTATGTAATAATTAGAGCTACAAGGTGAAATGTAGATTGACACACAAGAGCTGGATAATTTCCAGGCATGATGCATGATTCTAAAAAGTTACTGGAGGATGTCTCTAAAGGAAACTAATCAAGTATGTTCAAAGAAGAGCCCACAGGTTTTATTTCTCACAGTAAGTTGCCAATTAATTAAAGAAAGACATCCTACATTTTATTCATTCATACAAGGTGTTCAAGTCAAAATGGGACTTTTGTGCAGAATATCAGAGCACAGTTATGAGGGTAAAAACTTCCTTTATTTCTGTATATAATCCCCTGCTACACTAATGCACCATCACTAGCGCTTGGATAAAATCAAGGTAGAAAGTTTTCTCTATATGCCGGAGCCATGATCAGACTACCTGCTTCATGCTGGCCTAAACATGTGGAAATGACTTAGAGTGAGGTCTGGACAGTATGGGAAGTGTGGCAGTAACTCCCAGCTGAATTCCTATAATGTGCAAGTGGTGTTTGTGTGTACAGTTCCCACAGACAGATGCGCCTCTTCTGGAAATTGGTGACAAGTTAATGATCAGGCGTTCCACTTACTGTTGGAATGCTGGAACGACTGCGGTGGTCTCCAAGCCACCTTTTTTTTAAGAAGTCATCTGTAAATGTCAATCAGTTTCACACCTTTATTCATGAGAAAGTTCATCACAAGTCTCAGTTTGAACTCGAATGCCCCTGCTATTAATAGAGAATGAAAGGGAACATCAATCTTCCTAATTTAGCACTTGGTCCTTGGTCCTCAATTGATCATACTTTAGAAATCTAATCTCTGTGGATTAAAAGGCAAGGATTAATTTTTAACAGAATCTCACTTAATATTTTTAGACATTCCAACCACATGCCTATTTCCCCACTGTTTCCCTCGCTTTAAAATTTCAGATTTTCAAGACTCATGGGAAATGCTGAAAATGTTGGCGCTGCAATATGCAGGCCAATCAGATGGAAAGGTCACAAGTATAAACTCACTTCAGATGGTGCGAGCGCCACAGCAGAAAATAGGCAATAAAAGCTCAGAGAAAGCTTAATGATTCACATTCTCCTCCCCGATGTGGTGCCTCAGAGATACAGAATAATCGTTTTATACCCGTTACGTATTCACCTGCTAATCTATTTGTTTGTTTCGAAGAGAGCTATCTGAAAAGATTTCATTTTCAAATCGAAGATGTAATTTTCATGGTACACACGTGGACAAAATTGTTGGTACCCTTCGGTCAATGAAAGAAAAACTCACAATGGTCACAGAAATAACTTTAATCTGAGAAAAGTAATAATTAAAAAAAATTCTATGAATGTTAACCAATGAAAGTCAGACATTGCTTTTCAACCATGCTTCAACAGAATTATTTAAAAAAATAAACTCATGGAATAGGCCTGGACAAAAATGATGGTACCCCTAGAAAATACTGAAAATAATGTGACCAAAAGGACATGTTAATTCAAGGTGTGTCCACTAATTAGCATCATAGGTGTCTACAATCTTGTAATCAGTCAGTGGGCCTATATATAGGGCTCCAGGTAGTCACTGTGTTGTTTGGTGACATGGTGTGTATCACACTCAACAGGGACCAGAGAAAGAGAAGGAAAGAGTTGTCTCAGGAGATTCGAAAGAAAATTATAGACAAGCATGTTAAAGGTAAAGGCTATAAGACCATCTCCAAGCAGCTAGATGTTCCTGTGACTACAGTTGCACATATTATTCAGAAATTTAAGATCCATGGGACTGTAGCCAACCTCCCTGGACGTGGCTGCAGGAGGAAAATTGATGACAAATCAAAGAGACGGATAATCCGAATGGTAACAAAAGAGCCCAGAAAGACTTCTAAAGAGATCCAAGGTGAACTTCATGCTCAAGGAACATCAGTGTCGGATCGCACCATCCGTCATTGTTTGAGCCATGGGAGACGACCAAGGAGGACACCATTGTTGAAAACAAATCATAAAAAAGCCAGACTAGAATATGCCAAACTACATGTTGACAAGCCACAAAGCTTCTGGGAGAATGTCCTATGGACAGATGAGACAAAAATGGAACTTTTTGCCAAGGCAAATCAGCTCTATGTTCACAGATGGAAAAATGAAGCATATGAAGAAAAGAACACTGTCCCTACTGTGAAACATGGAGGAGGCTCTGTTATGTTCTGGGGCTGCTTTGCTGCATCTGGCACAGGGTGTCTTGAATCTGTGCAGGGTACAATGAAATCTCAAGACTATCAAGGGATTCTAGAGAGAAATGTGCTGCCCAGTGTCAGAAAGCTGGGTCTCAGTTGCAGGTCATGGGTCTTGCAACAGGACAATGACCCAAAACATAGCTAAAAACACCCAAGAATGGCTAAGAGGAAAACATTGGACTATTCTAAAGTGGCCTTCTATGAGCCCTGACCTCAATGCTATTGAGCGTCTTTGGAAGGAGCTGAAACATGCTGTCTGGAAAAGGCGCCCTTCAAACCGGAAACAACTGGAGCAGCTTGCTCATGAGGAGTGGGCCAAAATACCCGCTGAGAGGTGCAGAAGTCTCATTGACTGTTACAGGAATCGTTTGATTGCAGTGATTGCCTCAAAAGGTTGTGCAACAAACTATTAAGTTAGGGGTACCATCATTTTTGTCCAGGCCTGTTCCATGAGTTTTTGAGTTTTCATTTTTTTTTATAATTCTGTTGAAGCATGGTTGAAAAACAATGTCTGACTTTCATTGGTTAACATTCATAGAATTCTTATTTATTATTACTTTTGTCAGATTAAAGTTATTTCTGTGACCATTGTGAGTTTTTCTTTCATTGACCGAAGGGTACCAACAATTTTGTCCACGTGTGTACATTTTAAAACAGCAAACAGCGAGGACTGATAGACCGAGTGGCTTGGTTTCTATGGGGATACGATACCGAGAAGCCTATTGACTGAGACATCAGAGCTCAATTAAATTTTCATATCCCAAATTGGATTTTTAGGAAGCTAAAACATACCATTAGGTTAAGACATTAATAGCTTGAATGGGGAACAAACATTAAAGCCCTTGGACTTTAAGCTCACATTTATTATAGCCATCCTTCTTTTGATATAATGGACATCAATAAAGTTTGTTTATCAAACAGCAGTGTCTATATAGAGTAGGGAGAAAGTGTGTGTGTGTGTGTGTGTGTGTGTGTGTGTGTGTGTGTGTGTGTGTGTGTGTGTGTGTGTGTGTGTGTGTGTGTGTGTGTGTGTGGTGGCAGGGTGGGTTCGTGAGCGAGTGTGGGTGTTACTGAAAGTGTGAGTGTGAAATGTGAAATACAAAGATGGAAAGGAAGAGTGGATGAAAGCGAGCATGTGGAAGAGTGTAAATTATTCAGGCTGCATATTGATTCTGCTAGCATGTGCAGACACACACACACACACACACACACACACACACACACACACACATACACACACACACACACACACACATACACACACACACATACACACACACATACACACACACATACACACACACATACACACACACACACACACACACACACACACACACACACATACACACACACACACACACACATACACACACACATACACACACACATACACACACACAGACATGCTTACACACCCACACACACAGCCACCCTGCTCAGTGAATTGAGGGTGTGTTCAGTCAGGCTCCACTGTGAGAATTTTGTGACTTTGTGAATATTTTACTAAGAGAGACCAAGCAGCTTTCCAGCCTCTGGCGTGGTGTTTTCTCACAAACAGTCGTACCAACGCTGCACAGTAAATCATATTTTAATTGTTATTATGAGTTTTTGGCTTCTGCGGTTAATTAATCATAAGTGACATAATTGAGATTAGTGCGGCTCATAAAATTACCATCAGTTTTTTATTCATTGTTAATTGAATTATTGTAAATCATGAGCTCTCTTTTCCCCCCACTTGTTTTTCCTCTCTTTTTTCATGCACTTAGTTCTCACTCTTTGGTGGCATACAAGTTCACTTAATTTGTTTTGTTAAACTTTGAATACATTTGAAAGATTTATGTATTTAGGCTGTAAAATAGGTTAAAATTATGCAATAAAAGTGTAACAATTTTGTTTATTTGTTGGGTAGATTTTTATAATAAATAATCAAGATTTTAATATAGAGCAAAATTATTGAAATCAACGCTGTAGGTGTCTTCCTTCCAAACACACAGGTCACACTCACACCCGACTCCCCGTTGCAAAGTCACACTAACAATATGAAAAAAAGAAGCAGCTTTAAAAACAATTACACAAAACAAATGAAAAATATGTTCAGAGGTGTTCAGCCCAGACTCCTCTCACATTTGTTTGGTTATAATATCATTGAGATTTGTACATTTCCTTTAAAAAGTGAAATGTGATTTCTTAAACCTTAAAGGTAAATTATTCTGCAAAATTTGCTTTTTAATCATTTGAAAATGTTCAAATGGGTCTCCAGATACTGGGTATCTGTCTGGAAACCTGTGATTGAAAATGCCTGTCAGATATAGGCTCCTTTATGATGTCATAAGGGGAAAATAAATATTAACCCCAATCCCCTGAAGTGCCAACCAGAATGCTTTCCTGCATGCTTTGTGATATCCTTACTGTAGCCGACTCTGAATAGACCTGGCACAGCTAAAAGAAACACACAATCAATGCTTTGTTGTTGGCTGTACACATGAACATAAAATTCTCTTTTTGCTCTCATCCTCTGAGGCAGTGAAGACACAGTAGATGTAGTTTATATATGTTAAAAAGAATGTTAACTCTGAAATCAGACTGCTTTTTGAGTGAAGAATGATCAATGCTGGATTCGATTCAATACTGAAGGTGTAGATGTTGCTATTTTAAACTGACTTTATTACATGTTTGTCAATTGAGCCAGATAAACTGAGTCACATGAATCTGAACTACAAAGGTAGCTTACTGTGCATGCCGAAGCAGGATAGATCTTCAGGCTAGTAATTTTGAAGAATAGTCAGAACATTAGTAGCTAGAGAATTAGTGTGAAACCTTTTAAGTTTAAGAGTAGATGGTTGGATGGTGGTAATTTTAATGCCCTTCCTTTTATTCTGTCTTGTGACCAGGACTGATTCCAGTAGCTGGGGTTTTGGCATTGGGTTGGACATTTTAATATGAATATACAATGCAGCTGTCACTCAAATTGACAACACTCCTAATTGTGCATCATTTTATGGCTGAATATAATTTTAACTGATGAGTTACAGGAAAGTCCACCCCATACAGTTGTCATGAATGCAAAAATTACCTACTGAGACATTTTACCATGAGGTCTATGTTGACTGACTCACAATCACTGACAAACTGCACATTTTAGCACTTCCACAATGCACTACATTTTCAGAACCTAAGATTGCACCTTGAGCCTGAAGCAAACGTCACAAAAGCTTCTACAAACAGGCATCACTTCATACAGGATAAGTGGTATGGAGAATGGATGGATTTTTGAGCCCTCTGAGACCTATATTAACTTGATATGAGACCTTTAAAGTGAGCAGAATTTAACCAGCATTGGGCTGCATGTAAAAATAAAAACAGTAAAGAATGAAAAAAGCAAAGCAAAAAGTGATATGATGCATTTTAGCCTGTATTACGAGACCTTTTTCAGTTCTTTACCGCTGTAGTTCACCTGTTGTCACCAGCGCAATAAACAACAGCTGCAGGAGTGACAGCGAGACACTCATGTTGGGAAAGACATAGGATTTGTCCACTGCACATCCAAAAAAGAGCCCACGCCCAAGGAGAGTTAACATCAGCTCCATCAAACACTTTGTTACGGATTAACAAAAAAATTGATTGCTGTAGCCTCCTGCAGCCAGGAGCCTAGAGAGAGCTGATTGGCTGAGGTCTCTCTCAGAGGGGAGTGAGACAAGATACTCATACTCATGAGCTCATGCAAGTGCTATCTATTATATATTACACCCCCCCCTTATATTCTTATATAAGATAATTCTGTTTACAGTACTGCAGGAACACAGTTTTTACACAAATAATTGTAATAAACCATACTATTAGGAGTGATAAAACGTCATACACAAGACTGAGATTATTGACAAGCTACATCGCAAAATATAAAGTACAGTTAATAAAATGGTATACGTCGTTCAGTCATTGAGCACATTCAAATGCAGATTAAATTAGCAGCTGATGTGTTATCCTGCTTTGATATGGTTGGTTAGTAAAATGGCAGTGTTGCATGAGAAGTGCAAAAAAAACAAACAATACAAATGATGAATAATTTGAATTGCTATTTGTAAAGCACAGTCTACATGGATTTCTTGAGCTTGATGAACATATATCTATAAGACAGAGACAGACGTTAACTGCTTTCCTACAGTATGTCTCAATTGTGAATGTAATATATGTCAGATTATATTTCTGATCATCAGCTGATGGGGAAAGAAAGCCTTGATTTCATCAGTTTTACAGTCTATGAGTTAGGATGTACAGTACTGTGGAAAAGTTTGGAGCCTAGATTTCTTCATGTTAAATTAAATGAAAGAAATGGGAACCAGTTTTTTTCTGTGACAGGCTGCAAAGTGAAAAGTTAAAAACTGGTTGTTTATGTCACAAACTAAGCAGCAACCTCTTTTACCCTCCATTCAGCATCAGCAGTATACTAATCACCATTTCTCACTGGTTCATGCCTTAAGGTAAATGTTTTTTATGCTTGAATGATTCATAGGTCACTGTGTGACTTAACCAACAAACAAACAATATTCCTCTGAAACTGGTCAGGTGCAGGGACTGGACTAAAAAAAAATGAAAGCCACAAAGTCGTTCAGGAAGCTATTCGTCAAATCTATATTAAAAACACAATAAAGTCTTGCTCTTTGGACCCAATATGTAAAGAAATGAGGGGCTGTCTCAAGACTTTTGAACAGTACTCTACTGTACCATGTTTGTAGTGCAACCATAATTCACTAGTTTTAAAATGTTTACTGACTTGAAGCCTTAACCTACGCTCAAACTTCCACTTGAACAGGTTCATCAACAAATTGAGACAAATTGAAACTGGCATGGTGAAGGCAGTAGTGGTAATGACATCATTAGTGCTGCAAGCAAAAGTAGCTTTGTTTTATGTGATCAGACTTGTGGTTAAGGGGCCAATAATGACTAGAACAAATTTCGACAGAAAAACAAATGTATAATGTAAAAAAAAAATTATAAATTTTTTTTTGCATAGATGAACATTTGATGAAATACCAAATCAACACCACTGCACACACCTTTGTTATGAATGCACTGAATATGACCAGAAATTGGGCAACATATTGCACGTTGTACCATAAAACATTGCTCATGCTGGCACATAAAAAACTGAATAAAAGTAAGTGTGCCTTTGCCTAAGTACATGCCATCATGTCAGTGTGAGAGAGAGCACTATGGTAATGAGAAGTGTCAGATTGCTGTAGCTTGTTATCACATTACAGTGATTACACTGCATGATTAATACGGTTCGCCTGCTTCCAATTGCAGTGCAGCAAGGCCGTGCATTTACATGCCCGATGCATGCTGAATCTCAAACACGCACGTTCACTCGCTCGCACACGGCCGTCTACAGTTGTACATTTCCGCAGCCTGACCGTGTTCACGTGAACGCTGCAGGGTTGTCGGCAAACTCCTGACCTTCGTCGTGCACGCATCGGAAAGGTGCAGATGTTCTATGCCTTATCTAAAAGTCACCTATTTTCAGCATGATAAAAATACAAACACAAAACTTTCTAACTTGCTAATGTTCCATCAGGAGGAGACAGAAGGCTCTGGGGATGAAGCAGCTATTCGCTGACAAATTGCTAACAAAATGGTAATACCCCCAGGAAAACCTCAGTGTTGGGTGAATTTCTTGCACCTGCTCAGCTCAGTTGATGTGCAGTACACAAAAATAACTGCTCTGGAAGCATGCTGCCATGATACACATGACCACTGTCGTGTCAAGAGCTGAAGGTGAGTGCTGCCAGAGAAGTGCTTTTCCTTCAGCTCCTTAAAATAGCCATGGTATAACAGAGTTTTAATTCAACTGAAAGCACAACACGGATAACACCAAATTCTGGATGAAGTGAAAATTTAGAGCATATCTTTTGCGTTTTAGAAATTGTCCTTGTCTCTGTGCCTGGTGCTACACACTGATCTGACATTTCCATTCACTACCCTACACAAAAAAAAATCCCTTTAAAATCACCCTTAAAATCTCACAAAACTGTAAAAGTACACAAGTAGTGCTTGTGCGTCCAGTTTCTTGCTAATCCTCTTTGGTCTCCCTTTCAATCTCAACTTTTAAGGAATACCCATCTTCCTGTCTGCTCTATCGCTCTTTCCATGTAACTTAAGACGATCGTTGGCTTTTAGGTCCCGGAACTCACATCGGGTTTTGAAACACACACACACACACACACACACACACACACACACACACACACACACACACACACACACACACACACACACACACATACACACACATACACACATACACACATACACACATACACACATACACACACACACACACACTCCCCATTTCCATCATCCCCTCCAGTATTGATCTGTAACTCTATACCACATGCATCACCTCCAACCTTTGTCTACTACAGCGAGGACAAAACACAGCCCCTAAATGATCATCTTAGTTCAACGGACAGAGGAGTTATCTGAAATGGGATCAATGCCTCTCTTTATGGCCTGTGAGCGTGCATCCAAGTGGATACCTATATGTTTCTCTCTCGCAGTGTGTTTGTGTGTGTGTGTGTGTGTGTGTGTGTGTGTGTGTGTGTGTGTGTGTGTGTGCGCACTGAAAGTGCCTTTGTGAATACAATCAGACAGATTTAATCAATGCGAGAGGATAAAATGAAAAGATGTATTTTACCCAGAAGTATGCATACGCTAAACCAAGTCTACATTTCCGTCCAATATATACGGTGTTCTTATTATCAGTTCCTAGAAGCACAAATACACAAATGTACACCCACACACATCTGCACAGTAAACACGCGACTGAGTCTCTCGGAGGAGCTGTAATTAAACGATTAGATCCACATGATCAGACTGGAGACGGCTCTTAAAACTTTCCCCCCTTCCTTTCTCTTGTGCTGCTCGTAGTTGTGTATGTACTGTAAGTGTCATACATATATATATTTTTTTATCTACAAATAGATTAAATCTATGAACTCTGTGTAAACCCTTTATACGGGACACAAAAAGATTAATGTCTTAATTTTAATCATGTATATTCTTTTGGCACCAGAAAAGTACAGCTGTAGAGCTGTCCTTTTTCCATTTGTTTCAGTACTAAACAAACAAACAAACAAACAAACAAACAAACAAACAAAACAAACAAACAAACAAAAACCCTTACCTCACTCTGGGTCAATATAACATTTCTCAAAAAGTAACTGCAACAAACTTATTTTTAAAGCATGCAAAACCCAATATTCATTTTCTGGCGATATGGGGTGCCAAAATTTAACAACCCAGCATCATGAATTCCCTTTAACAGTTGCCGCCATTAGAAGGTGGATGATTAAGCATCTGATTAAATAAAGATCCCAAAAACTCTTCCCAGATTACGAAAAGTGTCATCACCCACCATAATAATGATGCGGCTGCCCTTACTATCGTCATAGTAACCATCACATAATCACTTAAGCTGTATTTGGATCCTTTTCTTGCATTTCTATCTTTTCATTCCTGTCTCTTGTTTCTTCTTTGTCATCGTCTTTATCATTTATCATCATCATCATCATCATCACACCTATTCCAGGACCCATTACTGCAAATCTCAATTTCTGTCGTCTCCCTTTCCCTCATCATCTCTTCTCTCTCTCTCTCTCCCTCCCCCTCTGTCCATCCAGCTTTGAGTCGATAATGGTTTATATGGGCGGTTATCAGATAGCCTGAGCCACTCTCACTACACACTAATGAAAAAAAAAGAATAACATTTGAGACCACTCTCTGTGTATATGTGTGTGTGTATATGTGATCATACTGACCTTATCCAAGGACATGTGCTAAGTGATCACATGATGATAACTGGGGAAAGTCGATAGCAAATTAAACTGTAACTTTTCTCCCACTCGAGGAATCTAACTGCATGTTTGTTCCTTGCATTAAAGCACTAAGCTTATGTTTTCGATAATAACACAAATTTCTTTATGATTATTATGATCAGAACTTTCACGAGACAGCATTGTACTGCTCCTAGAACAGGCTTATTCTACTAAACATGTGAACAGTCACCTTTTATTGCTTAGCTCTTAGTGATGATTTAATGACTATAAATACAGTAAGACACCAGGAAGTAGTTTTGGTTCTTAATAACTTTAAAATTAGCGTCACAATCCGCTGCGATATGGTGTGCATTCAATATGGCACGAGCAGCAGTGTTTACCGGGTCACGGCGCGCGCCATATCAGATGTAGTTTGCGCGTGAAGTGACTGAATGTTACAAGCTCAGTCATCTTTAACTCTTCGTCATCAGGCGAGATCCGATAGAGTCGATATTTGGGCCTATTTTCTTCATATTGAACTGGAGAAAAAAAGCCAATGTGTAGTAATATCGGAGGGGAAACAGTGTGGGCACACAACTGCTGGGAGAAATACCACAAACCTGAAGAGACGCATCAAGGCATACCATAATAATCACCCGGTTTTACAGCCTCTTTGTGGTAATTATGTTACCACATGTTAGCATAATTATGTTGTGGTGTATTTTATTTTATAGTTAAACCATTGCCAAACACATTAGGCTAATAGGTTAGCAAATGATTGTGACCCATAGGAGCTACAACAGTCCAAGTGTGTAAATTCATATAAAAAAGAAATAAACAAACACTGTATTGTTAGCACTGCTCCTATTGTTGTGTAGTTAAAAAATATGGACATGTAGCAGTTGTTGTGTAGCTTAAATTTTAAATGTTAAGATAATTATTTAGTGAAAAACCTTTAAAATGGTTTTGGCTAGACTAGATTGACTATAGGGTTAATTAATAATAATCTTATCGATACAATCTTACGCTTTCATTGACTAAAACTAAACTAAAATACTGAAGGGATCCTCTGACTAAAACTGCACTACAATGTCCAGACTTTTAGTCTACTAAAACTTGACTAAACAAAAATAGGATAAGATTGACTAAATATGATAAAAACTACCAGGGACATTTATCCCGGGACTAAGACTAAGACTGAAATTGAAAATAGCTGACAAAATTAACACTATTAATAACACTTTTAACTAGTTCTCAATATGTCCGTTATAAACAATTCTCATTGTTCAACTAAAAGCAAGAAAGAAAAGCAAGTGAATACTTGCCTTGGTCTGAACTAAAATCTCTCGCCATGTTGATGCTCTGGTTAATGATCTGCCTTCAGCTAAATAATTTACATAAATTCATGGTTGGATGAAGAGAGGATCTGTTACCGAAGCTGTGACGGCTTGTGTTTAGAAAATGAGAGTCATAGAATTTTTTTTCCCCCATATGTCTATCAAGAGCGCTGCTGTGTTCTTTCAAGTACTTGCTTCGGTCCACTGAAACACTTTGCTCGCTCTGCCGGTTCACAATCATTTCTCTAGAGAGACTTGTGAATGTAGAAACAGAGAAATTTCTATAGAAATTAAAGTAGATTTATGTAAATCATCCTCTCCCTCAAGTGTCTCTTAAATGCTAAGGTGAAGCTTCTAGTGCTAAAAAAAAAAAGTATTAAACACCGATTAAAATAAAATAATTTTAAAGATATATTAGAAAAGTAGATGAGAGTCTTCCAAGGAAGACATGTGTCGCCTGCCCACTGAACGTGCTACAATTCCCATGAATGGTTTTCGGATGAGGTGTGGAAAGAAGGATAGTGTGTCGCTGAGAGACGATGCTGATGTGAGATAACAGATAGTGATCCCTATGCGTCACCTACGCGGAGCGACGGGAAGTAGGGTGCTGGGGGAGCCACCGCATCGAGGGGCTGTGGGCACATCAACAACTCATACCATGGAGTAAATAATAATAGGACTCCGGCTAACATGATTTTCAGTGTAACACAACATCCAGCAAATACTGTTAGTGTTTGTGTACTGCACTGTTCCATAAAGCTCACCTTGAACCTGCTGAACGTATTTTCTCTGCTTCTGCTTGTTATTAGTAGTACTCGTTATTTCTTTGATGGACTTGCACCCACACAAGTGTGGTCACACTGACTGAGACACACACACAAATAATGTAATGCTGCTTCCTTCCGACTGAGTGCAACAATGCAGAGGCTTACAGAGGAGACTGCCCACGTTGTCCACATTAGAGAGCAGTTTCTTGTCCTCCAGTCTCCTACGCCCTGTCTTTCTGTCTGGTCAAGAGTGCCACACCCCATCTGAAAACATGTTCCAGCAGTCACGCGCCTGTGCTTCGCAGGCAGCCGACATAAAAACGGTCATTCGCTATCTTCTCATACAACGTTTCTGGCTTGTTTCTTCAGTACAAAGTTTCCCTATAGAAAAAATAAATAAACCTATACAGTTCATTAGCCCTGTACCCAGATGGAATATTATAAAAGGCAATTCATCAACATTCTTAAAATAGGAAAATCACTCCCATCCCTATCAAACTGTAGGAGAGCTCTGGAGATGTTGTGAGGAAATTGCGTTCAGGCAGAGACACGTGAGGAGAGACATTTTGGTAACACAGAGTGACACGGAAATCACAAAAGATACGTTGGGACCAAAATTTTTGCTACTTTTTGTGACAGATCGTGGGCAGTACAGTATGCAACTGGAACATTAACAAACAATTTGCATGCTGTCTCTGCAGGTGACCCTACTTTAAGTTTGTTATTAGCAGAGAAGATGCAGCTTTGAAACAGTGATGATTTGGGTTTGTCTCAACTGACAATGTGGGACATAATAATAAATCAAACTTTGCTGTTACAGCACCACAGATCATGCGAACCAGCAGCACAGATTCATACATTTCCCACCACAAAGCATGAAATCAATGAAAAACAAGCTCCATGCGTATCGCTTGTTTCCCTGGAGTTGTGGGCATCACCCATGGCACACACATTAAAATAATCGGCCGGAGGCTCGTGTGAACCAAAAACATTAATCAAAGCATCAATACTCAAGTGGTTATTGGCTGCAGAGTGAGCGTTGGAGGCGGCGTAACACACTCGGAGGACAGCGCTATCCGCTCCTTCCGCTTGCGTGAGCTCACAGACGCCCCTGACTGGCTGTAGCGCCGTGATTAATGTGGGAGCACTGATTACCTCTCATCCCTCCCCTCTGAGAGAGCTCGGCCAATCAGCCCTCAAGAGACCTCCAGCTGCGAGAGGTTACAGCACCACACAGGAATCGAATTTGCGATCTCTTGATGACAGGCGAGCACTTTACCACTGCGCCACTCGGAGCACTTACTTTTTATCTTTAGAGGGAAGAATAGGGCAGACGTTTCCTTTAATTATTTCTTTATATTTTACTACACACATTCTCATTCTCATTCTGATCAAAATGGTCTCATCTTCTCTCCAGTTTGGGTTTCTTTTTAAAATTTAAAATAGAATTTTCCTTTCTTTCTTTGTGATCAGATTATGACTGTCCTATCCAGCTCTATTGTAGGGGCTTGAAACAGCTGTGATTTGAGAAGTCTGATGAGGATAACGTCATACAGTGGAGTCATGCATCTAGCGGTTTTGTCTATTTACATAAACATTATAACAACAAAAAACTGTCAAACTACCATTATAGTCCCATTATAATGTGTAGCCTACTTTGCGGCTCTCAGCATCTCAAACAATGACGTCACGTGCTTTCCTAGGAGCAGTTCTTCTCCTCGCTGAAAGTAGGAGTAGGAAACTTCATAAACTTTTATGTCCTACTCTAAATTCGGAATATTATCAGTCCTAAATGAACTTTAAGCGCGATTCCTAGGAGTGATTCTTATGAGGAGAGATGCTTCTGAAATATGGACCCAGGTCTACAAAAGGTTTACGGTTTAGGTTTAATTCCGTAAATTTTATTACCATTGCAGTTCACCTCACATGAAGCTGAGGGATCCGGAAATGACAAGTTGATATTGAATGCTTAAAAATGCCTTTTTATTGAACTCATGCAAATGTTTGGCATGGCTGAATATAGACACACACAAATGGAGCAGAGCTGCACATGGACAGGATGTATATAAAGGCTGACCTACAGCTGTATATACAAAGAAAAGAGGTACAAAAGCCTGCATCAATGTGCGTAAATGATGAGATGTCCAATTACAGGGTAGGTAATCACAGTACATTATTCTGTTTGTGTGTGAGAGAGTGCACATGTGTGTGTGCCTGTATGTCGGGGGGGGGGGGGGGTGGTATGGGAGTTGGTGCAGTGAAAGTCAGGCTACACTCTGTAGTCCGTATTTATTTCCTGAAGAGACATCTGGATGCAATACAGCTGATCAAGGGCTTTTGCATTCACACCACAAGCTGTGTGTGTTCAAGAGAGTGAAAGAAACAGGCATTAAATTATAAATCACTGTAGTTGTCTTACCTTGGTCTGGCTTCAGGGTCCATCTGAAAATCAGGAAAATAAAGAAAGAATAATGAGCCTGAATAGAGCAGGATCAAAAAAGCAGATGTGCCATTATACAACATATCCATCATTACACCTTCTATAAATCACCTGGCACTATTATTTATCACTAGATTAGAGGATGATTAAACAACCCTGTTCTGCCTTTTCACAAAAGCATGCTTAGTTCTTGACTAGCCATGGATGGGTATGCTATTTTCGGCTAGGCTCATTAGCCTAGGGCTACAATTGTGGGCTTTCACTCTGATTAAATACGCTCACTTGTAGCTGCATTTAAAGCCTGACACAAACAGCGCTAACTAGCCCGAGACCACAGCAGAATCAAAGGCATCTGAAGTCAGTTGGGTGGCGGTTATTTTAGCTTTTTCACCACAATTCCCCATCTGTGTGCATGTGTGTGTCAAGTCATCTCAGTGTGAGAAACAGAGAGGAGGAGGAAATAAAGATGGGAAGGAGAAGCATCAGTGGTAGACAGAGAGAGAATGTAAGAAAGAGGAAAAGACAGAAGAAAGGACAGAAAAAATCTTCAACTTTAATTAGGAGACAGGACATTGTAATGAAAAGCAGATAAGAGAGAGCACAGCGTCTGTCTGTGCATTAGCGCCTCTGCCTCGGTTCTGCAGGCCACTTTGATTAGGAAGCTGAATGAGTGAACATTCTGGGCTGTCCAAAAAAAAAAAAAAAGAGACTATCATTTGAAACTGGATAATTGGAAGGAGTGTGTAAAAGAAATGAAGAGCAAGGAGACAGAAGCTTTGTGGGACTTTAGAGAGGGTGAGACAGAGCATCTGATTAACTGCCTGGGCTCTGCTTCCCAGAATCTAGTGCTACCATAAACTTCTTTGAACTTTGACATCCTCACTGACCTGAGTTGAAATGGAGTCATATATTAACGGGCTGGTGACAGGCTATAGCCTGGATACACTTGAAAGCTTTCAAATTAAGGGATGTATGTTTTCTTACACACCAAGTCAGTGTTAAAAACCATCTGATGGGTGTGTTCCATTGCCTCACAGTCATGTCAAATCTTCTACAAAAAATATGACTGAACCAGTAACCAGTTAGTCCTCAGAGAACAGTCCTAGATGGCAAACTTGGGTAAATCCAATAGACCCTGATTATAAAACTGGTTCCATTTGCACATGCATGAGTTTCAGTACTAGAATATCTCCGATTGCATAAACACGTCAACTTTGGCACTATGTTTGGCAGGACCTCAACACTACTCATCACTCTGAGAGCACCATCCTCATGGTGGTAGCGCTGTCAAGATTTCAACAGCTGAAAATGGTTGGAACCAAATACAGGGCAATCCTCTGCGAGATATATGAAACTGAAGTAGAGTTTCAAGTTCCAACAGGACAAAGAACCTGAACTGACTGTCAGCTGAGAATCTATTTGTATAGACCAACCTGCGAAGTGGAACACGCTCAAATATCAAGATCCAGATGAGCAAAGCTGACAGAAAAATCTCTTGGGTGACTCGAAGCTGTAATCACAGCCTTAGATGGTTCTACCATTTACAGTATTGATCCAGGGGGAGGTTACTTATACAAGCAACAAATGTCTTCTTTTTGACGAGTCACAATAAAAATATTTTGCAGCTTCAAATGCAAGACAGTGTGTGTGAATTAAACAGGAAAAAAATAATAAGCCTTAATTATGCCTACTTCAGTTAGATGTTGTAATATTTCAGTATGTGGAAAAGTTGAATATCCAATTCAAAATTGTTTGCCTTGTTATATTGCAGTACAAAAATGGTTATGGTAAAATTATTATCAAGCTCAGTAAAGCATTACTTTATCGTAACCTTACTAGATCTTAAGAAGTGCCATGCACGTGCACAAAGTTTGCCATGTGATTATGTCCAGCTGGCATGGCTTGGTATCAAATGTAAGGAAAACTTTCTGACTACGTATTTTGTCTTCACACTATTATGCCTCGTTTAGACAGTGCTAGCAGAGAGAGGGCCATGGGAATGCTTCAACTTGGTTCAACATAAGCAGACATCGCCAGATGGTTTGGCGTTGCCAGGAATCTGAGTTCCAGACTATGAAACTGATTCCCAACAACTGGTAGGTCTGGAATGCCAAGTGTGACAGCGCCAAGACAAGACAGACTAATTCGATGGCATTATTTGAGAAATCGTACAGAAAATACGGCCACTACTCCTGGTGGTATTCCAGTGTTACTTACGCCATAAAGTTGTAGGACTATTTAAAGATGTTTGGCTGCAGGAGGACTTGTTCGACGTGCAATGAGGCCAGATTGTGAGCCAATGTTGAATCTACGTCATTATCAATGTCGTCTGAATTTTAAATTTCTGAAGGGCACAACGAGTTTTGTACATAATTGAACTACCTTATTGATGTGAATTTATATGTGCAACATTTATTTTGTTCATGAGTATATTTAAAGTCGTTGCACAGAGTTGGGCCGGAGTCATACCACCTTAATCCACTGTGAAACTGCTTAAACGCTCTGTGTGGAACTGAATCGCTTCAGTTGCCATCTACAGGATATGAGCAGATGCTAAAAAAAAAAAAAAAAACGGAATAGATGAGCAAAAAAAAAAAAAACCTGCGTGTCCTCTTGAGAGTGTTTGCTTGCACTGCACAAATTCATTTCTCCTCTACTCCACTGATTCTGTGAACAGGCAATCAAAAGTCTTTCATCTTTCTCCCACTGGCCACGCTGATTCAACAAAATCAATCACCAACCATGGAGAACACAATACAAAAATCTACAGTCGATGGCTGATTGCGCTGCTGTGTCAGGCCATGAGGATGTAAGAGTGAATAACTGTGTCTGAGAATGCAGGAAAGACAGGGTCTCTGTTTAACACATAAGATCTCAGACCCACTTCTCCTTTAACGGAAATTATAGGGGACATGACACAGACAAAATGGACCACATGGAACACATTTTGAAAGACGTCACATGGCATTATCCCTGACAAGTTAAAATGCCTATGTGACAGATCACAGCTGTATTTTCTTTTTTTATGCCTCATCGTCTCATCTCTATACCGCTTTATCCTGTATACAGGGTCGCGGGGTCTGGAGTCTATCCCGGGAGACTTGGGGAACAAGACGAGGAACACTCTGGATGGGGTGCCAATCCATCACAGGGCACAGACATACACACACTCATTCACATACTACGGGCAGTTTGGGAACACCAATTAGCCTAAACTGCAGGTCTTTGGTCTGTGGGAGGAAACTCACCAAGCATGAGGAGAACATGCAAACTCCATGCACACAGAGATGGAAATCGGACCTTGGAGGTGCAAGGCGACAGTACTAACCATTACACCACCGTGCCGCCTATACTTATGCCTGAGGTCTAAATACTGATTTTACCAAGTTTCAGTATTAACTTCCTATTGTGTGAGCAGTACTTAACTCAGAATGCAGCCTTGAATATGGCCATGCGTCCTGACAAATTTTCACCAAACTCATTTTCCATATTCCTGAATTTAATGCCAAACTGCTACTGTTCCCTGATTGTAGGAAATCATGAAGCTTGTCATCAGAGTTTGTGCTGTGCTTCATGGTAGTGGTCAAAAAACATAATATCTGTTCATACATTATTGAAAGCTGGATCATAGCAGTTTGTAGGTGGTTTGAGCCTCTTTGTAATGGATCATAAGATGTGCTTACATGGACCATAGTAGTCCAGTAATAATTGAATAGTAGCCCAGGTGGAATAAAAATACATCAAGCAAACACCCTAATCAGAACATATCGACCAAATCCGGGGTGATCGGAATGAATTTTCAAGTGTAACGAGAGGCGTGGTGTCTTCCAGGGAAGACCATTTACTGCGTTTACCTTCATCCACTGGGTCTCTAACTGAAATGGCTCTCCATTTCACACACAGTAAAGCATCCAATAAAGTGTAGATGAGACTGACAGATAGATGATTTTAGTAGACAGATGCATCTCGTCCACAAGTTGGTGACAAGTTATCCATCGATTTTTCAAAAGATCAGGCGTTCCACTCTTTGAATTTTCACGACAACAAATGCCATGGGCTCGAAGCCACTTGAGCTGGGATCATCCACAGACATACGCCCTTCTTTAAAATGCTCTGCGCTTGAGATTTTCTGGAAATGTCAATCGGTTTTATGCCTTCATTCACAAGAAACTTCATCACAGTAAATCCCAGTTTGACTTGGACACCGCTCGTGGATAAATCATAGACAATTGTGTAAGTTCATAAACGGTTCATGACGGTTCAGCATGAGTGTGGCACGATTCACAGTGGAGTTGAAAGTGACTACATCACAGTCGCAAGTACACTGTACCATTTTGTAGCTAATGTGTAGCCAATTCGTAGATGATTACAGCATGTTATGTCACAAAGACGAGCAACCAAGAACCGAGCGTTTTAATCCAGGACAATTCGACATGCTCTCCCACGGAAATGTGGGATGTGGACTACAAAAAAAATTTACAACATAAACACTCAAAAACAAAATTACTCAGTTAAGTAAAAAAAGTAGAATGTTACTTGTTGAAATGGATTTTAATTAATTATGAATGCAATAAAAGATCAAGGAGCTTTTCATTTTATACTACAACAGACAGGAGAAACATTAGCAGCAGTGTTACTGTGTGACTTTCTTAATTAAATAAAATCTTGAAAAAACAATAATCACGATTTTGTCATAAACTCTCATCATTTCTAATTTTTTACACTGAGATGCTCATCAAGGCAAGTTTATTCACTGGAGATGCATACAAGGCTAAGTGGTATGATTTCAGCCAGGATAGAGCATGAGGTCTGTGAGAACTTTTTTCACTTTTTGAAAGCGTGCTTAAAGTTAAACAGTTGCGTTCACGTTAGTTTAGTCCTGAGGTTCTGCCTAATCAGTGCAGAAATAAAGGTTAGCTCTATAAAGCAAACTCCTCTAAAAACTCGTTCTGCTTCCCTACTCGCTCTGTTGCTTCACTCACAGATTTGTAGATTAGACTTCAACCTAAAGACCCATGAAGTAAGTGTGTATGGCTGACTGTGCACAGTCACAATTATTCTTGCCTTTCTTTACATTTATCATGGGAAAGAATCCACCTAGCCTGACATCACATTTTTCAAATTTGTGTCAATTCCGTGTAACAGCGGTTCGACTGTTCAATGCATTTTAGGTGGAATGTCGGCTAAATTACAGAAGAAAAAAAAAAACACTGAACCACATTAGGATTCGTGCAGGGGCATGTGGCATTTTCATAATTTACGGTAAGGGTGAACTCTTTTTTTAATATATTTTTTGAGTACAAAATTTTATTTGAAAGAGCAAAAGCGAAGAGTTTGCTTTATAACCAGGGCCAGAGCTAATCTTTATTTATTGACTAATTCAGCACAACCTATTCACATTACATTATTTGACACTTTATTTGAGGAATTGAAAACATCTCACAGACCTCATGTTCTGTCATGGCTGATTATCATTTACCATCACAATTAGTGATGACTAGTGTACATTAAAATGTTTTGGATATACGTAGTTTGATCATTCTTAATCTTAGACTACTAATATATTTGTTGATGACTTGACTTTATTTTTACACAAGTAATATTACAAAAGTGATGTATGCCGTGAGTAGAGTAAGGTTTGCTGAGCTGGTGTTTTGCTGATCTAGGCTTGTAGGCTAATGCAAAATCCTGCACATATGGTCTTTCCTTAACACACACACAAAACAATGCACTGGTTGCAAATTAGCCATATCACTGACTTTTTATATAAATATTCTCTAATAAACATTTAGCTCTGTCCTACAAAAAGCCTGATTAGTTTGCACAACAGCAAACACATCTCTCAGCAATTCAGACAGAATAAATACAGAACTTAAATGACATTTCTTGGTTGCATTTCTGAATTTAAATGAGACTCTTATGCTTTTAATGAGGCATCTTTTTTTGATCATTTATTTACAACTCAGTATCTAGGTGAACATGAGGTTGAATAGAGGAGATTTGTGTGTGCCTGCTTTAACTGATGGACTGTATAGAAAAGCACTCAATAAACTTTAATTTACTAAATGACTTCTCTCACTGGACGAAGTGTGTGTCTATGTCTTTCTCAGTGTGTTAGTGTGTGATAAAGAAAATAATCAGAGAATAAAATCGACATTTAATTACAATCACAATTAACCTAGGGAGGTCATTTCCCAGCTTTCACCCATTAATCAATAGGGGTGGGAATCACCAGTCACCACCTGATACGATATCACGATACCTAGGTGCCAATTTAATGAGAATTGTGATTCTGTAAGTATTTTAAGAAAAATGTGCGCTCTTGGTGTTTTGAGACTGGTGTAAGCGTGTGTAACGACTGGGTTTGAGGCTAATTCCCCTCACAGAGTTTTGATAAAAAGGCAGATCGGAGGCTTTTCCTGTGCACAATTTTTGATAATGTAATGCCATAAAAATGTGTTTCTGTTGCGCCACTCAGACGTTCCTGTGCTCGGTACAGAATCATTTATATCTTAGACTGATCGGCTGATCACCGGCCAGAGTAAATAAAACTGAAAAAATTCTCGGCACTTGTCGAACGACTGGCTCATCTCCATTATAACGGTAAAAAATTATATATATATATAAATATATATATATATAAAATCAATTTTGGAGTCAATGTGGTGATACGTGAATCAGCACACAAAGGAATCACAATTCATAACTGAATCGATTTTTTACCGCATTTTCATCAGTTAGGGTAAAACTCATGCGCACACCCACACACGCACGCGTGTACACGCATACACAGAAAGACATCTAATTTACCTGTCACTACTGCTACTGGAAAACTGTTCATGACGTGAAGACCAATGAGCTGAGGGCACCATTTAAATACTATAAGCCTTCTCAATAAATATGTGTATTTATATACACGTAGCAGAGTGTTTATTTGTGTAAACAAGTGAGAATAAGTTTATGTCTATATTAACTGACTATATTTGTGTAAGTGTGTGTATGACCTTGATATGTGCAGTTGTTCTAGCTGTAGCCTTATGTTAGTCTCAGCCTTGGCAAACATCCAGAGCACCAATAACCTACGATAACGCGGTCCTTCATATATACATCCATGAGCATGTGTGGTAAATCCTCGTGCCTGTGTGTGTCCTGAATGCTTACACCACTGCCCTTCATATGCCTCCCTAGATTTGCTGAGACTTTCCTCTCTCTTTCTTCTCAAGGCCCTGAAACACCACTTAATAGCCTCATACATCTGAAGACCTTCAAAACAGCCCCCTCCTTCCAGCCACCCCCCCGACCTCATTTAGGAAATTTTAGTGCTCACTCAGGAGGACTGGCTCAGAACATTACCAGGGTTCAAAGAGAAACATTTTGGAAACATTTTCCATTTTAGTTTTGACGCCTGGGGAGAGATTGGATGTTTAGTCTCCGTTTTCATGGTGACAATAGGAGCCCACAATTATTTGTCAGAAACCTTGTGCGTCTCCCTAATAAATGCAACGACCTTTGTGGTGAAGACAGAATAATAATTTACAGAAAGACTCAGGCCTAGCGTCTTCTGCATACATATTGTATGGATAGTTCTGTGGTAAAAAAAAAGTGCTCAGAGAAAAGGAGCCCTATTTCTTAACACTTAGAACGAGTACTCAGGTCAGTAAAAATGTTTAACTAGATTAATCAAGCTTATGAACTGATTTTTTTTTGTTTTGTTTTAACCCTACCACTTTTTTTAGTTCCTTGCTTTCTCTGGAGCCCTCAATGACTGATCATTATATATATACTGCAAATATTTATTTATTTATTCATCATTATTTTGTGTCATCTGGTCTTAAGATGCCTATGAACTGTAGTATTAACCAAGTTCTGTTTAGTTTTTCCTTTTTGTCCAGTGTTTATTACTGTTAAAGACATTATTCCTGAAAAGAAAATGAATGTAATTTATTTTAAACATTTACTTTAATATTATGAAATTTAATTCATCCAGTATTACGTATGCTTGGGTGTCTGGACTTGTCTGTCATCAAACAGTCTTCATCTGTAATGCTGTGTGTTAAGATCACACACGAACAGCTATTTTAACCCATACTGTACGTTTCCTCACGGTGTCTCTGGTGGGTTGATGCCTTCTAAGGAGTGTTCTGCTCCTTAAGATGCGATGTGTAATATTACATTAGACATCCAAAAATATGTGATTGACTAAAAACATTTTGAAACATTAACACAAGTTTCTTAAAATGGACTAAAATCCAGGAGGTTACCTTTTATGGTTTTGCACAGAAACCACAAGAAGAAACTCCTTCGAATGCCAAACCTTTGGATAACAATGTACTTTACTATTTTAGGACTTTAATCTTGCGCTCCCTGCTCTGAATGAGAATGGCTGCTTACCAGAGGCATGGGTTCCAGAGCAGCTGCACCAGGTGGCCGGGGTTGTCCAACAGCCAACAGAGGTGCCAGGACGGCTGGGGCCACGCCATTTTGCTCAGCCTGGTCGAGCTCACCCAACTGCTGTGTGATGGAGTCCATCTCCTCCTGGAGTTTCTCGGTGTGGACGCTGATCTCGGCAATCTTCTCTGCAGCCTGTGCTGTCAAAAACGCCTCCTTCAAGTCTACCAGGTGAAGCACACGCCACTCCTCCAGACGCACCAGCTTCTGTAACTCGTCAAACTGCTGGTTCACGTAGCGCTCCAGCTCCTCAGGGCTCATCTAGAGGGAGAAAAAACAGTCAAAGCAGAGAAGGAGACGAGAGCGAGCGAGAGAGAGAGAGAGAGAGAGAGAGAGAGAGATGACATAAATTCAAAGAGAAAAAGATAATTGGAGAAGACATTGACACAGACTTGCCAAATGAGCCAAATCTAATTTCGGCCCTCTGATAAAAATTGCAAAATGGAAATATGGGGCACAGGCACCGATGGAAGAGCTGAGGACTTATGTATGTGAAGAAAGGGAGGACGTGGGTAACAATTATGAGATAACATGATTGAGGGCCTGGAAGTCCAGAGACGGAGATTAGTCAAAGAGCTTCAGAGATCAAACTTGTCATTTTAACAGCAAATAGTGAGGGTTTTTCACGTCCCATTTCACAATAAGGACTTTGGCTTTGAGTGCCGCAATTCTACACCATCTGTTCAGGTTGCTGCATTTAAGTGTACACCGGTAAACCCCATTCCTTACTTCGCCTTCAGGATTTGTTTACAATCACTAATTAGAAACCATATTTTTACAGCTAAAGCACTATGACTTAACCTCTCACAACCATACCATACCTCGCAATTTTCCCCCCTAGTACAGATCTGGCACTACTGTAGGTGAACAGTGCTTGCCCCATTCCTTTTCCTTTGATACACGCCCAGATTTATTAGCTAAAACTGTCCTTACACATTAGCATGTCTCTCTCTCCCTCTGCATCACGAGGCCACATTCCTAACTCCAACTGGCTGAAAATGCTATAGATTTTCATTAATTCTTTCATTTATTGTCTATACCGCTTATTCTGTGTTCAGGGTGATGGGGGCCTGAAGCCTATCCCAGGAGACTTGGGGCACAAGGAGGGGTACATCCTGAACAGGGTGCCAATCCATTGCAGGGCGCACACACATTCGTAGGTGGCAATCGAACCCTCAACCCTGGAGTGCAAGGCCACACTGCTAACCACTACGCCACTGTGCCGCTGATATAGATTTATCCTTTTTTTTCCCACAACTGTGCGACCCTTACTTAGAGGTAAAAGGTTATCATAACATAATAATAGTACCGATTATAAAATGTGCAAAGAGTGATGATAAACAGGGGTCTGGGCAAGCTGAAGTTTTATTACTTGGATAATGTTGATGATTAGGGAAACCAAAAATAATCCATGAATAACGAAGAGAATCAGTTCTTCAGAAGTAGGGGGCGCACAAGTCAATTAAATGCAGAGACAGAGATGGTTCTTTGTTCTTTGATGGTTCTTTCTGTCTATGGCATTAGTCATTTATTTTTTGAGCCTAGCCTTGACTGTCTTTCATACACCGCTAATTCCAGCTACTCTTGAACACTAGCGGATTCAGTATAAAAAGGATACAAGATGTAAGGGCATGTTTAATCTTGAGAGCAACTGTTGTCAATGTGCACATGTTCGAAGATTCTGAATGAATCAAATACATTATTCAAATCCTGGAGTACAACACTCTAAGGTTCTAATAAAATTTTTAAACGTTGAAGCTCCCACAGCTGATTCTGTAGTGGTTGAGCTCTACAACCAATGCAAACACATGCTGGTTCTTAAAAAGGCTGACGGATACCTGAACCTACTGTATATCGGCACGGTATCCATGGAAAAGGGGTATCAGGGGAGTAAAAATGGCTATAGACCTCCAGTGAGTGCAGAATCTATTCAAGAAAAGAAATACTGACTACAAAGAGCTGTCAATGAGAGAAACACATTAGAGGCACATTAACTGCAAATGGCTTTGAAATGGCCGTCACCTCAGCCAGAGTGATGGCCCCTGTCCAAGTGAGTGCTTTTTCCAGGAAGATTTCCTTCACTTTTTCTCTTCCTGCTATTGGCATTTCTCTGTGACTGTAATCAGACTGTCGAAATTACATGCCAACTCAAAACAGAGAGAGAGAGAGGGAGGGAGGGAGAGAGAGAGGGAGAGCCCTTTTCACCAATGAGTGTAAATGCAAAAGAAGCACTTTAATGACTTTAAGCCCTGAACTATTCAAGTAGATAGTTAAAAGAGAGAGAGAGAGAGAGAGAGAGAGAGAGAGAAAGAGAGAGAGAGAGAAGGAGGTAGAGATGGAGGGAGGTCTGGCTAGACTACACCATGATTCTTCAGTTCATGCCTTCCCTGTTAAAATTTTTATATCTCCAAAGATTTTATAATGTTGCATTAAACAGTTTGGCAGATTTGTGAAGCACATGCACACGTGCCCCTTATTCCATTACTGTATCCATGGCCTTCACTAAGGACATTAAACACACATGAGAAAAGAACGGGGAGAGCATGATACATACTGATTACATTTGCTGAACATCTGTTGGTCTTGTGTTATTTTTTAAACGTTTTAAAATAAGCAGAATATCCCAGCTGGAGAAGAACAGAGTAAGAGCCAGAACCCTCCATGGATCAGCATGCATATATAATCTAATAAGTCTAAACTTCCTTCAAATAGCTCTCCATCGTCCCAGAGGAAGACCGAGATATAAGCTGGCAGACGCACAGGTCGAAAAACATGACCCCTGAGGCAACACCCGTAATTAAACAGGCACACTAATGAGCTAACATGCCCCGGGAATGATCTTGTACATCACTATGCCGAATATTTATTTCAGAATTTTGGCATAACGATTGGAGGAGCTGTGCATTAAAAACAGTTTGTTTGTTTTTCTTTTTTTAAAGTGAATTCAATGACCTTAAGAGACTCTGATTCACAGAGTTTACATGCGGAGGATTTGACTATTTACTTTATTTATTACTATATCATCTTTTAAGGCCAGAAATGAGTTCTGCCCTTAAAGCAACACATACTGTACATAATTTCAACATCACTTAATTTAGGGGAAAGGTTAGGATCTTTGTGTCATCTTGTATGACAACTAGAAAATGTGATGGTTCATCTGGCAGTTTTGAGAAAAACACGTTTTTGCCAAAGATTAATGGAGAATATTTGGTGCATGTCTTCTTTAAACCATAAGAGTGTCAAAAAGCACAACTGCTTATAAATAATATGTCAAAATAGTTTGGTCATATCAGTTTTTCAATATGCTACACCTCCACAGCCTGCAGTTGTGCTTTGGCCAATTTAAATATGCAATTTAGTATTGATATGTTAGTTATTATTTTAAAAAGATAGTAGTCATGTTTTGTTGCACATACATTTTGTTTTAATTTACATAGATTGTTGAAGATTGAAGAACACGTTAAAAATAGTTTATAGTTGAGTTCAGTTCAGTTTATAGCATCATCCTCTTCCTCTACCAGTTTCACTTTGGTACAGGAGGACTGTGCCTTATTATAGTAATCTACGGCTGATGGAGTGACGACAATTGCAGTCAACAGCCTGTAAACACCCTTTATCTTCTCCAGTCCATCAAACACATTCAATCGTTCACTGCAGTTGCAATTTTGGCCAGACGGTTCCACTTCACTGATCACGTGACAGACAGAAGCCATTTTTATTTATTTTTTGGACATGTCACATTTTTGAAATGCGGTCATTGACTGTCAAAACCGCACAAGTTCAACACAGGAGGATGGACCGCAATTAAAAAAAAAAAAATTTTGATAACTTTGTGTGCCTGAGGAAAGTATTTTGCCAGATTGAGTAAAAGTCCAAAAATAGAGTTTATGGAATTTCAGAAGAAGCAAAAAAAGAAGAAGGTGCCTTTATTAGTCAAATACACATTACAGCACAGTTAAACTCTCTCCTTTGCGTATCTCTGCTTGTTAGGAAGCTCTGGTCAGATCACAAAATCAGCCATGCTATGGTGCTCCTGGAGCACAGGAGGTTAAGAGCCTTGCTCAAGGGCCCAACAGTGGCAGAGGCTTCAACCTTCATACCAGTACCCCACAGCCTTAACCCTGCCCTGCCCATGAAAGCTGTCCAATATCCAAATGGGAAATTTCACAAGTCTTACATCTATAATTACCTCTTACTTCTATACTGTCATAATCTTCATTTCCATATGAAACCTTGATAGGTTTACACTTTATAGCGCGGCCTAATGTTCAATACTCCCACCAGATTTGTATCTATTCCTGCTTTTTTTTTTTCACCAAACGCATCAAAACTACTATTTCTGAGCTTTAACTATGAGTGCACTTACATTGCTTTGGAATGATATAATTATTAATATTTTCTAAAATATAGGGTGACTTTAAGCTCTTGTAAGCTTCTAACGCACCCAGAGCCTCTTACCCTTATAAGAACTGGGCTAAGCTGAGCAGAAAAATAGCAGATTATATAAATAAAGAGGCAATCGCTATGTGTGTGTGTGTACCCGCACACATAAATAAGACTAAAAGAGAAGAAGCAAGAAAAGATGATGACGAGAAATACAGAAGGACAAACAGGAAGAAACAGGGGAGGCGGAGGAGGAAAAAGGGTTGTCTGAAGTCTGAAAGCCAAAGCTGAATATTTCAGCATATTATTCAACAGCATTCTGGGAGACAGCACCAGGTAATGCTAGTTCCTTTTCACACGGTGTTCAGATTAATCTCTTATACAACTCTTTTATAATACTCACTAGTGCTGAAGTTCTTGAGACTAAAAAGCACGCCATACAAAAAGCACACTAATCACACCTGTGATTCCATTTCCAGTCGGGATAGAGAGAGAAAAAATTCTCATAGTGCAAGTATGAGAGTTGCTTAAAATATATATGCTGTCAAAATCCAGGTGGTGATGAAATGTGAGATGCTTGCAGACTGAAATGCAGGAGGACTGGATAATTTCCAGGCATATTTCTGAGAAGTTACTGGAGGATGTGTCTGAAGGAAAATAATCAAAGTCATAGTGGAGTAAAGTTCGTTACTACTCTGAAGTTGAGATGTTTAAACAGTAGCACATCTTGACCGCTTTTATTTCTCACAGTAATTTGCGTTTGAGTGTAATTAATTAAAGAAAGACACATCCTATATTTTATAAATTTTTACAAGGTTCTTTCTAGTCAAACCAGGACTTTTGATTGTGCAGAATTACAGAACACAGGTTCAAGAGTAAAAACTCCCTTTATTTCTCTATATAATCCACTGTCACACTAATTCACTTATCCCAGTGATTGGATGCCATTGTGGTAGAAAGGTCTCAGTACACTGGAGCCATGATTGGACTGTCTGCTTCACGTCTAAAACGCCGACCTCCCAGAAACACCTTTGATGGCCCAAACATGTGGAAATGGCTTGGACAGATTGGAGGGATGTGGCAATAACTCCTAGCAATGACCCAGATATGTGCAAGTGGTATATGTGAAAGATTGTATGTACAGGTCAAACAAACAGATGTGTATCTTCTACCTGTTGGCATCAAGTGTCCACTGATCAGGCATTCTACTTTACCAGGTTTGCCATTCATGGATGTACTGTACGACCTTCTTTAAAACATCTGCACCATTCGAATGTTTTACTGCAGCTAAGAGTCTTTTCACTGTACCGTGCTTGATGTTTTCTGTAAACGTCAATCGTTTTCATGTCTTTATTCACGAGAAATTTAATCACAGGCTCTGGTTTGACTTGAACGCCTCTCACAGTTCATGCTGGTTTTTTCTTTTTAAAAATCCTTTAAGCATTCAGATGGGTCTCAAATTGGTGTGTACAAACGAGAAAAAAAATAACATTCCCTGCTTTTTATCCTTTTTTACATTTTTATATTGGCTGGGGCTTATAAAAATCGAAATTAGATATTACCTTTTGGAGGAGGAGCGAAATAAAGAGCGTTTAAAGTACAGTATGAAGAAATGGCATTATCTAAAGGGTATTTCAACTGGAACATTAACACACTTTAGGGGACCTCTGAGACCTGTGTTAACTTGTTAAAAAAATGGTAAAACTTTTGACTTTCAAAAGGGTCGACATTAAATTTCCTTCCACCATGCTAAATACTGTAACACTAAATTGTTCTCACAAAACACTTGGCGTATTATGAACATGGGATTTGTCTTGTAGTTTAACCCACTGTCAGAGCTGCTAATGTAGAAATTTAATCAGCACCTTTTGACCAATACCAGCTGTGATCTTAACGCTGTATTGATGCTAACTGCCTAGGCCACACTGAAGTGCCATAATGCAAACCTGCACAAATACATCTGATACATTCAAAGCACATTGTTTATGGAAATATTGTATTTTTTTTTTTTTACATAACCAGATGAAGTCTCAAAAAAGAAACAAAAATAAATAAACAAGCAAACAAACAAAAACTCTTTTTTCAAGAGAGACCTGTCAGCAGGGTAGTGTATATAGTTTCAATAAGCACAAAGATAACAACAAATAGATGGAATAAAAAGATATGAAAAATAGCAATTATCTACAGCAGTGTTTTCCATTGGAGACAGCTTCCATACCCTTTAAACCTGATTTACATTCTAGTAGTGAAGCCAATTAAGCGAATTTTTGGTCCTTTTTGTACAGTGCTGCATGATGAAGGGGCAGAATGCTTATATTATCTTCCGCCCAGTTCTGTCCCTACGTGGGAATAAGCCAGCTGTTTATTAATTTATATATTGATGTATTTATTTTTAAATGTTTACCTTCATTATAACTTCTCACTGTACGGTTTATGTCCACTTAATAAAAACTAGGCTATATATAGAACAAAACACATGTATTTTTATTATTGTTTGGAATTATAACCTTTGCCAAGACTTGGTAATGAAGAAATTAAAAAGTGTACTCTGGAGTGTGTCCATATTTTAGGGGAAAAAAAAAAAAAAACTCCTCTCTTTCCTCAGAGAGCAAGATGTAATCTTTGAATTAACCATTACCTCATCTCGCCATATAAATATCACACTTGGTAGTCAGTCTGGCGCACTTACATCTGGACTAGTCCACTTGTTCTTGATCTTCTCTGACATTTCTTGAGTGCATGCGAGCAGGTCAATGCCCTCTTTACTCTAAGAGAGAGAAACAAATATAAGAGAAAAGACATCTGAGAGACATACTTTTCTGGTCATCACACAGTATCCGCATCCAATAGGGCTGCCTAAATGACACACGGCTTTAAGTGTAAATGAGGCACAGAGCAATTAACTTCTAGCCTTTATATAGCGTTCTATTTGTCGAAGATCTTTTGAATCAATAAGATGATCCTTCATATCTTCATATCCTTTATGATCCTTCTATATCCCAGACAGCGAACTGGGTTTAGCTTAATTTCTCTAAACTGGGATTTCTTTTTTGATCAGTGTGTGCTTTTTGTGTTGCAATTTTCTCACACTTTGTCTAATTAAATGTTTAATGCCATGTCTTGCTTAACAAGGAAAATAAAGAGTAGAAAAGTGCTGCATCGATACTGGTCTCAACAGCCTTATTGCTACCAGTTGTAGAATTCCACTGTTTCTGTGTGTAATAGTTAATTAAGGTTGTTATTGATTTGCTACCTTGTTACTGTGTCCTTAATGCCAGTCTTTAATCTCTCGCATCAGCATATTCTAAAATGTAAACCTGTCTGATATGCTACATCAGTTCACCGCGCATTTTCACTACATGGTCAAAAGTATGGGGACACCCTTTATGAACAGCACATGAAGGAGGATTGGGGTGCGGATTGCAAATCGGTTCCTTCCCTACAGGTGGTAACCATTTCGAAGAACCAGACATTTGGTTCAGCAGGTGTGTTAGTAGGAGTTTGTATCCTTACAGTTGCCGCTGTATGATATTTCTCACTGATCTGGATAATAACCCTGATACAGGGTGATTCACTCGAAAGAGGCCCGGAACATTCTGTAATAACTCTTGCTAAAAACGCTACATACCTTGATGCATGCTGGAAGTGGGAAGACCATATTTCGTCCTAAATTCACTCTGACATCGCTTACTCAAATTGGTGACCCAATCGGTCCTCATTATGTAGACACGGTGTTAATTACTGAGGAGTCGAGTGACTGAGAGAAAGGGTACGGCGTTAAACAAATATATACTTACGATGGCTGTCTGGCACCTATCTTATCAGTCCGACTCTGGCGCATCCTGGCGTGTTCCCACCCATGATTGTGCTTCTAAATTGCTATAATATTAATAAGGTTGATCTCTTGGTCAAGATTATGGCTGTGCTTTTACATTTGCACACAAAAACTGGGATGAATGTTAAGTATCATAGCTTACATTAGTACAGTATGTTAGGTTGACAAAGTAATAAAAGCACAAAAGAACAGAAATCTAATCCTGACTTTGCATCTTTATCTTTAATTATAAGGTTGACAAGATTCTTCTCTGTAAGTGGAGCCATTTCGATTTATAACCATGTAAGGATTGAATGTAGATCAGGATTTCAGATTTCACTTCCTGATATCTACATTTAGAACCCACCATTTTTAGAGATGAAATTATTGGCACATTTGGTTGACGGGTGCTTCTTTTTGCCCAGGTATGGCATGTTTAAAAAGGTAATAGCGCTGAATGCGTACATGTCTGAGGCCTGGGTTACTCCTGTGAGAACTGCATACGATGGTAGAAATGATGAAGACCAGAAAGCTGTCTATGGGAGAATACTAAACAATTTTGAAGCTGAGTAAAGACTGAAAGTCAATCCAAGGACAATTGAAGACAAACACTGTGAGAGAAAACCACACAAAAAACAGCCAATGTCATCACCAACAACCTCCACAGGGCAGTTGTAAAGCACAGTCTACTGTTTGAAGAAGACTTGGAGAGAAGAAATATAGTAGGCGTAGTACAAGATGCAAACCTCTCATCAGCAGTGTGAATCAGACGTTAATCTACAGCAAATATGACGGAGAGGACAAAGTGTGAAGAAAGGATCGGATCATGATCCGAATCATAGGAGTTCACAGAGGAGGTGGTGTCATGGCTTGAGCTTGCATGACTACTCCTGGAACAGACTTACTTTACTGATATAACTCGCGATTGCCTCAGCAGAATAAATTCAGACATCTTCAAAAAAATTCTGTCTTCCATTTCACAGAGAAATGCATCCAATCTAATTTGGAGGAACTTCGCTGTGCATCAAAGCAATGAGCACAAACACTCAGCGAACAGATGAAAGTGGGTCGCAAACTTGCTGCAGTTATTGCAAGCATGGTACACACAACCAAATATTAAGTGTGATTTATTTTACTGCTATCCATTCCAAGACTTTTTCTCATTAAAATGTGTTAGGTCTGCCCTCTGAAGTGCAAAGTTCTAAGTAGTTTAACACATCCAGAAATAAATATCAGGAAATAAGATGTGAAATTCTAATCTATTGTCTTGTGGTCTCCTGTCTAAATGTCTTATATAGTAAAAACGTTCAGCATTGACCTCGCTGTCCCAATGCTTTTGCAGGGGACTGGATTTTGATCTTGGCATGTCAAAAAAGAAAAAGCTGTATATTTTGGTGATTACCTTTGCTATTGCTGAAACATATAAAGATCATGGTATGTACAGATTTTGCCTAACATTTTACGCATGTTAAATTTAAGAAAAGAAATCTAAAACTTTAAGATTTTGTGTTGCATGAACTGTCAGTGAAACAGCTATCATGCATCAGACCATTAGAGCGATGATGGTCTGAACACATGCTTGCAGTGTAATAATACACTATGTTTTGCAAGCTATATTACGCCACTCTTACCATCCATTCAATCTGGTTTCAAACTTTTTTTTTTTTTTGCATCATCATCATTATCATTGTTGATTGTGAATTTAGCAGACTTCCTAAAGCTGAATTCACACAGTCAGACTGGTTACTTAAACATCATAATATTGAGAGGGAAATTTGGTGTACCGTATTGTAATCAAGCAAATTCAATCAAGATTTTCTTTTCTGTTCGTTTTGTATTGTGCGAGTGGATTGACATTGGTCAACGCTTAGTGAACACTTGTGAAGAACATATTATCTGAGCAAGACTGCTGAATGGTTGTTTGGTGTGCATATGAAAATCAGAAATGTGTATGTCAATAACACAAAAAAATACATGTAACTGTTTAGGACATTATTATTTTAGCATTATCTGCTTAATGTAAATCTATAGAATTAAGTTTTTTTTCCCCTCTTTTTTTTTGCTTGCCCTTTAACGTAAGAACGATTAAATTAATGTTATTCATTTCATATTTAATTTTAGAATATATATATTTTATTTAGGTATCAGGTATGTGAAAGTGAAATTTTTCAACCAAGCTTCTATTGGTCAATATTTTCTGCGTATGAATATAATTAAGCTATAATAAAGAAGAGGAAATAAAATGATTAAATCTTTCTTTTGTAAAAACGATTAACATTCAAGGTTAACATTCATATTTTATAAAACTAAAAATGTTACTTTCATTTCTCCCAGCAATTAAGGCCTTCGAGTCGCACTGACCTTCTGCCACATGTAGGCTTCCCGGAGTGTTATGATCTCGTGTCCTCTGTGCTCTCCCTGCACAGCACACAGCACACACACAATCTTTTCATCCTGTTTGCAGTACAACGAACCCTCCTGTCCGTGTTCCTTACATCTCAGTCTTTCTACCGTCACAGTGTCTCTCTTTCCTGATTCATACACACTCTGCTCCTCATCCTGCTGCTCCATCCCCTCACCTCCACCTCCAGCACCCAGCTGGTCTTCATTTGCCTCGGGTTGAGCGTTGATGTGGCCGTTGACATTTAGTCTAGGCTCTGAGGGGTTGTAGGGCTGAATGGGATGTCTTGTGCTCCGTGTGTGTTTTTCGGCGTGGACGGCGCAGAAGGCGAAGCGGCAAATCACACACATTTGCGCAGCGGGCTGGGGTTCATCTGGCTCACACGCGTCACACGTGCCGTCCATCTGAGGCAGGTCATCTTCATCGCTGCATCTATCCCGGCATGCTCCAGGAGGATTCATATTGGAAAACAGGAGGAGGATGGGTAGCAGTCTAGGAAGCGAGAGAGTAGTCCCAGGGAAGCCTAGAAGGAGAAAAGAACAATTTAAAAATAGCCACAGCTCAGGGAACACGGTAAACACACACAGAACAAATGTACTTTACTCAGCTTTCCACAGCTGAGCTCAAGCTCACTGCACTAAATCACTCTGACTGTTCCCCCCTGCTTTACTAACAGAAAGACGGAAACGGTAAACAAAACCTGAAGTTCTGAGAACGTCCAATCTGCAGTAGTCAAGGTAGTTATTTGCAAGTCAGCAGCTCTAAAGTGCAAGCTAAAACTAAAGTTCCTAATCCCCAATGCAAATCAAGTCAAAATAAAATCTGGGCAGTGGAGGGACTTTGAAATTGTAATGCAGATTGAAGGAGTAAAATGCATTGGTATTAACTGTAAAAGAAACAATTATGCATGTAGTTTATTTAAACAGAGTTGAAAAGTTCATTATGTAGCAGTCCATGTAAATGTCTCATATGCTGGAGACATTAAGTGAAATTCTAAGCCCATGTCACTGAGACTATAGTAAAGATGGGGGTGCAGTCGACTGATTCAGTAACAAATCATGATTCTTTTGTGTAGCAATTCATTTATTGCCACCCTGGTTTTAAAAAGATTTTTTTTTTTCAAAATTACATTTATATACAGTACTATGCAAGAAGCTTATGTACCCTGAGTTGTTTAGTTCTGCAGAATGCTCAGTAAAACGTAGTTTTAAATATTTCCTTATAAAACTGCACAAATTGTACCCAACACTAAAGGGTCCTCAAAGCCTTGTCACACCAAACTTTGTTCCATTTGTTTCTGTTTGCAGTTTTTCAATCATCCTTGTTTTATGGCATTTATTTGCATGTGCCTAAGACTTTTGCACAGCACTGTATGTTTCCATTTGAGATTGCAAAATGTTGCCATTCCACATTTAGGGACATTCCGAACCGTAGTCCAATGCCTTAACCACTGAGCTACTCCTGACATTCGTCTATACTGCAGATGTAGTGCTTTAAACTATTCAACAGCATCCTGTGCGGTAGGAACAAATGATTTGCTCCTAGCTTGTTTCGTTTTTTTTTTTTTTTTGGAAAAAAAAGATTCAGGAATTTATAAAACTGCAATACAAATTGAATTGCCACATACAAGAGGTCCATGGTGATTCCTCCTCCATTTTTGTCCAGATGATAACAAAAAATATTCGCATCACTTGTAAAATTCATGTAAAGTTTCGTAAGCACTTGCAAATATAATCATCATTAGACTGCATGTCATGTAAAATAATCAATAAGAAAACAAATGGAATGGTCTAGTTTCTAAAATGTAAGGTGTTGGTTGATTCACAGAGTCAACTCATGCACTGAGCAATACGCAAGGAAATATTCCACCTTAAAAGTTGCTAGTAGCACAGTGAATATTACTGTGTTTCAGAATAATTGTCTTAGTGCTGTATAATATTCTCAGTATGATAAAAAACTATTCACAAAGTCATGTAGTCGGGAACCACAAGTACTTCAAGGGTATAATAGAGTAGTGTGATGAAGTCTGACAAGAAACTAGTCATTATCACCGTACAGAGGATTATTTTCCAGGACAAGCGTGACCCAAAATGTGTTGTGCATTACACCACCGTCATTTACCAACAATTACACTGCTGACTTTATTAATGAATGACACTTCATGCTTTCTAACCATCCATAGTTTACATTTAATATTACAGAAGCTGCACAAGACTAATTAGTGTTAGTTAGTTTTCACATACGTTTCAGCAGTGACAACTACTATTTTTTCTTTTCTTGAGACCCACTGTTCACGGAGTTGGAAAAATGCCACTTGAGGAGGTTTGGACACATTACAAGATTATATCTCACAGCTGACTTAGGAGAAGCACAATGTGCAACCACAAGGAACAGAGATAGATAGAGAGATATATGGATAGATGGATGGATGGATGGATGGATGGATGGATGGATGGATGGATGAGTGGATGAATCAGTAAAGTTAATAAGACCATAAAATGCAGCTTGTCACTAAGAAACTGGAAAGTGAAAGTCTTCTGTCCTGAAAACTCTCCTATGGAAAACCTTCCAAACGTTTTAAGCACAGATACCAGTGACTCCCACCATAAGGTTTTTTTTGTGTGTGTGTGTGTGTGTGTGTGTGTGTGTGTGTGTGTGTGTGTGTGTGTTAAATAGTACTTTCAATTTATTTTTAATTTATTATAAAGCTTTAGTTTAGGGCTTTATAATAAATCCACATCCACACTACACATTCTGATGAAAAATAACTTAATCGAATGAAATCCAGCATGTTCTGGCCAATCTTGGAAATTCAACAGAGCTCTGGTATAAATACCTTTTTTAGATTCTGTCCCATAGGTTGCGGTTGGTTGTGGTGCTGGTTTATCTGCTTTTGAATGCACTAACTGTTTTGATAATAGCAAAATAATATGCTTTCAGAAGCTGTGAATAATAAAAACACATTCAACCATCAGCATCCATCACAAACCCACACAGACTCTTGATGACAACTGCTTGTGATGAACAATAAAACAAATATATCAGAATGCTCACAAATTACACAATAATGTCAATACTGTAAACATTCTATGACAAAAGAAGCGTGCATGGGGGAATCTTTTGAAAACTTACATGAGAAATGAGATGCCCTACAAACCAAACTAAAGGAGTCATTAAAAGGAGGCGTCTGGGATAGGCCATTAGTCTTTGGAGGTAACGCTGAGAGTTTAAATCACTTAAAGCCCTAGCTTATATTATTTTTAAAGCTGAGATTGCTATGATTTAGAAACCGTTATGAATTATTAATGAATATAATTAAAGTAGCATGCAAGATGAGCAGTTAAAAAGTCAGTGATGTGCATCTGAGGTGTCTTTTAGAGTTTAAAGAGTGAGCTTGCAGAAAGCAATGTTAAATAATGCACTGTAATATGTAACTGGTAGAATGCTACACCATAAACCTTTTCATATCAATACTCTATTACTATACCAATTTTAATCATAGTCTAACAATTTCGAATATTAATCTTTTGCCATATCGTTTTTTACAGTTTGACATTATTGGGTAATTTGTTAGCATTAGAATAGACATGATGATATTTTTTGGTCACAGCCGCTGTCATCAGGAGTCTGTGTGGGTATGTGACTGAGACTGATGTTTGAGCGTGTTTTCATTATTCACAGTTGGAGAAGGCATTTTGCGACTACAAATCAAAACAGTAGTTGCCTTTAAAACCAGGTTGAAATGTGTTAAAACACAAGCCACACAATTACCTTCAAGAACCAATTACAGGAGATGGATTTGATGAGAATGGACAGCAGCAAGGTGAACGAAACAAGAGAGAAAATTTTTAGTTTTAAAAATACAGTAGAAATAATTGATTAAAACAAATAAGGTCACTTATATCTACACTGATCAGCCATAGCATAACATTAAATACCGTAACATTATCACATTAATATTATGAAATACATACTAGTAAATCAGTGAGAGGATCATGGGAACCCAAGTCTCACCCATACCCACGGGAGCCAAAAGACAGTCCGTCCAATCTGTTCCCACTGAAAAAACAATGCAGCAATAAGACAATGCTGATCATGATAGAATCACAGCCCACAATCACAGTCTGCAGGTAAAGAGACCAAGCCTACAAGCCAAGCTGGGCCAAGTCTGACCCAGCTGACAAATTCCCCAGATCTCAATCCGACTGAGACACATCTGACAAATTGGTTTGATCCATGACACAAAAGGAACCCACACAATATTGGGCATAAAATTTTGCATTATAATATAATGGCTGATTGGTGCATTTATAGTCTGCCTAAACATGATTTTATAGGAAACTACTAAATGCAATCAGCTGTTTTCTCCACTATACATTATTTAAAATTTGTCAGTGTGATCCTTCTGCACTTTCAGTCTTGGTAAGGGGACTGACAAAATGATTATAAAATTCATTTGTATCAGGACAGAAAACTTTCCATTAGTCTACTTGCAATCAATTTTTTCTAATTTTCTGTTTGGAGCTTGTAGAAACGATCAGAAGCGTTTGAGTAATGACAATGAACACAGCAAGCAACATTCAGGAATTTAATAAACTCTTAAGGACTGCTCCAAAAAGTTTTCTTTTATGATCTCCTCTTAAACAAATCTGAAATGTCCTACTGTGACACAACCAGAAATAGGTTTACTAGCAGAAAAACAACTCTTTTTGCATATTACTGATAAACATAGCTGTGGACAGAAGTTTTGACAATGACACAAATAAATTTTTTTTACAAAGTCTGCTGCTTCAGTGCTTTTGTCAGATGTTATTATGGTATACTTAAGTATAATTACAAGCATTTCATAAATGTCAATTGCTTTTATTGACCCTTCTTTTTCGAGACCATTGCAATTCGCTCTGGCATGCTGTCAATCAACTTCTGGGGCACATACCATCCTGACTGATGGGCGCCCATTCTTGCCTAATCAAAGCTTGGATTTTTCCGAATTTGTCAGTTTTATTTGTCCACCTGCTTCTTGAGGATTGGCAACAAGTTCGTAATGAGATTAAAGTCTGGGAAGTTTGCTGGTCATGGACCCAAAATTTTAATGTTTTGTTCCCGAGCCACTTGGTTATTGCTTTTGCCTTATGGCAAGGTGCTCCATCATGCAGGAAAAGGCCTTGTGAGTGAGCCATGGCTGTGGAAGAAATACAAAGCTCAAAGTAACTACAAAAACAGAGCTTTTCCATTTTGGTTTCCTCTAATCTCATGGCAAATTCAAATAAGAAACAGGCTGAATTTTGCTCGACTTCATATCAATAAAGCAGTTTAAAAACACTCTGAATGTTAACCCTGCCCCTCACAACAACTTACCAACTCCTTAACACACACAGCTGTGTTTTCATACAACTTACATGTGCAGCATGTGATGTGCAAGCATGAACCTGTGGGTACTGAAGCTCTGGGTGACAACTGATATATGATACCGATCTGATAATGCATGTGCTCTAAAAACCAAGCAGACAAGAAGCTGCAAGTTTGCTTGTTGGCTGTCAGGAGAAATCCGAGACATGTTGGAGATCCAAGGTCTGTTTGGCACCAGCCATACCCACACATGTTCGTAATACAAGTTCTGACCAGGATCATGTACAGATTATTATTTATTTTACGGGGTAAATAATAATAATAATAATAATTCTCCCATATCATCATCAGGACATTCGGTAAAACTCTCCAGCAGTTTCAAGAACTATTTTATCCTTTATTCATGTTTGCAGTTGATCTACAGAGGAATATTTGGTCTCTCTTTCTCTCTCTCTCTCTCTCTCTCACACACACACACACACACACACACACACACACACACACACACACACACACACAATAGGCCTTCCTCCAAGTGTCCAGCATCAAGTCTCGACCCTCTGACGCCACTCAGTCCTTTCTTTCTGTCCCTCTGCAGGACAACAGATACAGAAAAGAGACATGCTGCTTCACCCTGCTTATTCCCATGAACTAATCCCACTCCCTCAATCCCTCTTTATTCTCTCTCTCTCTCTCTCTCTCTCTCTCACACACACACACACACACACACACAGAATGAGACATAACCTTGTTTTTTTTTTTTTTTTAATTCCTGCAACAAAATGCCCAGGCCCAAACACACAAACACAAACACAAACATACACACACAAACACACACAACACTCTCATGTGCAATTTGCTGTGTGTACATTACTGTACCTGAGATCCTGTGAACTCGTCGTGGGACTGACTGAAAAAGCTACAGCTCGCAGTGCTTTGTCTTTTTGTTTTCCCTCTGTGTCGGTTTGTGTTTCTCAGCAGTTGAAGTGAAGCTAACACTTCCTTAGCCTTGCCTGTGCGTCATCCTGCTCCTGCCTGGTTTGCTTTCACTTTCCCGCTGAGATAACCGAAGCCGCTGCACTTCCGGGTTTTTTTTTGTAAACTTCCTGTTTCTGTCGCGACAGAATGACAGAGCGAGAGACATGCTCATACTGCAGAGGGAGTGAGAGAACAAGACATGCTCTCACCACACACACACACACACACACAGAGAGACTCTGGTGGTGACAATGAAACTGCATTTACAGTCGTAGATAAAAAAAAAAAAAACTATTTTTCCCCCTTAAGAGCTGCCTTAACAAACAATGACTGTTTATAACTCATACAGAACATTCTGGATGCATTACAAACAAGTCAAATACAGTAGTGGTCGGCACTGTAGTCTTGCACCTCCAGGGTCCGGGTTCGATTCCCAGCTCAGGTCTGTGTGCATGGAGTTTGCATGTTCTCCCCGTACTTGGTGGGTTTCCCCTGGGTACTCCAGTTTCCTCCTACAGTGCAGAGACGTGTTAATTGGCATTCCCAAATTTCCAGTAGTGTTTGTGCCCTGCGATGGATTGGCACCCCGTCCAGGTGTAGTCTGCCGCATGCCTTAAGTCTGCTGGGATAGGCTCAAGGCCCTCTGCAAATCCATTATTTCAAAATATAATTTATACTCGTTTACAGCTTTAGCATGAATTATTGCTTCACTGCAGCATTTCATGGAAGCGATCATGGCATGGAAACAAGCTTGCTTTGATAGCAGCATTCAGCTCATCTATGTTGTTAGGTGAAGTATTTATTATTTTTCTCTTGACAATAACCCATACATTCTCTATTCAAGTTCAAGTCAGGCAAGTTGGCTGGCCAATCAAGCCAAAACAAACCAGGTGGGCAGGTGTTAAGTCCTGCTTTTGTTACTGAGAGAGCGAGAAAGTGAGGGAGAGAGAGCCCAGAGGAGACAAAGATGAATGATGAATAACACAGTAGCCTTAAGCTCAGCATGCATATCATCAATCACAGTTGTGCCTTGAAACCACCTGAATACCAGAAGAACAAGATGAGCAACATCAGGTCACTTTTGATTACTGCACTTTTATAAATAAATATTCCAACTAAATAAAAATTCCAAGAAACTGCGCCATAGTTTATCCTTGGATCGAAAATGTATCAATCAGGCAATCATTCAATCACTCAATCAATCGATCAATCAATCAATTAATCTGTCTATCAATCTATCTATATTTGTGTACTCTGTCACCAGCAGTCGTAACTATTTCTGCGTTTCTGTCATTGCAAGATGGATTCATTAAGAGCTCTTCCTGTCTCTCTCTCCCCTTTAAGTGCCTCCCACATGCTAGTCTTTTCACATTACACAAAAGCAACCACACTAAGTGTTTAACACCAAAGCTGCTTTATGTAACCACTCTGAACACACACATTGCAATTTAGTATGACTCACACATTCATGTTCAGTGGTATGTCGTATCAGAGAATGCTAGAACACAGTATCCTGCGTTTTTAGAATGGCACAGCTTAAATGACATTATTTCACTTTGAGGTCAGCCTGCCTCAGAACCTGTCACGGATAAATAAGTGCTTTGACCAGTCATACTGCAGCCAAGCCTGCCTAATGTCGTCTGTTGTTTGGTATAACTGCTATAAATTTTCTGCTGCCCTGTTGTCCTCGGTGTAGCTAAAAGTGAACAGACCCTCATGAAGAAATTTGTGCAAGTTGGAGGCAACCGCTTACTGCTCTGCCTTGTCCCACCCACCTGACTGATGTTGCTGACCAATGCCTGAAAAGACCTACAGTTCCTCTTGCTTTTAGACTGACTGTTTTTCACCCTCTGTGACATAGTGAACCAGTATGAGGATGCATTTGTTGCCCTTCTGTAATTTGCTCTGGATAAGGGTGTCTGACCATAAATGTAAATGGATATATACTGTACATGAATGAATCATCACATAGTAATGTCTCAAAATTGAAAACAACTTAGATGATTGTTCTGATTTTACCCCAGGGGGAACCTTAGTGCACTGTTGTATAGTGAGGAGCACCGTGGAAGTATCTGTAGTGATTATTTTTCTCTTTTGGGTCATGCTCCCAAACAGACCCCATTTACATTTAAAAAAGCAAAAGACGGTTCCCCTCTTTCTAAGACAACAACATGCCTCAGTTTGTGGTGTTTGGGTTCCAGGCATTGCATGATAAATGGTCACAGATCTTGCATTCCTAGGAGATTACAGCTGTGTCTGCCATTTACTATCCTAGGATCCTCAACAGGAGCAAGTCTGGCACATAGAGACCTGGCTGAATTTGAATATCAGGCATAATGACATCTGCAACACTTTGGCTAGGAGTCTCAGTGGCACTATTTTCACTTCGATGAACCGTGCAGTCTGTTTTATTGTAAAGGAGCTTTTTTTCCCTTCTAAGTCTGCTGTGATATACAGTACAGCACCATAATGTGCGCAAGTAAGGAGTATGTGTCTAGAATGACTTTCTCCTTGTTGGGGGTACATAAGATTTTGACAGTATTCTGATGCCTCTGGCCTGCAGGCAAGACAATGCTGTTTGCATAAATCCTGACCTTGTGGTACTAAACAGAGGGTGAATGTAGAACATTGAATTTGAATGCCTATCCTTTGAAGGCAAATCTAAAAAGCAGCTTCCATGTAAGTCTAAAGACAATAACCAATCATTTGATTTCATGACATAAATTATATCTGATAACCTTAGCTTACATAAAAGAAGGATCTGTAGGAACCAATCTTTCAAATCTAGAATTGAATGAAAATGGCTATCATTTTTCTGAACGCAAGTAATTATGTTAGATAGAGGTTTTTTTTTGTTTTTGTATTGGACCATGGAGTCTATCATTTTTTAAATCAAACCCTCTGTCCAAGACTGATTTATTTTCTGCATAATGGAAATATATTTAATCTATAAACGGCATGATATTTTCCCAGTGCTACCCCCTGTCCACTGGTGATCTGTGTAGGACCCCTTAGTTAAGGGGGCGGCAATTTGGTAGGTTTGCCCTATAATACGGATGGATCCCTGCCTAATGCTTATGTGATTTTATATTTAATATTATAGATTTTAACATTTTACCATGCTGTCTTATGTGCACATGTGGTCATCTTTCCTGGGCCTCCATGGGCAAGCCCAAGAAGTACAAGCCACAGATGGTAGATTACAATGGATTGATTTGCATATGCCCAGCAGGGTGGATTGTGCACACCTCATGCATCACCATGCAAAAACAAGGTTGGAAGAGAGTCGCTCCATATAATGGCTTAGGAGTTGCACTAATATAGGTGAGAGGTTTCAATCAGTTCTTCCACAGAAGGATTAACATCTGCAGTTGTGACTGGCTATTGAACTATAAGGAGGCCCTGGTTGTCAAATATTTCATATTTTATTGCTGAAGAGCCAGACTTTCTTGCATTTATTTTTTTATGTAGTCTTGAGAAATATTTCTCCAGCCTTCCTGAAAGACTTTTTTTTCTGAATACAGGAATCTTTTTTATTCATAGGTCACTATGTGGCTTAACAATCATTCAAGTATAAAAAAATCTAACTTATAGCACGAACCAGTGAGAAACAGGTTCAGATGATGACAGATGATCAGGCTGGTGATTAGTATAGCGGTGATGCTGTATGCTGAGTGGTCTGGAACAGACAAGAGGGGAAATGCTGTTGCTTTTGAAGTTATTACATAAACAACCAATTATTAAATTGTAACTTTAGATTAACTTTTAAATTTAACTTTGCATTCAAGGATTTGCATGTTCTCCCCGTGCTTGGTGAGTTTCCTCCAGGTGCTCCAGTTTCCTTCCACAGTCCAAAGACCTAATTGCCCATAGTGTGTGAAAGAGTGTGTGCCCTGTGAGGGATTGGCACCCTGTCCAGTGTACCCCGCCTCGCGTCCTAAGTCTCCTGGGATAGGCTCCAGGCCCCCACGACCCTGAATACAGGATAAAGCGGTATAGACGATGAGTGATGAGAGTGAGTAAAATACTGTACATATTTAACAAGGCAACAAAAAGGATAGGGAAAAATGTTGCATGACAGTGTTGTTTATAGCAAGTGCATACAAATCTGCACAAAAGCTGATTCTTACTACCTCTGGCAGGTAGGTGGGATGAAACAGAACTATTATATGCTGCCCAACCAAGGACAATTCACTTAAGAGCCTAAACACTGAATGAACAATTACTGAACATTACTGGCATGTATCAAGCAAAATAAACAATTAAGTAAATTGCTGAAATTGGGTTAAAAATTCTCTGATGTATTATTAAAACCTGTAAGTATACTGCTGACATGTCAACGACAATATGAATTACAGTACCACCATGTTTAATGAAAATAAGAGCATTTCCATACACATAATGCAATAAGAACTCACAGGATTGGGACTAAACATAAGAAATTCACTTGTTTGTGAAACGAATCAGAAAAAAAAGAGTTTCACTATTCAAGGGAGAATATTGGACTTTGTACAAGTAGCAATGGAAAAAGGTCATAAGGCCTGGTGAGACCCTTTTCCAGAGCAATGGGTGCAAAAAGGAAGCAATGCACCCATAATGCACAGTGCCCACTATACAAGCTCCTGGAGGCCGTGTTATGACTTAAGGTTGCTTCAGTTGCTCAGGTCTAGACTGAGCAACATTATGTGACAATAAATTTGTAAAACTTATAAACCTTAGTCAGCTGATGACCTGAATGTATTGAATGACCAGTTTATCACATCAGTGGATCGTTTTCTTCCCTGACGGCACAGACATGTTCCAGGATGACAATGCCAAGATTCATTGGCCTCAAATTGTAAAAGAGCCTGAGGAATCTTTGTGAAGTGTTGGAGTGTTTCAACTCCCTGCCCTCAAAAAAAAAAAAAAAAAAAAAAAAATGCAATTCTGAAAAAAAGAAAATCGTAAGGTAGTACAATGAAATATTAGAGTGTGTTAAATTATCATCTTAATAACAAAGATCTTAATTTAACTGAAAATTATCAATAATGCAAGATGAGTTCACACCAACCCAGGAAAATTATCTACAATATCAGAATATAGAATAAACGTGATTTAACTATTGAATGTAATTTAATAGTGTTTAAAATGAGAGAATTTGCAGGAACTTTTGCCTTTAAATTTCTCAGTAAAAAACTCCTTAAATAAGCAATATCACAAATTCATGGTTAATGAAACATGTTAATAAATATGAATATATTTCCAACTTAAAACTGTCATCTGGATAACATCGATCTATTTGTTTCAGCTCAAAATTACATTTTGTCTTATAGTATGTGAAATACTGTTTTTCAAAATGTATTTATATTTCCTTGTAATGCTACAGACAGCAGAGAAACAAATGGTGCAGTATGCCACTGCAGTGTAGTTGGCCAATATAAGACATGGCTTGGCTCTTGTCCTTACACATAATTTAAAAGAAAAGCAAATGGTCTTCTGTGACTGAGATGTAAGCTCTCTCTTCAGATGAAAGATTTCACAAATGTAACTGAAGGATGGCTTTATTCATTATGGAGCCTGTGGGGTCTTCGGGTAAATTATAGTATATTGAATTTCTTAGTGCTGAGATTTTTTTTTTAATGCAGGAATTATGCATACATATGTATCTTTTATGTTCATGAACATTTGTTTCAACATTAAGACAATAATACAATAAAATTTTTTCTTTCTATTCAAGAGACAAAGGGCAGATAAATTCTTCCGTCATTAACAACTGCAGAGATCAAAGCAAGTTGCATGGTGAATGGGTTTAAAATGCCCTTCAGGGATCCATCTAAGATGAGTTCCAAATCAAGTGCTTCAGCAAAAAAAAAAAAAAAAAAAAAAAGAAACCTCCAATCGGAGAATTTGATCCCCCCAGACGCCTCCCTGTGTGTCTGCCTTGGATATGGTTCAAACATTGTGACAGTGAAGTGCAGTGGGCTGTGGCCTCATAGCTGGGCCCAGATGAGAAAGCACAGGGACAGATAAAGCGTTCAGGATTCTGGCATCAAGCTGTTCCTCTCATTGCTTTTGCTAGTTTAAACACTCCTGGCATTATCAGCCCATACATGCAGTTCCACTTCTGCTGTTACTGTGGTTACACCCTCCCGCTTCCAAGTTGTAAGCAGCGATGTGAATCCAGAGGTGTTTGCTTTCACCACCATTGCCCAACGTCTATTTCTGGGAACTTCTTGTTAGTAAAAGAAAGCCCATCTGCCATCTGTGCCATATTTCTATCTTTTCTATTCAGTGCTAAACCATGATTTGGGGCAATTTTTGTCTTTCAAATATGATACAATGCTCTATTAGAGTTTGGCAGCGCTGCTCTGGGAAAATCTGTCCCGCTAGCTGTTTCCCCTGAGAACGGTAAATTATTTGGATTTATTTAAGGGCTGTTTAGTGTGTGGAAGTGAGATGTTCCATTAAATATTGATTTTCAGGCCCAATAGGGGAATTAGAAAAATTGCTGCTAGTGCTCTCTTGAAATTGCTGATATTGCAGAAACGGCAGGCAGCAATGTTGTCCAACATCATATTCATATTCATGTTTTGTTTTGTTTTGTCGTGCTTAAGCGCACAATTCTTAACTGCATCCTTCTCGGAGAAAGAAGGAACATGGGACACAGCCGAAACACAGGAGTAGATCTGGATCATGGTCATCCTGCTGGAACCCTGTGGTTAACTTGACATCAAGGCGCCAGATACTTTTATATCTGTGATTTATCTCTGGCAGGCAGACCCTGGCTTGCTGCTAGTGCTGCTGTTTTTTATTATAAAGGGCTACCTTGGGACAGCACCCAGATGCAGAGATTTAGTGCCAAATTCCCCTGTTTAATCTCTGTGTTTGTTGGCTGGGGAAAACAGTGTGACTTTACGTGCGTTTTGGCAAATTAATAAGCAACATACTTTTATCCTGACGCATAGACTACACACAGCTGTTTGCCTGTTTGTTTCTCACAGATCCCCCACCCCCACCCCCACACACACACCCTCTCATTCAGAATGCATGCCACAAACACAGATATACACACGCATGCACATAAGGAACAGAGAAGTAGGGTATACTTTCTGACAGCACCATATTTTATGGTCAAGACGAGAATATTTAATCACCTGTGCTTGGTTGAGTCTGCACCTTAGTAGTTGGAGCCCAGAACGCATTACATCAGAGTGCAGATTAGAACCAGTCTGCCTTTTGCTTGTAACAATAACAGCCTCTCTCTAACATTTTCCAGCCAGAACACCACACCACTGCTTTGCACAGCTGGGATGGACTGAGACCAATGCTACAGTTTCTCCAAAATACTTAGTATATGAACTTGGATATAATGTGGTGACTGAGAGAATTTTACGAGGCAAGCAAAATATCAGGAAATGACAGCATTAGTGAACAAACAGTTTTTCTCAATGGCATTGGCTCAAGTTTAGAATGTCAATTCATTAAACACTCTCCACATCATTTTTGTTGTGCACACAAGAATGGGATTTCCCATAGTTTTCCTACAAATTGCAATTGTTTTGTGCAGTTTAGAAGATGCTGAAGTACTAGATGAAAATCTTAGTGAAAATCAATTAGACCATTCGAAAACATTTACAAGTATGTCAACTTTTACAACATCACTTTCACATTAGTTTCTTACAGCCTATCGTTGTATCAAATTACTTCCAAAGGTATTTTACAGTACTGTATTGTAAATACAGTATATTTTCAAATGAAAGTGAAGAAGAAAAGCAAAGGGTTTGTATTATATCTAAACTGAGTGAATATACCACGATATCAGCTAAACTTGTGTATTGGTTATCAGGATAAACCTTGAAAACTTCAACTGTTTTGGTTCATTTCTCAAATCAGAAAACCTGTACAAACTTCAAGTCATCTAGCAAGTTCTTATTCCTTTGAACAAACTGCAAATGCTTTTATGCAACTGATTACGTGCAAATGTCTGTCTGCTCTTTCAAGTAGTATTCGTTTTTTCATGGTGATCAAAATGTATTATACTACTACTCTGTTGAATAAGCTTAACTCTCAAAACAAAGATGCATTATTCATTGTATACGTCATTAGATGCAGAATAGTTGAGCCAGTGTTCAAAAACTGTCAGCCATATTTTCTAGACATTTATACATATATATACATATATATATATATATATATATATATATATATATATTCCCTGTAAATGTGTCCTGAAATGATGAATTGCTCTCAGAGAAATCTTGACTTCACCAATGGAGGGAAATGTTTAAAGCATTTGATCAATTAATGATGAAGCAGTTCTTTAAAATACCCGACTTTCATGGATGTGGTGGGTCTGCGGAGGATAGATAAGACATTTCAAAATATTCTTTCAGTGCTACGTTGTGATGTGGATGAGAATCTATTGCGTAACAGACAGGAATGTCAGGAGGTGTAGAAAGACAGCTCTTTAATTCCTCATACTGAACTGCATGTGCAGTTTTGCATATGCAGTGTTTTCCATATTTATATTTCTTTTTATTTTATTTGTGTTGTAAAATGATGCAAAACACTCTCATGCATTCATTCTCTATACCACCTATCATGTACAGGGTCAACAGAGGTTTTGAGCCTATCCCAGAGGACTCGGGACACCCTGGATGGGGTGCCAGTCCATTGCAGGGCGCACAAGCAAACATTCACTACTTGGAATTTGGAAATTACCCTTGACCGTGCCCCCATTAGTGCACGTTGTGAAACTTATTTCACTGCTACTAAGCTTTTCCATGCTCTGATGTGTTTTGTTTACCAATATGAGTCAAAAGGTCACATCCAGAACCCTGGAACTGCTCACCAAATAAAAAACAAATACTGTACGCATTTCATATCTTGATATTAGACTAAATTCTAAATTAAATTCTATCTTGATATTAGAACATTACTATCATTATGAACATTAATACGAACATTTAGGATCTTTTCAAAGTTAAGTGGTTTAAACCATTTACATCACCTTCCAAAACACTCAGTCAAATGGAAACTGATTAACACTTTGCTCCCACCATTCTTTTCACCGTTTTTACATTAAATAAGGAAAATTAATTTAAAAAATCAACCAGCAAATTCCTCTATGAATGAAGGTTAAGTTCAAAAACAAAGCATAATAGCATCATATTTATTGGTAACTAATGATAAATAATAAGAGCAAAACAGCTGAAAGCACTATTTTTTATCATATTTTTTACATGTTTTTATCTCCACTTCAGGCAGCGGCTTATTGCTCCTGCATTTGAGTATGTATATTTCCAAAGTTAGCTAAATGAACTGCGACTGCTAAATGTTCATTATTAATCTATGATACTTGTTTACATAGGTATCAGCAATTAAGCAACGTTATTCTAGAAAGCCAGCTGCTACAGTTAGTTAAGTGTGCTCTAGTCGCCATGGTTAATCTGTGCCTAGTTAATGCATGGCTGCATAGTGGCTTAGTGGTTAGCACTGTTGCATGGCACCTCCAGGGTCCAGGTTCGATTTCCGCATTGGGTCTGTGTGCATGGAATTTGTATGTTCTCCCCCTGCGTGGTGGGTTTCCTCCTGGTATCCCGGTTTCCTCACGCAGTCCAAAAACATGCAGAATAGGCTAATTGGTGCTCCCAACTTGCACACAGTGTGTGAATGTGAGTGTGTGTATATGTGTGTGTGTGTGCCCTGCGATGGATTGGCACCCTGTCCAGGGTGTACCATGCTTCGTGGCCTACAGTAGGTCTTCTGGCATAGGCTTCAGGCCCCAGTGACAATATATATAAGATAAAGTGGTACTATATAGATGATGGGCGAGTGGTTAGTGCATTACTTTATCTTCACAGCACATAAAGCCCAGCTTACATTTACCGTACCTCTTTGTGCAGCTTCACAGTACAGCAATAATAAACTAAGCCAGCAAAGATAATATTAGCCAGTTATTGCTGTTATGCGTTGTGTCCAAAAAAAAAAAGGTTTTTATATTTACTTTTCACCTGTTTGAAAGTTGTTAAGTTGTTATGTATGAAAGTTGTATGAAATCTTGCCAAAAAATTAAATCCACTGTTAAAATAAATTAAATATTATTAAAAAACAATGAACAATCTAACATATGTAACAGTTAGTAAGAGTGTATAACAGACATCCCCGCCTCAAAACCTTATTACAGGGAGAACCACAAGAAATTTCAGGGGAAAACCACAAGCTTTTACACTACAGCTGGAAATACCAGTCAGCCTATTTGTACTTAAGGAGGAAAGCAGAGTACCCAGAGGAAACCCACCATGCACAAGGAGAACGTGCAAACTCCACGAATACAGAAAAGAGATGAGATTCAAACCCTCATCTCTGTTTATGCAAGGTGACAGTGCTAACCACTAAACACCCATCCATTCATAGTTCTTAGAACATCTGTAGTTCAACTAGAGACTGTGGACGCCAGTGGTGCCCATTGTATTTATTTACATTTTTTTGACCGTAGTAGGACCTCTGACAAAATTCACACACATATTCACACACTACAGGCAATTTGGGAACGTTAATTGGCCTAATCTGCATGCTTGCATAACAGTATAGATTTACTGTTTTCTGAAAATAAGTCACATACAGCCATTATTGTCAAAATAGCAGACAACAAAAGTGACTACACCCTACGTGATAACAGCTGTATATCTTTAACCATGCAAAATCCCATGTCCTATTCATGTTTATGTCTCCAGACCTGAACCCTTTTGAGCACCTGTGGGGCATCGTCAAGCGGAAGGTGGCAAAGCGCCGTGTGTCTACCATCCAGCAGCTCTGTGACATCATTATGGAGGAGTAGAAGAGGATCCCAGCAACAACATGTGCAGCTCTGGTGGTTTCCATGCGCAGATGGCTATATAACAATGGTGCTCACACAAAATATTGACTCTTTGGACACAGTTTTGACATGTTCACTTAGGGTGTACTTATTTTTGTTGCCCTTTATTTAGACAATAAAGTCTGCATGTAGACATTGTAAATCTGTCCTGCTATACAAGCTGAATATTGACTAATCTAAAGTATATCCAATTTTTTATTTCTATAGTATTATCCCTTGAGAACATATAATAAAGTAGTTGCAGAAATGAGAGGGGGGTACTCACTTTTGTGAGGGGTGTACTCAGTTTTTTTTTGAAGATAAAGTAACCACCAAAACAACTAGCCAGCTAGTCTAAATAAGATTAGCTGTGCAATCGAAATAAAAGAAAGAAAGAATTTACTTCACAGTGTCTGAAGCAGTCATTTAACACACTCTTGGCAACAGAAAAATCACTGTTGTAAAGACTGCAGTGAGCAAAATGAAAAGGTTTCCCAGCACAATGGCTTCAGGGCCAGATAACAAGTACATTTGATTCTGAGCTCATTTTTGGCCTCTTCAGTGCCTGATGAAGTCTTATTTTTGGCAGACGTTTGAGTTTGCTGGTCCTGATGCAGTGCAGTTTTGGTGGGACTTAGTAGAGAGTTGGACTTTGCTTTGTGCTCAGCTTTTGGCATTGCATGGCTTTGCAGTAATACAATTAGAGGTCACTGGTCTGTGGAGCCAGAATTAATGGAACCTTTTGTGCAGTGGTGGAACGCTGCCTAATTCAGCTCTGCAGCCATCATGTGTTGACATGTACAGTAAGTCAGAGTGTGTATAGTGTAAATAAAAGAAGTGGTGCAGTGGTTTGCTATGGATCCAATCTGACTTTTGCCCAGGACACTGTTCAATGCTGTATGCTACAGCAAACGCTCTACATGTTACTGTTCACATGAATACCTCTCTATTTGTTGCTCTTATATTGATTTTTAACATTAGGCGTTATGAGACCAGATTTCCAGACTCTCAGAATAATGTTCATTGCTCAGTCCTGCTGCTTCTGACTATTTCGTTCTGTGTTTTTGTGAATTTTAATTAGTTTATCAGATGCTTATTACATACTGCTTTTTTAAACATGCTGTTGCTGATTAGCTTACTGTTGCAGCTAATATTAATAATTTGTTTGATGGTGTTGTTTCTCTCAGTCTCTCTCTCTCTCTCTCTCTCTCTCCTTTTATGCTTTGCTAATCCTTTGGAGTGATCGGAATGTAGACCCTCCTACATTTCATTACATCGGTATTGTTGAATGTCTAGACACAGTAAGTAAGAGTGGAGGTAACCCCCCCCCCCCCCATCCCTTTGAAAAACTTTTATATATATATATATATATATATATATATATATATATATATATATATATATATATATATATATATATATTATACTCCACAACTGTAACTTCTTTGCTGTGTGAATATTTAGTTGGTTTACAAGTCTTAGTCTAGTCTTTTCGGTCACCGTTATAAAGTCTTTAGCCATACTTCCAAACCTCTGCCAGGGTCTCACGTTCCACAAGGCCATTCATCTTTCCAACCCTCAATCGTTATTGTTCTCACTTGTACAATAGACCTTAGCAGCTCCTGTGGGAATGTAACATCAAGCCATTCTAAGCATAAAAATTAAGTCTAATTATTAGTTAGACTTTCTCTCTCTCTCTCTCTCTCTCTCTCTCTCTCTGTAAAAAAAAAAAAAACTCAGTTCACTGTACTCTATTGCACCAGAGCTTTTTGAAAAGAATGCAACCATTTATATTTTGCTAGTTTCATGTTAAATGATGGTTATACAAATACTGTGTAAGTACCACGGGGCAATGAGACTTGCCCCCTTGAGATACCCAGCACTTGTCTGTATGCTAATCGAGACCTTCTACCAAAGTCACAAAGTGATGTATGACAGTATTTGCAAAATAAAAAATAAAAAAATACAAATAAAAATAATAATGCTGTTGCACAGGTAACTCTCCCAGAATCTGAAAGACCAAGAGTCCCAGTGGTTATCCAGATGGTCAACAGAACCACAAAGTATAATATTACATTAGGGAGCTGTAAGATATCACTGGATATTCAAATTGTTTGGATAATCCCTGGATAATGAAACTTGATAATCAAATATTCATAAAATGACTGCACTCTTGCCAGTATTCGAAGTACAGCAGGATGCCTGTATTTGGAATGCAGCTCTTAAAAGGGGTGGGGACACACACCGTGGTTTAGTGGTTAGCACTGTCGTCTTGCAGCTCCAGGGTCCAGGTTCGATTCTCATCTCTGTATGTATGGAGTTTGCATGTTCTCCCTGTGCTTGGTGGGTTTCCCCCGGGTACTCCGGTTTCCTCCCACAGTCCAAAGACATGTAGATTAGGTTCCCAAAATTGCCCGTAGTGTATGTGTGTCCTGTGATGGATTGACACCCTGTCGAGGATGTACCCCTCCTCGTGCCCTTGACCTGGGAAAGGTTCCAGGCCCCGCGTGACCCTGAATACAGGATAAAGCGGTATAGATGATGAGTGAGTGAGTGAGCTCTTAAGAAGCATCTGGTTTCTAGGTCGATAGGACCATGGAATGATGGAGTTCTATCAATATAAACCGGCTAGTATAATATATAAAGCTGGCTAGTTGTCTTTGGTTTCATGGCATGAATAACATCTCACGTTAAAATATCGAACAAGGGGGATTTGAAGTCAAGGTCTTTAAATGTAGAACTGGACAGCAACCACTATCCTTACGTAAAGGAAAGTATTTTGAGCCGTTTGCTCCGAATTGTGTAGTGTACCCTTTTGAGCATGCTTATACACACGTGGACAAAATTGTTGGTATCCTTCGGTCAATGAAAGAAAAACTCACAATGGTCACAGAAATAACTTTAATCTGACAAAAGTAATAATAAATAAGAATTCTATGAATGTTAACCAATGAAAGTCAGACATTGCTTTTCAACCATGCTTCAACAGAATTATAAAAAAAAGAAAACTCAAAAACTCATGGAACAGGCCTGGACAAAAATGATGGTACCCCTAACTTAATAGTTTGTTGCACAACCTTTTGAGGCAATCACTGCAATCAAACGATTCCTGTAACTGTCAATGAGACTTCTGCACCTCTCAGCGGGTATTTTGGCCCACTCCTCATGAGCAAGCTGCTCCAGTTGTTTCCGGTTTGAAGGGCGCCTTTTCCAGACACCATGTTTCAGCTCCTTCCAAAGATGCTCAATAGCATTGAGGTCAGGGCTCATAGAAGGCCACTTTAGAATAGTCCAATGTTTTCCTCTTAGCCATTCTTGGGTGTTTTTAGCTGTGTGTTTTGGGTCATTGTCCTGTTGCAAGACCCATGACCTGCGACTGAGACCCAGCTTTCTGACACTGGCCAGCACATTTCTCTCTAGAATCCCTTGATAGTCTTGAGATTTCATTGTACCCTGCACAGATTCAAGACACCCAGTGCCAGATGCAGCAAAGCAGCCCTAGAACATAACAGAGCCTCCTCCATGTTTCACAGTAGGGACAGTGTTCTTTTCTTCATATGCCTCATTTTTCCATCTGTAAACATAGAGCTGATTTGCCTTGGCAAAAAGTTCCATTTTTGTCTCATCTGTCCATAGGACATTCTCCCAGAAGCTTTGTGGCTTGTCAACATGTAGTTTGGCATATTCCAGTCTGGCTTTTTTAATGATTTGTTTTCAACAATGGTGTCCTCCTTGGTCTTCTCCCATGTAGTCCACTTTGGCTCAAACAACGACGGATGGTGCGATCCGACACTGATGTTCCTTGAGCATGAAGTTCACCTTGGATCTCTTTAGAAGTCTTTCTGGGCTCTTTTGTTACCATTCGGATTATCCGTCTGTTTGATTTGTCATCAATTTTCCTCCTGCGGCCACGTCCAGGGAGGTTGGCTACAGTCCCATGGATCTTAAATTTCTGAATAATATGTGCAACTGTAGTCACAGGAACATCTAGCTGCTTGGAGATGGTCTTATAGCCTTTACCTTTAACATGCTTGTCTATAATTTTCTTTCGAATCTACTGAGACAACTCTTTCCTTCGCTTCCTCTGGTCCATGTTGAGTGTGGTACATACCATGTCACCAAACAACACAGTGACTACCTGAAGCCCTATATATAGGCCCACTGACTGATTAAAAGATTGTAGACACCTGTGATGCTAATTAGTGGACACACCTTGAATTAACATGTCCCTTTGGTCACATTATTTTCAGTATTTTCTAGGGGTACCATCATTTTTGTCCAGGCCTGTTCCATGAGTTTATTTTTTAAAATAATTCCGTTGAAGCATGGTTGAAAAGCAATGTCTGACTTTCATTGGCTAACATTCATAGAATTTTTTTTAATTATTACTTTTGTCAGATTAAAGTTATTTATGTGACCATTGTGAGTTTTTCTTTCATTGACCGAAGGGTACCAACAGTTTTGTCCACGTGTGTATATATATTAATATCAGGATCATATACTGATGAGACCCTGAAGCTTAAAAATGTTTGGAGACAACAGCCATACATGAACTTGTAAAGGTTCTTACATACAGTAGATGTGGATCTGGGTAGCTATGAGACGGTCGCTCATGATGAGGGTACATTGGGTGCTCTGAGTGTCTCTCATAATATGCATAGTTCAAACTTGCACCCACTTGACCATCATAACGCTGAGGGTAACCCTGTGGTTTAGCATGAGGGGGATAGCTGCCAGGTCTACGGTTCTCAGCGAAATAACTCTCATGTTGAACAGCAGTGTAACCTTGCTGAAGGTCTGGGCATGTATGCGCATGTGGATGAGATATCCTGGTGAGACTCACTGACCCTGCTGGTTAGAAGTGAATCAGAATCATATTTTTAGATGCTTTAAGTTAGTGTAGTGTTTGGAATCGAAAGGTTTTGAAGCAAAATACAAATTGGCTGCAGAGGCAGCCTGCTCCTTGAGTAGAGATGGAGAATTCCTGTTTCCCCTTCCCTCCTACAGACATCCATCATATTTGATGCATTCACCTTAATAGTAAACTCATGTTCCACTTAAAGAACATCCGTATACAACCTCCTACCCGCTTCTACTAAGTATTTAGAGTGAGAACTGAGTGTAGGTGGTAAAAGAACACTGCATTCTTTTTTTTGTAAGAAAAAGGTGCATTGTCTTTTCTTTTTAAACCTCAGTGCTGTATGATGTTCAGACATTACAGGCTACAATGGTCAGCGGCGAGCTTTTGAATTCTATTAAATTTTATAGAAACCTGGAACTTGACAACAAGGTTTTATTTTCAGCTAGATTGTCTGTGGCAGCAGTAGATGTCTGAGGTTCTGACACTATTCTATGACCAATTACCTATTTTTAAGGTCAAAAATCAAGGACAAAGCACTTCTTTTATATCCTGCACCAAATGTGGAAGTGATGTCTATGAGCTTAGTGATGGGATTTTGTGAATGTGAGAGCAGAGTGCGGAAGGAGGCACAGTGTAAAGATCGAATGAGATTGAATTTCGCTCTACACAGAATGCCACAAAAGGATGAAAAGCTGACTTGTCTCTGTATCCTTCTCACTTCGAGTCCAATATCAACTTCTAAACAATTACACTACTGTGCTTGGTGACAAAGCACAGTGCGGATTTAGCTATATAGATTGTGTGTGTGTGTATGTACAGTTCTCTGTAGATGATGATAGGGGTATGCTCAGTGGTTAAAGCATTGGACTAGGGTTCGGAAGGTCCCAGGTTCAAACCCCTCGACCACCAAGTCGCCACTGTTGGGCCCTTGAGCAAGGCCCTTAACCCTAAACTGTTCAGATGTGTAACGAAATAAAAATGTAAGTCACTCTGAATAAGGGCATCTGCCAAATGCCTAAATGTAAATGATAGTACCGGAGGAAAGCATGATGACAAAAATTAAGATTTAATGAAACTGAAGCTTCATATTGATTCACATAACTGCAAATCTCTCTCTCTCTCTCTCTCTCTCTCTCTCTCTCCTTGTGTGAATGTGTGTGGCTCATCTTTTCCACAGAAAACAACTAGGAACGAAAGCAGATTATGAGATTATTTGACACACACCCAGAATAAATGAATAAAACAAATAATACATAGAAAGAAATGAGCTTTGATCCATACAGTGGTCACAGTGGATCTGGGAATCTGCTGTAAGGCTGCTTAGCTGAAAGCTTTACAGACAAAGACACCGAAGTATGATGATGCTTGCCAGCTGTGAAATTTGTTCCAGAAGGATAAAAAAGACTGATTGTAAGTCTGAACATTTTCGGTGAAATACAATGGGAATGTCACCTGTCTGGCTTAAGGCCCAGATGGATATGCAAGTGCACTTCTTGAGTGTAAGCTGCTTAAGTATATTTGCATTGCACACAATGTGTTCCCTTCTGCCTGCGAGACAGGTGAGTGCGTACAGTATACATGTGGGTGTTTTGTTTTCCACTGCACATTTAAAAGCAGGCTCAAAAAGGAAAGAGAAGAAAAAAAAATTGGGGTTCTTGTTATAGAGAAATGACTGGCACTGTCACAATGGCAGTAAAAGTGACTGTATCTTTACAGTATCTCAACATATAACAATAACATTAGTTATGTTCGACAGGGATGAAATGCTTGTACAATTGGCCTTTTGCTTAACCAGCTGAATGATGTTGCTTGTATTAGCAGCAATTTTAATTACATTTTGACTCAGCACACTGGTTTAGCGGTTAGCATTGTCACCTCATGCCTCAAGGGTAATGGGTTTAAATCTTGCCTCTGGTCTTGTTTCCCTGAGCTGGGTGGGTTTCCTCCCATAGTCCTAAGAGATGCACTGTATTGTGTTTACTTTTTCCAAATTGCCTGTAATTGGGTGTGATTGGGTGCGTTAGTGTGTACTGTACGTGCATTGTGATGGGTTTGCACCCCATCCAAGGTGGACCCCATCTTGTTGCCGAAGTTCTCTACATATCGCATATATATATATACAGTAGGCCCTACATCTACACATAAGAGGTATAGATAATGAGTATAATTCCCTCACTCACTCATCATCTATACCGCTCTATTCTGTATTCAGGGTCATGGGAGGCCTGGAGCCTATCCCAGGAGGCTTAGGGCATGAGTCGGGGTACACCCTGGACAGGGTGCCAATCCATCACAGAGCACACACTCACTCCCTACACTACGGCTAATATTGGAATCCCAATTACCTTAATCTGCCTGTCTTTGCACTGTGGGAGAAACCAGAGTACCCGGAGGAACCATAACCCTAACCCACCAAGCACTGGGGGAACATGCAAACTCCATGTACACAGAGACAGGAATCGAACCGGGACCCTGGAGGTGCAAGGCGACATTGCTAACCACTACACCACCGTGCCACCGGAGTATAATTCAGTTATATTTATATAATGCTTTGAACAATCCACACTGTCCAAAGACATGTAATTCAATAAAAATATTCATGAACTCTGTAACAAATTTTTAGGTAAGCAAAATGTTTTCTGAATGTTATGGTTTTAGGAACTTTTGGTTCTAGAAATATAAATGTGCCACATGTTTTCTGAATGTTCTGTACACATCTTTTCATCACAGCTCCTAGAGTATTGTTGCAACAATAGTGCATTTACAGCATTTAGCAGATGCCTTTGTCCAGAGTGATTCACATTTATCTCATTTTATACAGCTGAGTGGTTGAGAGTTTAGGGCCTTGTTAAAGGGCCCTGCAGCAATGCTGGGATTTGAACACACAACCCTCTGATTGGTAATCCAACATTTTTAACCAATGAGCTACACTTGTAGGAACCTTTCAGAAAACATATTTATTTATTTACTTATTAATTTATTTAATGTTAGTGGGCAGCCCGTTGGCATAGGGATTAGCACTGGCATGTTCTTCTCGTGCTTGGTGGGTTTTATCAGGGTACTCTGGTCACCTCCCACAATCCAAAGACATGCAGATTAGGTGAATACAATTTTGCCTATAATTTATGAGGGAGTGTGTGCATGCTTGTGCCCTATGATGTATTGGCACGCCATGCAGGGTGTACACTGCCCCGAGTCTTCTGGTACATGATAAGCAGGGTATAGGGTGAGTGAGTGAGTGTTACAGTACAGTATGTACCTTCAAAGTTTTATGGAACGTTTTATGATCAGAAAATAAAAATCATTTTAGCATATTTTTCCAGAGATTGCACTGTAAATAAAAATGTTTGTTATGACATTTGAGAAATAAAACTGAAATGTAGGGCAGCACAGTGGTGTACAATACAATTTCTTCAAAAGTTACTGTCTGTACAAAACCTCCCATGTTCTCCAGTGTCTGGTTGATTTTTTCATGAGTGTTCATCCCAAAAACATGACAGTAGATGGCTAATTTAAGTGGTAGTACTACTTTAAGGCACAGTGGTGGCCCAGAAGGCTAAAGCACTAAGTTCCTGATTGTAAGGTTGGCAGTCTGAGCCCCAGCTCCAGGTTGCTATCGTTGGGCCCTTGAGCAAGGCCCTTAAACCAAGCTGCTCCAGGGGCGCTGTATCATGGCTGAGCCTGTGCTCTGACCCCAGTTGAGCTGGGATATGCAAAGAAAGAAGAAAGAATTTCACTGTGCAGTAATATATATATATATATATATATATATTTTTTTTTTTTTGTGTGTGTGTGTGTGTGTGTGTGTGACAAACCAAGGATTAACTTAACTTTAAACTGCCCCAGTGTGTGCACGAGTTTATGAATGTGTGTACATGGTGCAGTTCTGGTTCTAGTGTGTACGGCGCCCATGGCGAACCCCCCTTCAACACCCCGCCTTAACTTTGCTCTAATGTTTTATTCATACATATATGCAGATGATAAATTTAGAAAAGTTCCAGAACAGGAACCAAATGAACCCTAAAACTTTTTTTTTTAAATAGCCTACAGTATTGGAAATTCCTCTGACTGAGCTCAGGACCTCAATATAATCACACAAAACACGCACTTAATGTGTGAATAAAAGTTATATAACAAGTGAATAAAATTTATCAGTAATGTGCTTGTTAGATACATTATCTTAAGTGAAACAGTAAAATTATATCCAATGTTATGTAAGCTAGCAGCACAGCATGATAGATTAACCAGCATACGCCTTTTTCATTACATCCAGAATAACGTGTTCAATAAGTGAGACAAAGCTGCATACCTTAATATTATCATTTGCACATGTGTCAATTCTTTTGTCTTTTTTTTTTTTATCTGGGCAACTGATCAATTTACTTTCATTTGATGAGCATCACCAGATTTAATAAAAACTATATGGACTATACATAGGACTGTACAGGGCAGTGTATATTCACTATTCATATGCAGTGTTATGAATGATCTGTGGTTTATACGGTAGCATTTCGTGGTGTGATTGATTTTACTAATTGCTGATATGTGCGCTTTCTCCCTCTCCTTCCAGTGGAAAGACCTGAAGTGATTTCCACTTAGCAACTGTATTCATGAGCGAGAGACCACCCAAGTCTGTAATTTCTCACAAACTAGAATCAGGGTTCCAGCAAGAGTACTTGACCCACATAGTGACATAAAAAAAAAGAGATTTGCAAACAAGCATCAGAATTCTGTTTGTGCAAACGGGTCCATCTGTGCAGAGAATACATGGAATACAGGTTTCTAAATATAAATCAATCAATAAACTTACAATGTGTATATAGGTGTTTATACACATAACTGTATACAGTTCTTTTAGTCCTAGCCCTTTAAACTCTATTACTTAAAGAGGTAGTCATTTCAGTTCCAAAATGACTTTGGTTCAGTGTGTTAAGGCTCTGAGTTATTGATCAGAAGGTTGTCGGTTCAAGCCCCAGCTCCACCAGGTTGCTGCTGTTGGGCCCGTGAGCAAAGCCCTTAACACCTTGTTCCAGGGACACTGTATAATGGCTGAACCTGCACTCTGACCCCAGCCTACTAACAAAGCTGGGATATGTGAAGAATAAAGAATTGAACGCATATGTGACAAATAAAGGCTGAACTTAAAACAAAAAATCACAATGTGTTCTTCTGCCAAAAATTCTGCATTTTTAAGCAGTAGGAGCAAACAGTAAAAACGCACAAAATGTTCACTACAGGTGCAACTAAATAAAAATGAAATAGGACTCCATATCTAGATGCTCGTTTTGGTGTTTCATTTGTCATTGTATCTCTGCATACGTGTCACAAATAGAAGGTGAGCGAGACAGATGGAGAGAGAAAGATGGTCTACATTCTGCCCAGCAAAAAGATTTGTCAAGCTTTTCTATTTATATCCAAAAAACTATCATTCATGCTCTTCAGAGAGAGAGAGAGAGAGAGAGAGAGCGAGAGAGAGAGAGAGAGCGAGAGAGAGAGAGAGAGCGAGAGAGAGAGAGAGAGCGAGAGAGAGAGAGAGAGCGAGAGAGAGAGAGAGAGAGAGAGAGAGAGAGAGAGAGCGAGAGAGAGAGAGAGAGAGAGAGAGAGAGAGCGAGAGAGAGAGAGAGCGAGAGAGAGAGAGAGAGAGAGAGAGAGAGAGAGAGAGCGAGAGAGAGAAGGCTCATCAGTTTGTTGTAGTATAAGTTGTGGCTCCTTAAACCCTTCACAGTAAATCAACTAAAAAGGTATAACTATAGAATACACACACACACACCCACACACACACACACACACACACACACACACACACACACACACACACACACACACACACACACACACACACACACACACACACACACGCGCGCACACACGCACACACTCAGAGAAATATGATGAGAGCCAAAAGAACTGACACCCACACAATAGATCTGTTGCTAGTCTCTGATAACAGCCAAAGTTCTTTGATATAAACATCTTTGCTTTTAATCTAAGCATTAAAAGAGCCTTTGATGTCTGAGCAACTTTAATAATCAATAAATGCAATTTTGCATACAGTGGACAGCTCTGCGGTGTGGTGCCAGGCTTTGAACTGACACTTTACCTTTGCATTACGATGTTGTCTTTAAAAATAGCAAGAGGAAAGGGTGAGTGAGTGAGTGAGTGAGTGAGCATCCTCCAGCTGTCACATCTACACAGATGGGAGCGATGGGGAGGGAATGTTAGGGGGATGGGGCAGGAATAAAGGCAAATGTTTTCTTTGAAGTTGCCCCTTCAACTATCTGGACATCTTCGTTACTCATCAAAACGTCAGAAATTGTAATGTGTGTGTGTGTGTGTGTGTGTGTGTGTGTGTGTGTGTGTGTGTGTGTGTGTGTGTGTGTGTGTGTGTGTGTGTGTGTGTGTGTGTGTGTGTGTGTGTGTGTGCGCGTGCGGGCATTCACGCACGTTAGCATGCTACAGAAATACCTCTGTCAGATCAAGGCAGGGGGATATAAAAGCCCATGGAGAGAGGTGGAGAGATGACTGAGATTATTCACACACACTAAATCCTCTGTCAGACTATGTTCACCATTCACACACACACACACACACACACACACACACACACGCACACACACACACACACACACACACACACACACACACACACACACACACACACACACACACACACACACGAAGAAATATTATTCAACAGATGAATATTAATATTCATTCTTTTATTACTCCAAAATTCCTCCTCTCCATCATCATCATCATCATCATCATAGTCATTATCACTATCTTAACAGCGATATTCTTTATGCTTAGATCACTATCGAGGTTGCTTAATCGTTATAAATAAGAATATAATATATTGCATTTTCTCATTGAAGATATTGAAGGTTCAGATCAGCAGATCAGATCTGATTTTTGGCAGTACAGAAAAATCACGGTTCCCATCTTTTAAAATAAACTTTTCACACATTTTCAGATGAATTCACTTGTATGGTTTTATTTTCCAGGTGTCGTCCCCCCGCCCGCCCCCCCCCCCCCCCCCCCAACACACACACATATTATTTTTAATGTTTCACAGATAGGGCATGTGGTTTTATTTCCCTCATGTGTTGGACATTTGATTTATTTTTAAATGCGAATTTTTTCACATGAGTACTTTTTATACACACGCTGGTCACTTTTGTTTTTGTAAGTTCACATTTCAGGACATAACGTAATGAAATCCAGTTTGACCTGCTTTTCACATGTCATCACATATTATTCACATATGAAGTGCATAAATTTCTTTCAGTGGGAGATTCAGCGTTTTGTGCATGCAAGATGTTTTGACAACAATCGTGCTCAATTTAATCATTTTTTTTTGTTTTATAGCATAAATTTGACGTCTTGACATCTTGAAATCCGTGAAGATAATGTAGAGAAAATCAGCAAGAAGTTGAAGAAGAGGAGAGGAGCCTGGAGCAAAAAACAAAACAAAACAAACAAAACCAAAAACAAGGTGGCTTTTCACATTTTTGTAAAAATCTGATTTTGTCATTTGTAATTTGCAATGCAGGGAGTTGGTGTGAAAATCGGATTCAAGAAATAAATCAGATTTGGCCTGCTGTGTGACCAAAGTTTAAGTGAGGTATGTTTTGATAAGAAGCTCAAAAGATCTGAATCCCGAAGGAATCGGCTCTGCGTGTGATGATGGCAGCATGAAATTCTGATTGACCATGGAGATCCCACGGATCCTCAATTAAAGGGAGACGACAGAGACTGAGAGGGAGAAAGAGAGGGGGATGGAAGGTTAGGCAAACACTACATGGAAAAGGTCGTGCCCTTAGAGAGGACTATCACTGAAGCGCAACCAAGCAACATTCCTGAAGAGATTCAGCCCAAATCCTCCCATCTGCTTTCCTATCTCCTGCACACACACCATGTAGTGTAAGCCAACACAAGTACGCATACCAACAAACATCACACATAAACAAATAGATCTTCTTTTTTTTTGCCCTCTGTTGGACAAGATCCACCCACTGAAATGTGCTCATTAGGTTTTGTTGTCAGTGGCAACAGTGACTCTGACTTATCAGAGCTATACTTAAAAGTCAGACTTTGTTGCAGAATAATGACGGTGATCCAGTAGTGAGAGGAGCTGCTTTTTCACCTATCCCTTCATTTCTTCATGCTTCCTGTTTATCTCCATCTCTCCATAGGAGGATTAGCTTTTTATGATGTTGTGCCATTTATGACGTTCACTGATTAGTTCCTCCCAGTTGTATGTCTTGATCTCAAGGGAGTTTCATGTCCCATTTGCACATTTGTTTATATCTGAACTTAGGGAGGCCAGACTTCCTGTTTCCGGCCGGTAGTCCACGATAGAGGACATGGGAATTGGGATTTCTCCCTTCCTGCATCTGGCAAAAATGTCCGAGCCAGCACAACTTGTGCATTCTCAACATGGTTGGTCTCAACATGGTTATCCTCATGGAAGATTCCTCTTCCTCCTCATGGAGCTAGTGCTCCTCTCTCTCCTGTTATATAAAGGCTAAAAATAAGCAGGGAAAGAAACTCAAACTATCATCCTCACTAATCGGTCTGGTGGTTTTGGTGGAAAAGGCAGAACCTGAAAATGACATTTAAGGAATAACAATAAGTGTATTCAATGTATCATTGATAAGTAAAGAGAAATAAAGTTTTGTTTACTTTTTGCCATATGAGTATGATTTTTTTTTGTTTTTTTTTTGCTGTGTTCCTTTTCACACCCGTACTGCTAACTCACTAGCCAATTTCAGCTAATCATCCTCTTTTGGATATCATGGTCCTGATTTGTCTGTCAACTGATCCTAACAGGTATTTCAAAATTGTTAGATTGAGTCTATGTCATGATTATCCATTTTTGTGAGTAGCACGGATCAAACCCAGCTTGTGAGGAAGACCAGCAGCAGGCTCACATAAAGTTTTAAGTCAAACTGCTGTAACACTTAAGTTAGGATACTGCACAATCGTAAAATGGGACCAGGAACAAAATATAAACCCCACATAAGCCTGTTTAAGATGATTTATAATGTAAAGGCCCGAAGTCTTCTGGGAAAGGCTCCAGGCCCCCCTGCAACCCTGAATACAAGATAAAGTGGTATAGAAGATGAGTGAGTGAGTGAGGTTTTGGCTGATTATTAAGTGATGGATGGATGCCGGGCTGGATGGTTGGACTGACGGAAGGATCAATCCCCTAACTGTTATACTTCAGTACTGTTAATCAGTATTTCACAGTAGTGTAGGTTTCCAGTGAGCTTAAAATGTATCCTGCTTTCCACATATCCTCTGTTTCTGCTTTAATGTAGGTGTTACTCATACAAGTTACATACTTTGAGTAATGAAAAACATTCTTTATATTATAAATAAAATGGGAAATGGTTAAACAAAGTCTGTAATTCTGTAAAATGCTCCAGCTGTAAT